>JADMNL010000031.1:62440000-62860000 GCA_016271365.2 Neoceratodus forsteri | reverse complement strand
TCATTGGACAGGAACGGAGAGGCCCTCCCTCAAAGAGACTCTTTTAGTCCTCCACTCCTCCCTTAAAGCAGCTGCGAACAACCTGTTCTCAACACCACTGATGTGGCATTCCAGCGTGCTGATGAACCACATATAAGCAAGCCCAGCCAACCTGTTTTTCTGCAGGAGCCGCAATAACTTAGGCCACTATCCTGGCATTCCAGCGTGCTGACGAGTCAGATGTAGATAAGCCCACCCTGCAACAGCCTCAGGGCGGGACTATTCTTGGCATTTTCAGCAGATATCTCAAAGGAGGCTGCCAGTTGCGCAGCAAGGGCCATGCTTTAACTCTCCTCGACATACTTACGGCTGCAGGCATGGCAGGCGGACAGGTCGCCAAAGCTCACTTGGCAAATGCCCCCAACAAGGAAGAGCTCCCGTATGGATAGTTTTTTTAAAGGAGGTGATAAGATTCCAGAGAAGAGCCAAAAACTTAACTACCATAATTCAGGAGCACGTACAGACCCTGGACTTAGGGATCCAGTCAGAGTATTCAAGCCCATGCATACTCGGAAGACAAACTAAATCTGCCTTGACAGTTTTGTTCGCAGCAACCCCTTCAAGGTGGAAACCTTGTCACGAGTAATCAGGGAGTCACAAAAAGGGAGATTTTCCGGCACCCATAAATCTGCAAGATGCCTATTTGCATATTCCCATGCAGTAATGGCGCACGCACTATCCCAGATTCAGAGTGGGAGAGCAGTACTTCCAATTCAAACTCTACCATTGTGGTCTTCTCACAGCTCTACCAGGCAGTGGCAGAGGTAGTCAGGTCCCCTATGGCTCATGGTTTTCCCATCAGCTGGAGAAAGGGCTCCCTAATTCCAAACCAGACCTTGATCCTCCAGGGGGACTCGCATCATGACACATGGTTTCTCCCCCCGAAACCTAGATTTTGGGATCTGTAATGGCTCATCCAGGAGTTTTGCAAGCTCCTCAGCTACCTGCTTATATTTTGACACAGCTCATTAAGACTGATTAAGCCCTTCCTCCAGGGACGGTCCCAGAGGTCGGAGGTCATGAAGGGCCACAAGTTGGGCCATCTGCACTAAGTCTGAATCACAACCAATGCAAGCCTCAGGAGCTGGGAAGGACTAGCCTGCATCAGCTGTTGGCATCAGGTAGGGGATCACTGTTGGACACAAGGTACAGTATAAGTGTTTCTATTTTGGGGGGACAGTATGCCATGCCTAGAGACACACTGAACAGCAATTCCTCAATCCGGCTAGCCTGATTCCAGCTGATAATCTGGCAACGCTGACATACACTGACCATCGGGGCAAAATGAGAAGCTCAAAGATGCTAAAGGAAACTCTTCTTTTTCAGTGGGTTGAGCACCACTGAGCGATGTTTGTATCGGGACAGGAAAATGTCATAGCAGAACGACTCAGTCGCAAAGTGGGTCGACCAAGGGATCGCAGCTGAAGGACAGTGTCTCCCACATTCAGACAGAATAGTGAGGCAATACTCAAACAGATCTTTTCTCCTGCGGGCAGAACTCCAGGGTAAAGCAGTTCTGTTCCCTGGCCAAGGACGAACCAGTGGTGGCTCAGGACATCTTTTCCCCATAGACTGGGATCTATTTGCTCTCCTGTGTGCCTTCCTGGCAGAATGCCGAGGTAAAGCAATTCTGTTCCCTAGCGATGGACGAACCAGCGGTGGCTCAGGACACCTTTCCCCATAAACTGGGATCTGGTCGGTCTCCTGTATGCCTTCTTCCAATACTGCCTCTATCAAGAGTCCTCCACAAAGTGGCATTGGAGAGGTCAGTCATGATTCTAGTCTGTCCCTTATGGTTTTTCTGCTCTTGTTTCTCATTCATTAGTCAGGGCAACCACCTCGAGCATTCGGGTTCAGCCATGAGAATTCTCAATCAAGGTCAAGTTCTGCACCCCATTTTAACAACTGGTCTGGGAAAGTGAGTGGAAAAACTTTCAAGGAGCTATGCGGTACAGCTCCTGTTATTGACATGATGGGGAATTCGTATGTCTCTTCTTCCTCCAAAGTGCATTATAGAATCCGGAGGAAATTTTGGTTCTGGCTTCATTCCAGACACATACAGAACACCACAATATAATCGTCTGTACTACTGCAGTTCCTTTAAGACAGATGGACGAAAGACTGCAACCAGCCACCTTACAAATTAGTTTCTGCACTGGGGGGCACTCTTGACGGACCTGGGGAATTGTTGGGCTCATATCCCCTTGTCTGGCACTTTTTCAGGCAGCAGCATTAAAACATCTTCAATCCACCAAAGCTATCACCTTGGAGTCTTAATAGGGTTCTCAAGGCCGTGACCAAGGCCCCCTTTAGAGCCTTTCAAGCCATCCATTATGCATCTCAAAATAAAGGTCGCCCTTTTTTCTCAAAGCTATTACTCCCACTAGGAGTTTCAGCAAACTAAAAGCATTGCTGGCCCAAGAGCTATACACTTGTTCATCAGGCTAGAACAGTTACAATTTTTGTTTGCCAAAGTTATGTCTCCCCTCTATTACAATCAAGGGTTCATTCTTCCCACTCTCTAAAAGCAACAAGGATGGAAAATGTCATACACTAGACCTAGGAAGAGGGGAAAAAAATGGACGTTACAAGAGAGGAAGCTATTCGCAAAACTTCAGCTGTGTTCATGCCAGCTAAAGGGGAAAAAATTTTGGGCAGCAAGGATTCAATAGGCTCTATAGCCAAACGGATTCTGTCAGTCACCTGTACGGCATATGATCAGGCCAGAGTAACTTGCCTGGCCCAGTGAGAGTCCATGGCCCCCTTCGTGGGCGTAATTCAGAGAAGCATCGACGGCACGCTCACACTGAGTGGCCTTTTGACCATCCATTCACAGTCTCTTTTTAAAAAAAAAAAAGGGTTCTCACTGGAAGTGATGTTTCAAGCTGTGGTGAACCCTTAAGGGCTCTTGACATTCTTCCCACCTGGGACATCTGGGGACGTACTGCTTTTGTATATCCCAGGAGTAAGGAAGCCTGGAGACCAGCTTAGGAGAGAGAAATTGAAATTTAAATACCTGTAAATTTTCTTTCTCTAGCTGGTCTCCGGGCTTGGGATTCCCTCCCAGAATGTATATAGTTGGCTGGCCTCACGGCCATAATATGCCGTAAAATTTGTATTCTTGTTTTCTGTCTCCAAGTTCTAGTAGTATTACCACATTGGACTGCTTTAGGAAGAACTGAGGGAGACGGGAAGTGGAGGGCTGGATGTCCCCTGCTGCAGAGGTCTGATTCCTGCTTGTCAATCTGCATCAGGAGGTACAGCCCAGGAGTAAGGAAGCCCGGAGACCAGCCATCGGAGAAGGAAAATTTACAGGTATTTAAATTTCGATTTTCCAACTGAAATTCAGTGCTATCAGGTGCAGTAATCCGCCGACTGAGTAGAGAATAAATTGGGTAAAGGTAGAGCAATGAGGAGAGGAGAGACCAGGGTTAATAACTGAACAGTCTAAAAGTCTCCTCTTTATGCAGCAAAATATATGGGAAGGCTAACAGGATGCTGGGCTGCATCCTTGGGGACATTTAATCAGTCAAGGAAAGGTGGTAATTCTACCACTACACAGGTCCCTAGTTGACTCGCACCTGGAGTAGTGTGTGCAGTTTTGGAGTCTGCATCAGAAGGATGGGATATGCTAGCAGCTGTACAGAGAAGGGCGACAACAGTGAGGACATAGACACGTATGTAGTGGTGGGCAGGTGGGAAAGGGGGATATGATGGAGACGTACATATACGTTTGGGGTATATGACAGGGAGATCCTGCCACTCTTGAGGACTGACCTTTTCTTAAATCTGTAGCAGCAGTTATTCTATTTCTTAGCCTAATCTGTCCTTAACAATTTCTAGTCCATAAGGTCAGCCACCTATGGGCACCCCCTTCCTTTTCATGACTTTGCTATAGTGTCATCTTTAATTTTCCTTTCCCTCTCAGGTCCTCGTACAGGGAGGTTATTGTGGTGACCTCTGAGCTTATGTAAAACAGGCTGTCTTTATCGTTGTTGGATTTAGTATGCAATGGCACCTATGTCATGAAGTACCTTGATGTATGTAACTTATGTGTATGAAACCTGTAAATGTTGAAAATACCATGGCACTAGGTGTTTTGATAAAGGTAAAAAGTACTAGGTGACTGTATTATAGAAATTAAATTACGTGTGCTATTTAAAATGCATGTAAATTGCTGTAAGTAGAACAAGTCTGAAATGTCATGGTGATTTGCATATATCCCAGGATGCTTTGCATTATGGACGTATGTGTGATATATAATTTTTTTTTTTTTTTTTTTTTTTTTTTTTATAAACTTGGCTTATTGTCCATGCCCTTTGGGGTAACCCTTGATCTTACTTTGGGTGGGACCTCCTTGCAGCAGGCTATAACAATTAGGACTATGCTGCAGGCACTAGGACCCTCCGGTAAAATCTTCAGCCAGCAGTACACAGCAGGGACTGCCCCCGAAGCCGACCCCACCCTGTTGTCGGCCCTGGTACAAAAGGGGGCGGACCCAGCTCCACTCAGTTCTTTTCTCGCCGCGTCCTGCACGAGAAGAGCAGCTTCAGCTTGCCAGGTCAGCAAGAATTCTTCAATCAAAACCTGCTTTTCGGCTGTTTTTTGACTGTTTTTCATAAGTTACCGACGTCAGGCCGTTGTCCTTTTTTTTGCAGTCCCGACGGATGTCTTCTCAGGTGTCGGCCTCGCTGGAACATCTCAACAAGTGTGAATTTGGGAGGCAGATCCCGGCCAAGGACAGCCATCGCCGCTGTGTCTTCTGCCTGGGACCGGAACAAGACACCGCGAACTATTCCGCTTGCCAGGCCTTTACTAGCCGGACCCACATCCGTCGTCTCAAGGCCCTGAAAGCCTTTCTTTTGGAGCAGAAGATGGAACTGCACTCCTCCGAGGGGAAACACAAGGAGAAGAAGCGGCACGGTAAAGACCGTAGTCGGTCCCGGTCCCATTCTCACTCGTGGTTCTCTCCCAAGAAGGCCCATCCCTCGGGATCAGGAGAGCACCCAAAATTGACTCAGGCCAAGGCCGGCCCTTCAGGGGAGAAGCTGGCTAAGCCTAAAGTAACCCTGCTAAGAGTCACCACGAAGCCCTTGGAGGTGCAAGCTTCGACCCCCACCTCCCAAGGCACCGGCGCCGCCTGCTAAAGGCACACCTCTGGAGCCCAAGGAGACTCTGGCGCCCCCCGGTGGCACCCCGTCGTCTGTACCAACACCGCCAGTTGAAGGGGCGAAGGTCGAGGGATTGGCTGTGGAAGAACCGACGTCCCAGTCGCCCAAGTTCTCCTCCCCCCCCCCCGGGCCCCCAGGAGGGCTCTCCTTCGCGGGCCGACGTCCCGGATGCTTCCTTTCCAGGCCGAGAGGCAGAAATTTTCACGAAGGACGAGCTACAGGAGCAGTTTTCCTTTTTTGGTGGGGGCAGGTCCACAAGTGGACCCCACCCCTGTCGCCGGCCCAGACACTGGTACCGGACCCAGCGGATAAACCACAGCCGGGAGGTGAGCCTTCCCTGTGAAAGTCTCCGGAGCGCCCACCTACACCTCCTTCTAGGGCTCATTCCCACATCCGGTCCGGAGACAACCGACAATGCTTCAGGGACTCTGGTGACCGTTGTCGGTCTAGGTCACGTTCTAGGGGTCTTTTTTGGTCCTCTAGGCGAGAACGCTCCCGATGTCTATCCTCTGACCGGCGGTCTCTGCTCCGTCGCTTGTCCAGGGACCGACGTCTGTCCCCCAGTTACAGAGGACAGAGGGAGTCTGGTAACACGGAGAGGTCAGACTATTCGAAATCTTATAGTCTATCTCCCTCATCTTCCTCGACTTCCTCTCTCAGCTTGCAGCACTTCCCGAGAGAGAAGGACCAGCCTCGCTCGCCTCAAGACGATCCTACCTTTATGGACGTCATGAGGCATATCCAGGCCTCCAACGAGTGGGAGACAGAGGACCTGGACCCAGAACGCCGGAGACTAGCAAAATACCTGAGGCAGAAGGAGCCTAAACCTCTGGTGGTCCCTCCTTTGATGGATACTTTCCAGGACCTCACCCGGACTACCTGGAAACATCCAGCTTCAGTCCCAGCTGTCCTGAAGAAGTCGGATAGGCTGTACAAGGCCCCGAGGGCAGAAGCTTTCCTTGCTGAACACCCTCAGGCGGACTCCTCGGTGATCACAGCTGTCCTATAAGTCCAGACAGCCGAAACACCTCAGCTCATAGCCTCCCGACCCGGAGTCTCGCTATTTGGACCAGGTGGGCAAGAAGGTTTATTCTGCTTCCACTTGTTCCATATGTTCCCTCAACTTCTTAACGCATATGGTCCAGTACAAGAATGCGCTATGGGAGAGGGGACAAGAGCTGTTGAAAGTCCTTCCAGACTCTGACCAGAAGAAAGAGCTCCTGGACATTTTGAAATCTGGCTCAGACGTAGGCTCCCACGTTTTGAGAGCCTCGTATGATACTGCAGATACGGCACTCGCTTCCGGGGTGTGCCTACGACGTCATGCTTGGTTGAGAGTCTCAGGCTTTCACCAGGGCCTGCAGGCCGGTATAAGAGATTTACCCTTCCAGGGTACCATGCTCTTTGGGCAGGAGATGGAAGCCTTGATTTCCCATCTCCAAGAGTCGGGCAAGTCTATCTGGTCAGTCCATCAGATGTACCGTGGCGACCTGCGAAGATAACGAAAACTGCCTTTTCGTAAGCCCTCAGGTGGCCAAGGTCATGCCTGTGGCAACCAGCAGGGGCAGAGAGGTGGCTTCCATGGAGGTCGGTAACCAGCAGTCTGGTTGAGCTCCACCGTGGGCCAAGTTCTCCAGGCCTCTCGGCCCACACCTGGCTCGGCCCAATGACTCCTTCGCGCCTCCCCTTCATGGGAAGACCAGAGGAGCGACGGGGACCGCTTCTCCCTTCACTTCGAAGGGTGGAAGTCAATTACTGTGGACCAATGGGTCTTGGATATCATCAGGAGGGGACAGACGCTGGAGATCATGGAGTTTCCCCGAATACTCCTCCAAAGCTCTCCTGTTATCCTCCTCCTCACATCCCACTAATAGAAGGAGAGATTCATTTCCTCTTGCAAAAAAGGGCAATAGAGTTGGTCCCTTTGCGTCACCGAGGAAAAGGGTTTTGTTCACATTTCTTCCTGGTTCTAAAAAAGGGACAGGACCTTCGTCCTACTCTGGACCTCAGCCCTCTAAATCTCTTTAACGAGTACAAAAGGTTCAGGATGGTGACCCTCCAAGGCCTTCTTCCTCTGCTGCGCCAAGGAGACTGGCTCTGTTCCTTGGACATGCAAGATGCATACATACACATCGGGGTCTTCCCTCCCCACCGGAAGTTTCTGAGGTTCCGCTTCCAAGGGGAGCACTACCAGTTTCGAGTGCTTCCATTCGGCCTCTCTTCCGCTCTGCGAGTCTTCGCCAAATGCTTGGCAGTGGTAGCTGTGGCTCTAAGGCACATGGGACACTACGTGTTTCCCTACCTCGACGATTGGCTGCTTACAGCCCCGTCACGGACAGGCCTATTTCGCGCCCTCGGAGACACCTATACTCTGTTCCGAAGGCTGGGGATCACCCTTAATCTACGAAAATTGTCCCCGGAGCCCAGTCAAAAGCTCGTCTTCATTGGAGCGGTCTTGGATTCCATCCAGGGCATGGCTTTCCTCCCCCAGGACAGGGGAGATCGCCTGCGAGAGATTGCAGAACGGATTTCAATAACTCCTTAAGTTCCAGCTCGGAACTTCCTCAGGTTACTGGGGCACATGGCGGCAGCCATCCCTGTCACTCCCTTGGCCCGCCTCCACATGAGGGTCCCACAATGGGTGCTCGGTACAGTGGGACCAAGGCTACGACGATCTGGACTCCATGGTCAAGATCTCGGGGGCCAGTCAGGAGAACTTTGCTTTGGTGGATGGACCACAGGAACTTGGAGAAAGGGGTCAGCTTTCGTCCGGAGCAATCAGGTCAGACTCTGACAACAGATGCATCAGACCTGGGATGGGGGGCGCACCTGGGTGCTCATCGAACGCAAGGGGTTTGGTCACCCGAGGAGCGGTCCCTTCACATCAATGTACTGGAGATGCGAGCGGTTCTCTATGCCTTACAGGCCGTTCAGGAGGACCTGGTACCGAGCTCTCTTCTGGTTCAAACAGACATGGCGGTTGTCTTCTACATCAACAAGCAAGGAGGTACTCATTCGTACCCACTTTGCAGGGAGGTGATGAGTCTGGTACTGGGTGCTGGAGTGAGGCATTCTGCTGTCCGCAGTGCACGTTCCAGGTGTCGTCAATGATCTGGCAGACAGCCTAAGCAGGTCGTGATCCAGAGCGCACGAGTGGGAGCTGCTACAGTCCGTAGCAGACCAGCTCTTCCACAGGTGGGGTCTTCCAGAGCTGGACCTCTTTGTGTCACCACGCAACGCCAAACTGCCAATGTTCTGCTCATGAGAGTGCGCACCTGGAGTTTTCTGGCCAGACGCGTTATCCCTTTGCTGGGCAGGGAGGTTTCTCTATGCCTTTCCACCCTTCCCCCTCATTCAGAGTCCTTTTAAAGTTACAGGCAGAAGGGGCCCGAATGATCCTCGTAGCCCCCAAATGGCCTCGGCAGATTTGGTTTCCACCCCTGCAGTGGTTGTCCACAGAGCCTCCAATTCCTCTGCCCATATGCTTGCAGTTGCTGTCCCCGGATCAAGGGTCGCTGGTCCACCCGGACCATCAGTCCTTACACCTGCATGCTTGGTTCCTTCAGACGTAGCTCAACGCAGTTACAGGGTCTCCCCAGAAGTGGCGGTGGTCCTAGTTTCGGCGAGAAAGCCCTCTACCCGCTCCGCCTACGCTATGAAGTGGAAGCGTTTTTGTCTGTGGGTCTCGTCACAGCATTATCCCGTCACCTGTCCAGTGAACTCAGCGTTGCAGTATCTCCTCCTTGTATCACAAGGGCCTGAGTTACTCCTCTGTCAAGGTGCATATGTGGGCTATCTCCGCCTATCATGCTGTCTTTGGAGATAAGGCATTGGCACAATTGGATGTCGCCCGCACCTTTCATATAGGAATTCTGCATATGAGACCTCCCATTCGAGACCCTATCCCATCCTGGGACCTCCTTTTTGTGTTTGAGAATCTCACCCTTCCTCCCTTTGAACTGGCAGGGGATTGTGAGCTGCGTTACCTTTATTGGAAGGTTTGTTTTTTAGTTGCTGTTACCTCAGCTGGAAGGGTTTCCGAGCTTCAGGCTCTGATGTGTAAAGAGCCGTATTTAGTTTTCCACAGGGAAAGGGTTTCCCTCAGAACAAATCCTAAGTTTCTTCCAAAAGTGGTCTCAGAGTTGACCCTCAACCAGTCGGTTGACCTTCCTGTTTATTTTCCTTCCCCTTCCAATAGAAGGGAGGCTCTCCTTCACACACTGGATGTCCACAGGACTTTGAGGTATTACCGCAAGAGGACGGCTACACACAGTCAATCGGAGCAACTTTTTGTGGCCTTTGCGCCACAATGCTTAGGTAGACCGGTGACCAAGCAGACTATCTCGAAGTGGATAGTCCACTGCATCTTCTTCTGCTACGAGAAACGCAGTAAGCCCCTACCGGGTCCAGTCAGGGCTCACTCCACCAGAGGAGTGTCTGTTTCATTTGCCGCCCTGAGAAATGTCTCTCTAAGGGACATATGTGCGGCCGCCACCTGGAACTCGGTGCACACCTTTGTCAAACATTACAGCTTGGATATCGTCTCCAGACGCCGAGCTGGCTTTGGCCTAGCTGTTTTGCAGGGCTTCTAATCTCAGGGCCTCTGGAGTTGGCATATTCCACCTCCCGGGGTCGCCTACCTCTTTGGTGTGGACTGCTTGGTATTCAGTCCTAATTGTTATAGCCTGCTGCAAGAGCTCCCACTCAAAGTAAGTTAGTGCAGTTGCGTAAGAACTTTCCGTAACAGTACATCTTCGAGAGGAGCTCTTGCAGCAGGCGTTCCTTTCCCACCCGCCTTCCCCCTCGGTGTGCAGATTCATCTTCATTTACATTTCCTACAGTCGCTTCGTCTCCTTCTCTTGTCAGGGCTTGTTGCGGGCCTTGGCAGGAGAACTGAGGTGGAGCTGGGTCCGCCCCCTTGTGTACCAGGGACGACGTTGGGGGCGGTCCCTGCTGTGTACTGCTGGCTGAATTTACCGGAGGGTCCTAGTGCCTGCGGCATAGTCCTAATTGTTATAGCCTGCTGCAAGAGCTCCTCTCGAAGATATACTGTTACAGTAAGTTCTTAAGTAACTGTACTTTTCAGTGCTTCTGCACTGAGGTTTTTTGTCTAGCTTGCCTTTTTTTATTTTTTTTATTTGAGCCCCCACCACCCAAGTAAACAAGGCCCGCATAGGGGAGGCTGAATCTTAACAGATAAGTTAGATCAGAGATCAGCGAGTCTGTAGGTGCTGGCTAAGTGCAGAGGAAGGACAGATAGTCTGTTGCTGCAAAGTGATGTACTGAAGAAGGGATATGACATTGCTGAAGATTATCTCCTATGTTTTGAATAAACATCACACAGAGATTGTGTGTTGAACCTGAAGTTCAGTGTCTGGTCTATATGTTATCCCACAACCCCTGCACAGGGTACAGTAGAGTGGATTACAGTGAACTGCTCAAAATGAGGAACAGTTCATCCACCAGGGGGTCGTAATATCAGACTAGTGGGGTTAAGGGCATTTAAGAAATACCTTAAGAAACCTGTTTTCACAGAGTGGACAAAAGGAACAGCCTGCCCAGCATTTTGGTTCATGCAAAGACCGTATTTGGTTTCAAAACACACTGACGCAGCTTCAAGGGAATTGTATCATAGGAGGGTAAATGTTGGAGGGTAGTTATCTGGGGAGAGGTGGACAAGGCCAAGAATGTCAGGGCCTTGGGACAGTCTGAACTTTCTCTCCCTGCCTTTTGTTTCTGTGGTGCTAAACATCACTTTCTAACTTAAAAAAGCAGTACACTTAAAGCTTTACCTCATTATGACCAAAAGCTGAATTCCTATTCAGTTGTGCTGAGCTCATGCCTGCATTTACATTGCTCCGTGAAAGAAACTGTAGGGGGAAATTGTTTTCTGTTGGTGTATGGAAAAAAACACAAATTAAAGGGGAAGTAAAGTCAATTTACAAACGAAATGCCGTGCCGTAGTGTTTGAATTTGTAGAGGGAGCACTAAGAAGGCTGCTGTGTTCAGACACAGACACTTAAGGAAACCGCTAGAGTCTTCACAAATGATGGCATCGGTGACCTGGCATAAAAAGTACACTTATTAGGGCTTTGTTTTGTTTTTGCACTTAGATTTTTTTATTCCTTTTTTAAAGATATACATTTTGTGCAGGTTACAGAAACGGAATACTATTCCAGCATAAGTAGAACCCTCAGTGGAGAAGCTTACATTGTTCATGTATAGACGAGAAGGTGTTTCGGGGGTTGGGGGCCTCTGAGGAAACCATTTAAAAATAATGCTATACAGTAAATGGCTGAATATGAAGTTAAATACTATATATTAAACATTGCCCAGCTCAAAACGAGTTTACTAAAAACCAGGCAAAATAAGAGATTGATCATGTTAATAGCTAGAAGACGCTGTCCCCTTGTCCTGTGAGATGCCTCTCTGATAGGGATTTAATAAATTAGTGATTTCAAGATGGCTCATTTTCTCACACGCTACATTTTCTGAGACTCAAGTCACAAACAGTGTAGATGTAAATAATTATAGCAAAAGTAAATTCCAAGACCTGGTGTTCAACAGAATTTTATATAGACTATAATGGCTGGGTAGGTGGTTGAGAATTGTACACACACTCGAGGTGTGGGATGCCACATTAACTCAGAGTGAAGCTCGAGGACAATGTGGCATCCCACCTTGAAATAATGTGTAAGGTATGTTCTACACACCTACCCAGCATTCAGTTTATATAATTGCTGGGAGCCTTTTTCACCCCAGCAATTATATAAAATAAACAGACATCCCTGTGGAGCTGTGGACTGGTTGGGTTTTAGTGCAGTTCGAAGCGGCTGGCAAAACATAGTTTCCTTTTTCCTCCCCTTTTTCTTTTTTTTGGAAGATTAAGTGTAAAAGGAGAAAGGGCCATTTTTTTCCCCATGAAGTAACTTGCTGCTGACTGCGACTGGCGGTGAAGTATCTGGTGATGAGGAATAGCGCAGAGTAAGGGAAGAGCTGTGGCTGTCGCATGTGTGGACTGAGGGAAACCCGGTGTGTGTGCCATGATAACCCACAGGTTATGATGGTGAATTATAACCGGGTTTCCCTATTGGGGGGGGAACACTACCCAGTTGTTATAAAGTCATTATTCTAACATTCTTATGTCCACCCCAGTTGTTTCAATAACCTAATATTAATTGTAACATGGCATAAAGCTTGACACCAGAATGTGCAATTTCTATTGGTCAAAATGTAGCAGCTGGTACTGTCCTAACCATGGTCTAATACCACAGTAGATCATGGTAACTATCGGGTCTGCGCGCAAAAAAATTAGACCACACTTTGGTGGTCGCGCGACGCACGAGGTGAAGAAGCTAGTACAACAGAGGCAAAACTGTGCTTCCGACAGTAGTCCGTGCTCAAAGTGCCATCGAGTGACGCACCGACAACACCGTGGACACTGCGAAAGTCAGAAGCTTGCACAAGGGAGTCAAAAGTCTAGCTGCTTCAGGTGCCACCCTACTTAGTGGCGGAACTGGCATGCATTGAGGTCCGTGAGAGAGCGAACAGTGGGAAAGTCAGGACAAAAGCGAAGTAGTGGAATAGAAATAGAGGTGCAGTGGGTGGTATGCAGGAGAACAGCGGCATACAAATGTCTGTGTAGCCGTAGGTGTGTTAGACACGGAATAGAAAGAAGCAGAGTATAAGCAGCTTCTGATGGTAAAAGACGCTGATCTGCAGAGAAATAACGGTGTAGTCCAGCCGGGTGCGCGTTGTCAAGGTAACGATGCAAATTGCTACATATACCCAGAGTGCAACAGGAGAGAGCCACAAAAACACCACACAGTGGATGTGATAGAGCAGAAGAGAAGCCATAGGGCACAAAAGTAGGAACACTCAGCAGCATATATAGTAGTGCTGGAGAATTTAGCCACTTTGTGTGAATTTCATGAAAAGCACATAAGTATATAATGTATGCAAGATGTGCAACGTGTATGCGCACGTTTGAAAGTGAATAGAACGTGTTGGAGAGATTAGTCCGAGATAGGAACCTGATGTTTTCAGTGCACTTTAGAAGTCATATTGATGAATTTTAGTAATAATAATAAATATGTACTTCATATATTCCATGCCATGTTACAAGCGGATTAAGCCACTCTAAAAGGATGGGTCTACTGTGGAATTAATCCATGGTTGGTTGGACTCACTCGACCTCCGGCCTCGTGGCCCAACCCCCAACCATGGATTAATTCCACAGTAGACCCATCCTTTCTCGTGGCTTAATCCTTACTTATGCTACACTTGAGCCAGTATAACTGGTATAAAATCTTGTTTTTCCAGTTGCCATGGAATCGTTTCCCTTTACTCACCTATGTCCGAATTAACAGAAACAGCCCTGCTTTTAATAAAATCTTACCTTGCAGACTGTTCTGTGTACGAATACACAGCATCGTAGAAGAGCGTTTGCAACTTTGCAGGCTTCGACAATACAGCTTGCACTCCCAATTTTAACAGGGCAGGGTGGTAGTTAAGAAGGCACTGATGTGTCTGCTATAATTCTCTTGACAAATCAGGAACACAAGATATTTTACATCCTTCATAAGAAAGACTTTCTCCCTTGCAACATTTAAAATGCAATCTTTTTCAGTTGCTGAGTTCAGTGTTTCAGTCAAGCTAGGTCCCAACTGTGTAATATTTTTCTCTAGGCGCTCCAGACTGTTTATCGTCTGACTCTGCCAAAAGAGAATACAAAAGGCTTGAACCACAAATTGTCTGTTTACATGATCAGTCCCAAAACTTGCAGGCAATCCCAAAATGTGAATATTTCACTCTCTGAGCATGTAATCAAGTTTTTTCCATTTTTTGATTACCGCATTTTCTCTTGCAAAGACTTCTCTAGCAACCTGCGGGGACTGACTTTTTTGTACCATAGTGAACTCCTGTTCCATTTTCACAATCTGGTCTGTATTGGATGCAGTATTTTTTGCAGTAACTTTCACTGTTCTAGTCACACAGCATCAAACTTAACGTTCTTGAAATTAAGTTTTATTTTCACTATTTTAGTCAGCTTCCACTCTCCCCAGTGGAATCCTTAGAGCACAAAACCAACTGAAAGAGAGCTGATGAGGCTAATTTTCCTTCCTGACTGGGGACTCTATCTCTTGTTATTTAGATGGGGTTACTGTGAAGGGGGCCTTGGCGCCATCCAGTCTGGAGTCTGAATTGGATCACCTGTGAGCCTCGGCCTGAGCCTGTCCCAGGTTCGGCATCGCACATTCCTTGAGTTTTTTTTTTCCTTTCAGGTTTATTTTTTTTCTCTTTGTTTTTTTTCTTCTCATCTTTTGATAACTTAGTGTCCATATTATAGGTTGACCCAAAAATTAGGAATATAGCTGAGTGACAAACACAAGAAAGTCGCATTTTTTAAAGTTCAGCAGTGCCAGGAGCTAGAACAAAATACGTCTGTCCTGTTAAGCCAGACGCTGCCTCCCCGGTTGTGTGTAGTTTGATGACATGAAAAGCTTTAAATACAGAACATTTCCTCTTGCTGGTTGGAGCTAGAGACGTACCTAGAAACTATCTGGGTTATTAAATAAGCGGAAAAAAAATTGATTAGCAGTTTCTTGAATGAAAGGGCTAATTAGCTATGGTCTCACTGAGCTAACTAACTGAAGGCGGAGCTGAACCAAGTTTGTGGTGTCAATTGCTTTTGGCTTCTCAGAAGTAACCAGAAGGAGAAGGGATCAGATCAGTTCCAGTACAGTAGCTTCTTCTTGCTAACTTTACATTGTTTCTTGTTTTTCAGTTAGAGGAGAAGGGGGAAGAAGCTTCTAGCTGGAGGCTGTGAATAAGTAGACTTGAAAGATTTTCTTAGCTGGTAGTGCTTGGAGGTGCAGTGAGGGGCAGACACAGGGCTGATACTCTGGTGAGAGTCGGGTGTAGGTCTTAATCCCACTCTCCCCCACCCCTTCCTCCCCAGAGCTTGGCTCATTTATAGGGGAACACCTTCCCTGCAGTTGGAGGACAAAGCTTAAGGTGCAGCTCGTGTAGTTCTAGCCACAGGGGGTTGGGTTTAAAGGCTGGAAGAGAGGAGTTTAGGGAGTTGTACACTTTCCCTATAAGTTTACTGTGTAGTACTGCACCTAGTAATAGGGGTACCTGTTTACTGTGGGACTGTATCTAGGATTAGTGGGTGACCTGATTAGTGGGTAGGGGTGTATCTTGGACTAGTGGGGAACCTGGTGGTTTACCCAAGGAAACTTACTTGGAGAGGGATGCGAACACACGTCATTAGGGCTGGCATCCTTGAGAGGGTGGTGGGGTGCACAGGGTGTGGGGCAGCCATGATACTGTACTGGGCTTGGAAGTTCGGTGGTTGCCCAGTGTGCCACCAGCTGGCACAGCTTAGGGAGGAGGTTGAGGGGATTAGGAGACAGCTGGAGGGAGGGGGGAGGTATGGTTGGGGAATAGGGCAGGGGCTCTCCCATGGGGTTGCACCAAGCACTAGGGGCGGGGGCATAGGGAGAGGAGTGTAGGAGAGTACTCTGGGGTCGCGTAGGAACCCTGACAGAGGGGGCCCAAAAGGACACTACCAAGGAAGTAGGCAGGTATCTGGGGACCCTCACAGAGGGTGCCAAAGGGAGGACATTCTCAGGGAAATAGGCAGATGGATGGGGCTGGACAGAATGAAGCAGGGGAGGTGGATCTGACCTAAGCTCAGTAATCGCCCACCTCCGCCTGCTTGAGGATGGGGGTGATGTAGCCATGATGAAGTAAGTTAGAGATGAAAAGGAGTGCGGGGCAGGAGGCAGGGACTGGATAGCAGGAAGAACAGGGGGAACTTGGAACACGGGAAAATGGGGGGAGCGGGGGATCAGAGCAGGAGGAGGAGGGGGTATAGAGAGGAAAGTGCAAGGAGAAGGACCAGTTGGGAGGAAAGGGCAAGGAGATGGACCAGAAGCACAAGGAGGATTCAGTAAAGGCAGCTGAAGGTTTAGGCCAGGGGAGCACGACAGGCAAGGAGGGGCTGAACGGAGACTGGAAGGATGGAAGGGAGGGAGGAAGAGCCATGCAGGTTTAGCAGATTGGGGGGACCAGTCTCAAGCAGTGACTGGGGTGGGGATAGCAGGGTACAGAAGGATACTCTGGAGGAGGAGAGGCTGGCCAGGGTACATGAGGGGGTGGCAGGCGGCTCCCAGATAGGGGAGGAGCAAGGAGCCAGCTGGGGGGAGGGGCCAGTAGAAAGGATGAGGGACATGGAAGGGGAAATGGAGGAAAAGGAGTGGTCAGAGTGCTCCTGTTGGGTGATTCCATGATCAGGGGTATCAAATGGGAAAGGGAGGGGGAAGCCTGCCTGGTTAGAACAAAATGCTTCCCTGGACCAACAGTGCACAGGGCCAAGCATGAGGTACATCAGCTGGCAAAGGATTGTGGAGACTCCGCGCACATATTGGTCCATCTGAGTACCAATGACATTGAGGGAAATGGCGAGCTAGAGATACAGGCAAGGTTCAGGGAGCTTACCAGGGTCTGTCATGACATGGGATGCGAGATTTCCTTCTTGGAAATCCTACTAGTACCAAGGGCTAGTGGGGAACACAGAAGGAACATTAGGGAGATAAACCAGTGGCTCAGGGAGTGGTTTGTGGCCAGAGGGTATGGGTTGATGGGGATTGGGAGGGGGACCTGGGAGGATAGGGGCTGTATCCTAGAGATGAGTTCCATCTCAATTTGGAGGGAAGGAAATCCTTAAGTTGAAAATAGAGGAGTTCATTGGTGAAAGATGGGGTTTAAACTTGTGAAGGGGGAGGGATGGGAGAAAAGGCTGTCGGGGGTTCTGATAAAGGAGGGACTCTGTCTCCACCCCCCTGGGGAGCTGGAGGAATGCAGGAAAAGGCCGACTGGTAAGGTGCAGACCAGAGGAAAACAGAATCCCCACGGGAACATGAGCAGGGGAAATGGACGTATAGGGAAAGGGTGGAAGGTAGTCCTGCTAAATGCCAGGAGCTTGGGCAATAAGATGCCTGAGCTCCAGGTGATGCTAACTGAGGGAGAGGTGGATGTGGCAGCGGTCACTGAGACCTGGGCCACTGAAGGGCACGACTGGGACCTGAACCTGGAGGGTTACACCATGTTCAGGAAGGACAGGGGGGAGGGAAGGGGAGGAGGGGTAGCAATAATAGTCAAAAACTGCATTGCCATAGGAGGAGTGGTGGAGGCGGAGGGAACTGTGGAGGCGATTTTGGGTCACCTTGATGGGTGGTGGGGGCAAGAGAGTAAAAATGAGTGGTGTATAGACCCCCTGTGCTGGCGGAGGAGCTGGAGGAGAGTCTGGTGGCAGATGTTGGGAGACGCTGCAGATTAGGCAGGGGAAGGGTGGCGGTGTTGGGGGACTTAAACATGCCAGGAACAGACTGGGAGTCTGACATCCTCGGTGGCCAGGGAACAGAGGTTGTTGGATGTCTTTCAGGATGCGTTCCTAACTCAGCAGGTGGGGGAACAAATCAGGGAGGCGTGGACACTGGATGTGGTCCTGGCAGACAGTGACCAGATTGGGGGCCTGGAGGTAAGGGACCCGTTGGGGAGTGACCATGCCACGGTCTGGTTCTGCCTGAATCTAGAGGGGTAGAAGGCTGCACAAAGATGGAGGTAACTGACTTCAGGGGGGCGGATTTCAAGGAAATGGGACTAATCCTTAAGGAGCACTTGGATGGGATTGGGCCAGACATGGACGCTGACAGTAGGTGGGAAATCATCAGGAGGGGGGTGCAGGATGCTTTGAGCACCTGCGCAAGAATAAGACGAAAATGCAGTAGGGCCTGAAAACCCTGCTGGTGAACCAGGGAGGTTCAGGAGGTGGTGAGGGGAAAGAAGGCGCCTATGGGCAATTCAAGTGCTCAAGGAGTGAAAGGGATCAAGGGGAGTATGAGCTGATGGCCACAAGGGCCACTAGGGTGGTGAGGGTGGCTAAGGCGAGGAAGAAGCAGAACCTGGCCAGGGAAATCAGGAGAGGGAACAAGGGGTTCTTTAGATACATTGGGGAAAAACGAAGGGTGAAGGGGCAGATTAGTAGTATTAAAATGGGAGGTATGGGCATAAGACCCGGGGAACAGGCTGAGGTACTAAATGAGTACTTCGCCTCAGTTTTCATCAAGGGAAGGGGGCTGCATCATACATGGGAGGAGACAGTGAAACTGAGGAGGGGGGGACCCTTACCGATTGGCGGTTTTGGGGGGCATCACTGGCACTGGGGAGGGAGGCAAAGCAGGGGGACGAGGTAGCGGAGGTGGAAATCATGGCAGAGAAAGTGAGGGAAGCCCTCAGGTACCTTAAGACGGAGAAAGCACCAGGTTGGAAAAATTACATCCCAGAGTGCTGAAGGAACTGGCGGATGTCCTCGCAAAACCACCTGGCAGAGCTCTGCAGCATCTTTCTCTCTCTCTGAGGACGGGGTGGGTGCCTCAGGACTGGAAGGTGGCGTATATTGTGCCTGTCCACAAGGGGGGATCAAGGGAGGTGGCAGGGAACTACAGGCCCGTCAGCCTGAGCATCACTGGTGGGCAAGGTGATGGAGGCATTGTCAAGAGAGACTTGGGGACCTGGAAAAGTTGGGGTGCCTGAATGATAGACAGCATGGATTCGTCCCGGGGAAATCATGTTAGACAAACCTTGTAGAGTTCGATGACTGGGTGACGAGTGCCTTGGACCTGGGTAGACCAGTGGACGTCCTCTTTCTTGACTTCAGCAAGGCGTTTGACTCTGTTCCTCATGGGGGCCTGTTGGATAAGCTGGGAGAAATGGGGGTTGGGAACCAGATGATCAGATGGATAGGCAGTTGGCTCCAAGACCGGACCCAGAGGGTTGTGGTTGGCGGGATAGTCTCATCCCCAAGGAGAGTCATTAGTGGGGTCCCTCAGGGATCAGTCCTTGGGCCCTTCCTGTTCAACGCCTACGTCTCTGACATAAGGAGGGGTATCAGGAGTGAGATGAGTCTCTTTGTGGATGACTCAGAACTGGGGGCAGTGGTGAATGGGGAGGAGGGGAGGGTGGCCCTACAGGGGGACCTAGAGGCTCTGGAAAGGTGGCCTAGAAAGTGGAAGCTGAGGTTCAGTGCAGGGAAATGCAAGGTGCTGCACCTGGGAGCCAGAAACCCGGGCCTGGTGTATACCCCGGGGGGGGTATGCTTTAAGTCTCGATGGGTGAGAGGGACTTGGGGGGTGGTGGTGGTGGTGGATGTCAACATGAACAACTCGGAGACTTGTAGGAGGGCAGCAGCAAAGGCCAACAGGATGCTTGGATGCATCGCTAGGGGGATCACCTCCAGAAGGAGGGAAGTGATACTCCCACCGTACAACTGCTTGGTGAGGACGCACCTAGAGTACTGCGTGTAGTTTTGGAGGCCACATTTAAAGAGGGACTTTGAACTCCTGGAGAGGGTCCAGAGAGGGCAGCCAAAATGATTTGAGGCTTGGGGGATAGGACCTATGGTTTGAGGCTCGAAGAGCTAAATATGTTCACATTGGAAGAGAGAAGGGACCGGGGGGACATGATAGAGGTCTTCAGGTACATGAAGGGGGTAAATAAGGGAGGAGCAGTTGGGGTGCTCCGAAGGAAGGGGGGGGCAAGTAGAAGGCATGGGTGGAAGCTGGAGTGGGGAGATTCAGGGGAGAAAGGAGGAGGTGCTACCTCACTGAGAGGGTGGTGGAGCCATGGAATGCACTGCCCAGGGAGCTGGTGGAGGCAGAGATGGTGGAGGGGTTCAAGAGGGGGTGGGACAGGTGTACAGGGGAAGGGTTCTGGAAGCAACATCCAGTGCAGCGAGATTATCTGGGACTGGGAAGGGAGAAGCCGGGGGGGGGTGGGCAGCAAGATCAGCTCCCAGGGTGGGGGCTGACCAAACGAGCAGACACGGAAGACCGGTAGGCCTATTGCTGGCATTTTAGTATGTTAGTATGGCACAGATTGATTAGCAAAATGAAAAATGCTTTATTTGTAATGCGTTTTGAATGTGTAAACTTGAATAAAAAACATAAGTTTAGCATTGTAGTTGAGAAAATGGTTAGCATTCGCCTCCGATATACTGTACCTAACAGTTTGCTATGCTACACCAGCTATTTAATACACTAACGTTTGGATTAGGAAGAGTTGTTTAGTTTAGGCTGTACTCAGACTCCTGACAATAGATTGCTGCTGCAGCAGTTGTCACTCTGACTTGGTGGTCTTGGGCGTCACACGGGGCAGAAGGCACAATAGGCAAAAGAGCAATAAAATATTCATATGTAGAGATTCCCAGGGGCCTGCCATGAAAGTAGCAGGCGAATTTAGAAGAATATTCCTAACAGCAGACAGAGGGAAGAATACACTCTGACTGCACATACAAATCAAAACACTCTGCACAACTTGTGTTTTTGCAAATTTTGGCTATAGTTCTCCTCAGGCTTAGAAACATCAATATGTGGACAATTATGGTGTGAAAAGGCTTTGGAGCCAATCAGTCTGCCTAGTTCTATGTATTATGTGATGTGTGCCCTAATGGTCGCTTATATTTCTATCCCATCCAGTTTAACTATCCCAATGTGTCTGTACCTCCCGTGCTTAAATTCTGCTACTGTTTTTGCTATTGACCACTTCCTTGGCAGCCTGTTTCACTTCTCCACCACTTACTCCGTGATAAATACTTCCAGGCATACTGTACTCTGAACCTTCCTCCTGCCAGGTCAGTAGAGTTGCAACTTGTACCCACATCTGCACACAATATGAATAAATACAACTGTGCTCAGTACTCCCAGTTGTGGCTATAGCAGGGAGCTGTTCAAGGGCACTGTTGCCGCCTGCCTCATGCTACTGATGGGGACCTGCCTATGTGCAGCAACCAGTTCTAGTACCAGTGCTTCCACACCCAGGAAAAGCTGCTTGAAAGCCTGCAATTCATTTAAAGCAGCAGTGCAACAAAATTGATTAAAAGTTTAACCTTTTTTTCACTATAAGATTCCAGGCATCTTCCAGCTTTATTTGGTGGTAACATTCTCTGGTTCCACTAACGTTTAATATTTTGTAAATGTTTTAATGTACATTTTTTTTCCTCAAGGAAGAAAAAGATGACCACACTATTTGGCTTAGAAATAGAATTGTAGACCTGGCAAGGGTAGTATTGACAAAATAAAACTCATGGTACGTGGAATATGAGGTACCTAGAAAAGTGGATGTCCCAGGTATGCTAATATTTCTATTAACTGTAGATCAAAACTTGCTTTTTTGGAAAACCTTTTTCTTTACACAGCTGCTTTAAGTAAATTCCGTGTTCTTACTTTCTGTCTTGATGCCATCATTTGAACATTTTAGAGGGGCTCTTGGTCACGTCATTCAGCAGAGTCATGATCAGCCTGACCACTGACGTGGGGACCCCTCAGGTCAGTCTGATCATCTTGCAGTGGCCATCTTTAATGATTTGAGCCATTAATTACAAATGATGAAAACTGATTTAAAAGCCAGTCCAGGGGCACAGAGGGCTTAAGTGCAGAGCGCCTTGCCTGCTGTCGCCCCGGCAGCCTGGATTCGGGAGGGAAGTTGGGTTGCTGGGATCAGCTGGGTGGGAGAGGATTGCGTGTTCGAGGGACTGCTCTTCTCTTCTGGGTGGGGGGCAGCTCTGCCATCAGCTGCCACCAGGTGGAGGCCTGGTGAGAGGACAGGTACATGTAGCAGAGAATTTGAGGGCCCACTGGTTTGGTGTGTATGTGTTTTTTTTTTTTTGTGTGTGTGTGTGTGTGTGCGCGCCCCTCCACATGGCACACATGACTGCCTCTTCTTGGCAGGGGAAAAGGACCTGGAAAGCGGAAAGTGAGGTGGGTTTCCTGAAGCTCTTCATTCTTGTTCGTGTTTCTGTGCCGTCACCCAGTCTGGGCAAACTGGATTGCGAGTGTTGGAGTGGCGGGGTGAGGTGGTGGAGGAGCGTTGGGGGCTGCGAGGCAGAACCTTTCCACCTAACCTCACAAACTCCCGGAAAAACTGTATGAAAAGAAAAACTATTTTAAAAATATCTGTGAAAATTGAAAATACATTGCAGATGAATCTAAGGATGTCTCATACTTTTGCTTAAAAAAATGACTGTTAAATACTGCTGCTTTAATACAAAGATTTGTCTCCAGTAGCAGCTGTTTCATTAGACTTCATTTGCTAGCACACCCAGTGTATCCCTTACTCCCCCACTAGTTTTTCCCATTTCCCACATACTGGTAAAATCAGCCCTGCAACCCAAAAGTCTCATATTTTTCTTCATGATTGATTGATTGCTTCCCCCATCCAGCCTTCTTGCTATATAATTTATTAGTAAATATATACACACATATATATATAAATTATCTTTTATTTTTTTTTTGTTTAGAATATGGTTATGAGCTTTCGAGTTGCCGATCTGCAGACGTTGCTGGGGTTTGCTGGCTGGAGTAAAAGTGGGCTAAAGCATGAGCTGATGACCCGGTGCCTGCAGTTGGTCCAGCTGAGGTGCAGCCCGGAAGTTTTAAAAAAGATAAAGGAACTCTATGAGACTCGTAATTCCAAGAAAAGTTTGGAACCAACTATGCAGCGACGGCCAACGGACCCACTCCCAATAAATGCTTCTCTTGATCATACAAGCTCCCTCTCAAAAGTATCAATGGCTCCTGCTAACATGGAATACCCAGTGCAGTATGGAAAATACCTAAATGGACTAGGAAAGTTCCCTGCAAAAGTGATGAAATCAGAGGTGCGACTGGTAAAACTACCCTTCTTCGAAGTACTAGATGAACTGTTGAAGCCAGTAGAGTTGGGTAAGTCTGCGCTGGTGTTCTCTGTCTTGTCTCGCTCTTTGTGCAGATGTGAGTGGGTCCTGTTTCTTGAATCTACACATGCAAGTGTCTTTTGGAGAAATTTTCTTGGTAGCAGGAATGGAAGATTGAAAACAAGGGGACATGTATGTAAGCAGGTGCTGGGGAAGAGATCCAGGAGGGATGCAAGAAAGGTTTACTTACTGGAGAGAGTGGTTGTGCCACAGAACATCCTGTTGGTAGAGGTTGTGGGCGCAAAAAACTAATATTAAAGAGCTAGTGGAACCAAAATAGACAGGAAAGTGATATAAATTTTAAGAAGTCGGCAGTTATAATACTTTTATTTCTGAAGTATATTTCCTTTTGCTCATAGAACATTTTCTGTGTGATAATATGGTGGATGTGTGTAACAGCGCTCATCCTGGCAACTGACATGTTTCTAATCCCCCACATCACCAGCATTGTGATATCACAGACAACTGACCTGGCAGCCACTGAGACTGTTCTTAAGCAACAGTGATGTAACAAGTCATTGAGGTCACAATGCTGAATATGTAGTGGGGAGAACAGAGCTTAGATATGTGAGCTGCCAGAGTGCCGTTTATACATCACATCTACTGACATCAAGTAAACAATCTTCTAATTAACCAAAGGGAAAAGAAAAAGTACCTCAGATATAAAAGGTAATGGTTGCCTGCTTTTGACAGCTATTAGTTTTAAGCAGTATACTAGCTCTTTAAGGGGTTCAGACACCACTGGGGCAGATTAAAGGGCTTAATAGTAACTCTGGGGTGTAGCGGTAAGGCCAGGAACAAGGGGAGGTGTCTAGACTGTTAACTAGATCACGGGATAGAGTAAGGTAAAATGGGGCAGACGGGGTGGTCCACTGGTCGTGTTCTGCTGACATTCTCTGTTTCCATGTTACTTTCAAGTTCATTCCGGGTGCTGGTGGTTCTGATCCCTCTCTCCCCACAGTCTCGCTCACCCGTTTCTCATCTTGCAGTCACTCATTTGTGTTGCCCAGTAATCAAGGTTGCTGTTTCTTGACTAAAAAGTAAATCAATAAGAGTGAAAGAGCAACCAAAAGGATTCCTCCTTATGAAATAAGGTGTGTTCTTGGACAGACCAATCACTAGCATCTTCCAACCATTTCCAAAGATCTCTTGTGATAATTTATAATGCTTGAAATATTTCTGTGATGCTTCACATTGCCAGTGGGAATATTACATGTGTAATAATGTACCCGACTCTGATGTCACTGGCACACCTACAGCTTTTTTGGTTAAAATATTTTTATTGAATTTTATAAAATTAATGTACAGAAGACGCAAGACTTGCAATAATACAAGGGTTCACAAATGTGAAATGTATAAATCTGAGAACTTGCATTGCATCTAAGTGCAGAAAGTTGTCATAGTCTGACAGAATACAGTAGGCTGTTATACGGAAGATTATTAAAATATGATGAACTGCTATTGTACATCTTTTCCCGCAAGTGTATTGTGTGGTGGTCCCAATCTGTCAAGAAATAAGCCAATGTTATCGAGAATGCTTGCTGATACTTTTTTCTGTCTGGAGAGAGCCAAGAATAAAACCAAACCATTCAGCATATGTGATGACATTTGTATTTCTCCACAGCTATAGCCTTAAAGAGCACCTTTCTCTCTATTTTTTAAGTCTGTAGTTTGAACAAACAGGAGGCTGCCTTACCTGAATAGGAGTGCCGCCATAGCAGTTTTTAAATGTTATATTTAGCCCCTTAAAGAAGGGAAGGGATTGTATTTAGCCCCCGAGGGAGGCTGGTTGCTCCATCCCTCACTTCCTGATCTAGGACACCACCCGCCCCCAACTCCAACACTTTGTGGTGTAATTATAGAACCAGTCTGGGGGCGTGCCCCATGCAAGTCTATGGAGTGTCTTTTTAAAAGCAGTGTTCCCGATTTTAATCCGACTTTTGGTACAAATCTAAGCCAGCATTCAAGTAACAAGGCTGTTACTTGAATACTGGCTTCAATTTGTACCAAAAGCCAGATTAAAATTGGGGAAAATGGCTTTTAAAATGACACTCCATAGACTTGCATGGAGCATGCCCCCGCACTGGTCCTATAATTACATCACAAAACATCGAAGCATGGAAACGGTGTTAGAGATCAGAAAGTGGAAGGGATAGAGTGGCCAGCCCGCTTGGGGGACAAAATATGATTCCCTTCCCTACTTTAGGGAGCTAATCATAACGTTTCAAAACTGCTGTGGTTGAACTACCATTCAAGTAAGGGAGCCTGCTATTTGTTTTGTGGTGCACCGAGAAAGGTACTCTTTAAGAAGCTGTGACTGCAGCTTAGAATGTTGTAACCTCTGTGTTCTGAGTCTGTCAGTTCCTCGTCTTTGCTGTGCCGGTGATAGTAATCTCACCTTCACAATCCTTTTCAGCATCATTTGTTGGCTTTCACAGTGAGATTGTTGCAACTCTATAGAGGAAGCTGTGGGTGTTTCTACAGACAGCTTCCTCATGTTTGAGCGCCTGTGATTATTTAAAAAAAAAAAAAAAAAAAGTTCCTGAGGTGCATTACGGCTTCAGTGTTGATGGTCTGGGTGTCCTTGTTTACTGTTTGATGCATATAGAGTATTGTAGGTACCATCAACTGATTGTTGCTTAACTTAGCAGGGTTTTGTGCATGGGTCCTTTCTTGTCTGGGTGACCCAGGTGTAAGTGTCTGACTTTGCTTGTCTCCTTTTTTTTTTTATTTTATTTTTGCACTAGTATGCTAGGAGCACTCTTGACGTGGCTTGCCAGTGGAGCGTGAGTGTGTTTTCACGCCCTTTGTCTTTAATGGCCAGCTGTGTCCCTTTTGGTTTATGCACAGGCCCTCCATGAGACTGTCCATTCTCGGGGCCTAGGGTGGCCATACTGGTCTTGGCTCAGAGCACTATTTTCTGTGGCAGACCACTGTGCTCCAGGCTAACTGAGTCACTAACTCTGCGTATGATCACGATCACTTCTTGGTGCACTTGGAGCAGGTATTTCATCTTTTGCAGTGATAGATATTGTGTTTTGGTTATTTCTTATTGTGGGCTGGTGAGGGGGATGATGCTTCAGGGAAAACCAATATAATTTACCTGTTCCTTGGTTTGAGGGAGCTGTGATGTCCTCTACTGTCCTCTAGTGGCTGAGGACCAGTGATTATATAGTGGGACAGTAACTGGATGAGTACAGTGCACTCTTTAATTTCTGTGCGTCTTAGTGGCACCATGGCTTTCTGGAGGCCTGCCTCATTCAGAAAATGCAAGACATATAAGGACAGTAGGGCAGTCTCCATCTGGCTCATTTTGGCCCTTTACACTACACAGGCCAATGCAATGTTTAAGGCCCCCAAGTCTCAGAATCCCAGTGATACTGGGGAGTGTAAATCAGGAGATCAGCAAAAACAGTGACAAACTAGAGTTGTATAAAGCTGCATAAAGTTGAAACTCGCCGAATTCATAAACGTGAAGTGGGGTTTAAACTTGTAAAGGGGGGGAACTAGTGCAGGACTGGAGACAGGAGGACTGACCGTGGTACCTGGACTACGGTGGCAAATAAGGGCACGGGACTCCGATGGACACAGTGCAAGAGCTGTGCAGGAGAGGTCAAATAGGGAGTGCGCGGGGCCAAATCAGCTGTGCAGGGGGGGTAGGGGGGTGGACAGTCCTGGTCAACACCAGGAGTATGGGCAACAAAATGCCAGAGCTACAGGCGATGCTGGCCGAAAGATCAGGGGATGTGGCAGCGATTACGGAAACATGGGCCACCCAGAAAAAGATTGGGACCTAAATTTAGAGGGCTATAAAATATTCAGAAGGGATAGAGAAGTGGGTAGAGGAGGAGGCATAGCACTTATAGTCAAGGATGGAATAATGGTTAGTAGAGTGGAAGAGGCAGAGGGGTAAGTGGAAGCTATTTGGGTAACGCTAAAATCGGGGGGAAGAAAAAGATTAAAAGTAGGGGTGGTTTACAGACCACTTGCAATGGATGAGGATCTGGAGGGAAAATTGGTAGAACACATCAAGGCGCACTGTGACTGGGGAAAGGGTAGGGTGGTGGTCATGGGGGACCTGAATATGCCGGGGGCAGACTGGGACACCATGACATCAGCGGTGGCCAGGGAGCAGAGGTTGATGGATGTGTTTCAGTATGCCATTCTGGTCCAACAGGTGGGGGAGCCTACTGGGGGGGAGGATATTGGACATTGTCCTTGCAGACAGCGACTGGATAAGGGATCTGGAGGTGGGTAGCTCGCTGGCAGGAGGGGACCATGACATGGTCTGGTTTATGCTGTGCCTAGGAGGGGGAAGAAAACCGCTCAAATACAGTGGTAATGGATTTCAGGGGGGTGGATTTCGTGGGCATGGGCAGGACACGGAGGAGGAGCTTGAGCCAGATCAGGCCAGATATGGATGTAGCTAGTTTGTGGGAGGCCATTAAAAAAGGGCTACAGGAGATGACTAGCCTGTGTACAAGGGTAAGGAGCAAGAAAGGCATGGCCAACAAGCCGTACTAGTGGACCAGGGAGGTGCAAGAGAGGGTGAGAGGTAAGAAGGCTGCCTACGCACATTTTAATCATTCCAGGGGGGAGCGGGAGAGAGGGGAATACGAGCTGGCAGCTAGAAGGGTCACAAGGGTGGTGAGGGGATCAAAGGCAAGGATGGAGTACAGCCTGGCTAAAGATATACGAAGGGGGGGAAGGTTTTTTTTTTATAGATACATAGGGGAAAAGAGGAAGGGGAGAGCACAGATCCCCAGGATTAGGACTGGGGGTGGATGGGCTCAGGAGGCGGGGGAGCAGGCAGAGGTACTGAACAAGTATTTTGCCTCGGTTTTTAGGGAGGGAGACATGGTCTGCACCAAATCAGAAAACGGGGAGTAGAGCTAAGAGTAGGCATAGGGAGATGAGAAGATCAAAGAAATGGGCACCAGGCTGGCCAGGCTCAGAGGACGGAGCTTTTTCTGAAGAGAGGACTAGGAGGGGAAATCAGAGGGCTGAGAGAGGAAGGCCCTATGGGTGCTAAACTGACAAGGCACCAGGACTGGATGGGCTGCATCCAAGGGTACTGAAGAAGTTGGCAGATGAACTAGCAGCTCCATTAGCTGGGTTGTTCACTGCTTCCCTCCAGACAGGAAGGGTGTCCCAGGATTGGAGGGTGGATCACGTGGTGCCCATCCACAACGGGGGGTCTAGGGAGGAGATGGGGAAATTACAGACCTGTCAGCTTGACGTTAGTGGTAGGCAAACTAATGGAGGGCTTAATCAAAGGGATGCTTGGGAGGCAACTGGATAGGCCGGGACACATGGATGAAAAGCAGTATAGTTTCATCCCAGGGAGATCGTGCCAGACCAGCCTCATAGATTTCTATGACTGGGTGACAGGTACCCTGGACAGAGTCCAAGGGACGTCTTGTATCTGGATTTTAATAAGGCGTTCGACTCTGTTACCCACTGCGTGTTGTTGGCAAAGTTGGGGGAGATGGGGGTGGGAAGGCAGTTGCTTAGATGGGTGGGAAACTGGCTTACAGATAGAATTCAGAAGGTGGTGATGAGAGGGACTGTCTCCTCCCCTAGGAAGGTAGTCAGTGGGGTGCGACAGGGGTCAGTACTGGGGTCACTCCTGTTCAACACCTATGTCTCTGATATAGGGTCAGGAGTTAGGAGTAGGATGAGCCTCTTCGCGGTCGACTCTAAGCTGGGAGCATTGGCCGACTGAGAGGAAGCAAGGGTGGCAGTCCAGAGGGATATGGACACACTGGAGGGCTGGACAAGGAGGTGGGGGCTTAGGTTTAACCCAGAGAAGTGTAGGTGTTGCATCTGGGGGTTAGAAACCCAGGGCATGTTTATACCTTGGGAGGGGTTTCACTGCGAGCCACTGAGCGAAAGGGACCTTGGGGTGGTGGTAGACACCAAAGTGAACAGTGAGAACTGCAGAAGAACGGCGGCAAAGGCAAACAAGTTACTGGGCTGGATAGCCTGGGGAATAACGTCCAGGAGGAGTGAGGTGATCCTAGCTCTGTACAATGCCTTGGTTAGGCTGCACCTTGAATATTGTGTGAAATTCTGGAGGCTGCACCTTAAGGACATAGTACTGCTGGAAGAGGGTCCAGAGGAGGGCAATCATAATGATCCGGGGCATGGGGAATAGGATCTATGAGGACAGGCTGCAACCCTTGGGCTGTACTCACTGAAGAAGAGAGATGGGGAGACATGATTGAGGTTTTCAAATATGTGAAAGGGATTAACAGGGTGGAGCAAATGAAATGCTCGGGCTAAAGCAAAGGGCAAAACCAAGGGCATAAATGGAAACTGGAGGAGGAACCTATAGGGGAGAATGTAGAAGGCATTACTTCATGGAGAGGGCGATGGAGCCATGGAATGCATTGTGTGGGAGCCTGGTCGAGCAAGACACTGTGGAGGGCTTCAAGAGGGGGTGGGACAGATGCATGGGGGTACTGAAGCCTAGATTGACCCTCACGGGGACAAGGGGGGGTGCCCACTAAGGGCTGGATACCGAGCAGACACAAAAGACCGGGCCTATTCTGCTGGCTTTTAGTATGTTGGTATAGGTCCCTCTTGAAGGTTTTGAATGAGGGATATTTTAGTCGGAGGAGCCACATACTCCTTAAGAGCCCTGAAATGGAACCCACGCATGGGGGCTCCCCACAAGCTTCCCAAGAGGGGCCAGAACAGAATAAGGACAAGTTGCAGAAGGAACTGGAGGATGAAGAGTTTGATGGGTCTAAACCCAAATCAAAGAAACTAAAATTAACAAGAGAGGGCAGCTGTGGCCTAGAGGGACCACTTGAGCCGAGGAGGAAAACAAATGGTTGGGCCGTTTTCATTCGCAGTTTACCTCTTATCTGGTTTTTGAGAGATTTGTAGAGCTCTGAACCCTGTTGAAATTCAGTCTGTGACCACCCCCCCAACCCCCAAAATTGAAATCTGTCCTGTCCGGTACGGGCAGTGCACCGAAATGTTTCCCACATTTTCAGCCTTGTGACCAGTTGATTGACCAGTAATGGTATGAGGTGGACAACAGACATTTCAGCAAGATCAGAGAGATGCTAGTCCTTCAAGGAAGATGTGCTGAAAAAAATTGGAGTGTCCACCGAGCGCAAATGTCATTGGCCAGTATGGTTAAGCACACCATGATCCCCTCGAGAATCTTCGGCAGTGTTGGATGCTTATGACAAGAGGATAGATGCCACATTGGGGCATGCCAGCAGGGGCAGACAGAAGTGTCCATTATGCCGCTATCTTAGTGTCCCGGGCTCTCCACGTATATGTAGTGTCCCTCTGAATGAATGCTTGTCAGAGGATTCTCCTGTAGCAAAATTGCTCCCCCTCATCGTTGTGGTGGCTTCCTTTTTAGTGGACGTAGTGCTAGACAACCTGCTACTCGTGGCTTGATGTTCTGTCGCCTGTGTTTTTGCTGAGAGTTGTGTGGCAGTGTCACTGGGCCGCAAACCACACTTCTAAGTTGCAAGTATTTGGGAATGCCTTTTTCAAGCAAGCTACTGTTTGGTTGATGGATGAAGCTCTGAATAAGGCTAAGAATAAGAAGGGCCAGTTGCCAGTTTCAAAGGGGTAACAAGGGTACTCAGTCCTTCCAGGGGAGAATATTCAGTTGGTCCAGAGCAGTTTTTTCCCCCTCTCAAGGGCACAGGTGCTGTGGAGAAGAGGACTGTTCTTGAGTTCTGAGTGGAATCAGAACTGTGACACTCCTCCACTCTGGATGAGCCGGTAAGAAGGGGCAGATACTTTGCTTGAGGTTCTGTGGGCCCATATTGTTCCTCCAGCTGTTGGGGCGGGGCAGGGGGGAAACTACCTACAGTTCTTTGTAGAAAGATCAACCCAGACTGTCAAACTTGTGGATTCTGAAAATTGTGTCTTGAAGCTATACAGCAGAATTCTCTACCATGCCCTTAAAAGGGCAGTTTTTCCCGTCCCTACTTCCGAAATGTCCAGTAAAAAGGAAAGGGGTGGAATCATCCCTGGTGCACCTGCTACAGAAAGGGTCGATTTTTGCTCCAGTCCCACCCATCCGAGAGGGAACTGGGGTTCTACTCTGTTTACTTTCTAGTCCCAAAAATCAGGGGTGGAAGGGGGTGTTCGTCGATTCTGGATCTTTACAGCTTGATCACGTTCGTCTGAAATATGACATATGAGATGGAATCTGACTCGTCATAACAGCAGTCCAGTCGGGGCACTTTCTGGCATCCTTGCATCTCTGTTGGATATCTTCACATTCAGATATGCAGAACCTACGAGAGAGGTTATTTAGGCTTGCTATTCAGAACGAGCATTTTCTGTAACTGGCTCTCCCCATCGGCCTAGTGTTGGTGCGAGAGTTTTCGCAAAGGTGTTGATAGTGGTTGTTGCCTTGCTCAGACAGGGTCGCCATGTTTATCTCTACCTGAATGTTCTGCTCATCTGAGCTGCTTCTAAGCAGGCAGTGAGGTTGTCTGTAGCAAGGACACTACAAGTGCTGAAGCAGTATGGATGGATTATTAACCAGGAGGAGTTGGTTGATTCCTCGAAGAGACTGGAACACCTGGTGGCCTATTTTCAAACTGATAGGAAAAGAGTTCTCCTGTCCCAATCCAGAGTGGAGGCCCTCCAGCGGGACGTACAGTTCTGTCGGTCTCAAACGGTATTCTTGGTGCACAGGTGTTTCCAGACCCTGGGCTTCATGGCTGTGGAAATAGAGCTAGTTATGTAGGCATGGCTTCACATGTGACTGCTTAAGTCTCACCTTCAGGCTTCCTGGTCTCTAGTGTCTGAATAGTGTGAGGTCCCCAGTATGGCTTCCTCCTCCTGTTCAGAGATCCGTGGTCTGGTGGGAATGGCCACAAGTTGAAGAAGGGATCGCTTCTGTCCTACTCCCAACCCCCACAGGAGAGTTTAACAACCGATGCCAGCCCACAGAACTGGGGGCCATTCTGAATCTGATTCTGTTTCGGGGAACCTGGAGTCCAGAGGACCGAAGCCTGTGATCTTTGTTTTGGAAATGAGGCCTGTTTTCCTGTCCCTTCTTCACTTTTAGGAACAGGTCATGTTCCAGGTGGTAGAAGTGCAGTTGGCCAGCGTGGTAACAGTAGCTGACATAAGCAAGGAGGCACAAAAAGCAGAAGCGTGCTCCTAGAAGCCTAGAAAGTGCTTCATTGGGCAGAGGTAAATCTTCTCCGTCGTCTGTTCACCAGGCTGGGGATCTTAATGTCCAGGCTTGCCAGTGAAGTCAAAATCCTCCTGGGGAAGTGGTCAGTGCACCTACAAGTATGTGGCATTCTTTATCTGTTCGGATCTTTGTGTTAAGGGAAAATGCCCAGGTTTCTAGATTCTTCAGCTGTTCACACTGTCCACGGGCAGAAGCAGTGGATGCACTGTCACAAACGTGGAGGCAGTATAGCACAGTGGTTTAAGTCTCTGAGCTGCAAACCTGGAGACCGGAGTTTGAATCTCACAGCCCCCACTTGCCTACTGTGTGACCCTGAGCAAGTCACTTAACTTCCTTGTGCTCCCAGGTCGCACCTGTAAAAAAAGCTTTCAGCTTAGTGTGTCTCTCCTGGTTTAAAAAAAAAAAAAAAAGGGGGGGGCTTCAGAACAGCGTACCAGTTTCCGTTGCTCCCACTAATTCCAAGGGTGCCGCAAAACCTGGAAGACTGGATGAACCATTGGTCTTTTTCTGCTGTCATTGTCTACGTTTCTGTGTTTCTGAAAGATCCAGATAGTCAAGAGGAAACTTCTTGTTCTAGGGACATGGATATGTTGTTCATCCACACTTATTGGCAGGTATCCTTGCCGCTTTAAATCTTGCCGGAAGCTCTTCAAGCTTGCTCCTCCCACCCAACCGGGTGGTATAACTCTCGGCTCCGCCCCATGACGCTAGATCTTCCTTACCGCTTGGAAGCTCAGGTTCCCTCCTTAACGCTCTGCGTTTGAGACTGGTTCCTATTTCTCCGTTTGCGGATTTAAAAATAAATTTTGCGAAAAGACTTCAGTCTTCTGTCCCTCATACGGCTGCGATGGACAAATAAACTCCGGATTTAGGAGTGCCCATGCGGTAGAAGATGTCTCGGGCGGATCCACACTCCGCACGTGTGTCTACCTAGGCCTTGAGCCACGACCCGCGGGCTTGCGACCTGTGCTCATCTTTCTACGACCTTCGTCCTCGAAGACCGTGCTGCCCGATTGCAACTGGGCCGTCCGAGCGTTTCCCTCGGTGAAGTCCAAGGAGGCCCGGTTGGCGCTGTCGCGGCGGTAGTTCGGCGGATCAGCTCGGCGGATGGTGCGCCCTCGAAGAGGGAGGCAGCGGGACGTATCTTCATCGGCGCGGCATTTATCCGCTCTCTCTGGGTTCTTCTACCGGCTTCTTTTAAGGAGCTTTGTCTGTCCCTCTCCACTAAGGAGAAGGGCCTGCGTCTGCTGGACCTTATTCTCGGTCCAAAAGAGGGACAGGGGTGATCCCTCCGTCGGCGTCTTGGGAGCGGGAAAGGTCCCTCTCCCGGGCCATCGACCCGTCGGCTTGATCGACCGCTCGGCCCGACCACTGGCCTCACGGTGTCCCGTCAGGTCAGTTGACCGAGACTCCCACCGATGAAGTTGAGATTTTCTCGACCCATTGGGCCGGGCTGTCGCCTTTAGCAGCCGAGATTCCCCTCTCCCCGGTTCCCCCAGGAGGAGTTGAGGATCCCGTGGGCTCGTCTGTGCCTCCGGTTCCGGAGCCCTCGGATGGACCATCCGAGCCGAAGGGAGTGCCGGTTCCGGCCGACACCTCCCCGCACCGACCTCGGAAATTCCGGGACTCTCGGTCTCGGACCTCTTCGCGGTCCAGCCCGATCCCACCGTCATAGGCGGTCGGTCTCGGCACAGCGGTAAACGGCGTCGGCGGCTCGTCCTCCTCCTCGGATGAGGGAAGCTCCGGCGTAAGTCGTCGACGATGCGAGACCTTATGTTGCAACAGCTCCTCCTGACCGGGGTAAGCCGACCCGTCGCCTTCAGCCATTAAGTGGCTGTCACCGGAGGCGAGCCGACACAACCCTCGACTTATCCGAGGAGCCTATACCCAGGCGGTTGTTCGGCCAAAACCAGCTGCTCCACGATTCTGGTGGAACCTCCGCCTCCACAGCCACCAATTGGGGCTCCGACCAAGGATTCTCGGTCGGCTAAGGGTCTACCCATCGGCTGTCAGTTACCCTCACCCCGACCGACCTCGGCAGGTGAAGGGTGGCTCAGGCCAGAGGCAGCTCTTGAGGACTCTTCCGAGTCGAAGATGATTCCTCCTTTTCTCCAGCGACTGGACTTGGAGTCTTCAGGAGGTCAGTCAATGGGCGATAGCCCGTCGTCCTTCCTAGGACTGCTTGGCTCATCTCGGAGTCCACGGGATGGAGCTCGAACCCGTTCCAAGCGGGCCAGGTATCCCCTCATGGAGATTCTGGACCGAGGATTCTCCGCGGAGGCCTTTCCGGTGGCGAGGCCATAGTGGGTCCGGCACTGGAGCTTTGGCAGCGCCCTGCTTCCTGCCCTGCGCCTTCAGCCAGGATGGCCAGGAAGTATCACGGTCCCTACCGGTTCCTTGTCCGGTTTTCGAGACACCCCTCTGCTGAGGGTTGGTTACCGACAGCGTTTTCGGAGCCAGCAACGCAAGGATGTGGACAAACCTCCTGACAAGGAGTCCAAGAAATTGGACTATGTCAGGCGAAAAGTCTACGCTGCGTCCTCTCTCGGCCTTCGTCAGGCCAGTTCGGCCGTCCTCATGGCACATTTTCTCATGCCCTGTTGGGCTCCCTGGATGAGTCATCCCTCATCTTCCCGCTGATCTGCAGACTCACGGTTAAGCAGGTGCGGGACCAGGAGCAGAGCAGTGGCCAAACAGCAGCTCCAGACTGCTTTGGATATAGGGGACTCATGTGCCAGATCGGTGGCGGCCGCAGTGGCTATCGTCGGCCGGGCTTGGCTGAGGATATCCACCTTTGCGCCGGATACCCAGCACAAGTTGGCGGATGTTCCCTTTGGGGACTGACCTCTTGACCCTGGGGTGGAAGGTCACCTGCAGAGGATCGAGAGTCCAATGCTACCTTGGACTCTGTCTCTTCCGCTCAGAAGGACAAAGGCGCAAGCCACAGCCTAAGCCCTTTCCTGTCCTTCTGTGCCCAGCAGCCCGGCCCAGCAACGTCAGGGCCAGCAGGCTCGACCTTGGCATCCCAAACCCAAGCCGCCGGCTTCCTCTAACAGGAGGCAGGGAGGAAAGGGCCCAGGAGGTCCCTCGGCCGGTCCCTCCTCCAAGCCTGCCCAGTGACGGGCTGAGGGGTGTCGCCCCCATTCCCGTCACCTTACCCCTGGGTCCCCCCGTGGGGGGACGGCTCCGGCACTTCCGTTCCGCCTGGTCCGCTGTTACCACGGACAGGTGGGTCTTGGAGGTGGTGGGAAGAGGCCAGCCTCTGGGTCGAGCAGGCACCACCCTTCAGAGCCGTGTCGCCCCTCGGAGACCCGGGATCCCCAGCCTCACTGGCGGCTCGTCGAGGCGACGCAGCTCTCCTTCTCCAAGGAGGTGATAAGAGGGTGGTGGACCCTCCTTCAGACCAGGGTTTGTGTCCAGGTACTTCCTGGTTCCAGGCGGACCGGGGGCTGGCGCCCCATTCTCGACCTACGACCTAAACAAGTTCCTAAGGTCTCGAACCTTCAGGATGGTCACTCTGGCTCAGATAATACCATCCTTGGAGCAGCGGCGTGTAGTTCTGCTCTCTGGACTTGCAGGGCGCTTTTTCACGTCCCTATCCGTCCGTCTCACCAGAGATTCCTTCCGTTTCCGGCGGAAGGATCCCTCTTGAGTTCCAAGCCATGCCCTTGGCTTGTCTCCAGCTCCCAGGGTCTTCACCAAATGCATGGCAGTGGTGACAGCATTCCCTCGACGCCGAGGGTCGGGTGTACCCTTACCTGGACGACTGGCTGATAGCAGCTCCTCCAGGAAGGAGGCGGAGTGGTCCAGAGATCTGGCCCTCCAGGTCTGCTCTCAACTGGGCCTCCTTATCCAGCGAGGCCAAGTGAGACTCGAGCGAGCAGCAGGTGATTCTATTCATCGGGCGCAGCTCGACTCTCTTGAGCCAGGCGCGGCTCCAGCCGGACAGGGCGAGGTTCTTTCCTCCTTTGCCCAATCATTTCTGGTTGGGCAATTCGCCCTGCCGGGACTTCCTGCGCCTCCTGGGTCTCATGGCGGCCTGCACCAGCATGGTCCGTTGGGCCGCTGGAACATCGTCCCCTTCAGATGGGGACTGGCCAGCCAGTGGTCCTGGCAGCTGCGATCCTTTGGACCAGCTTGTGTCGGTGACACAGGGGATGTGGAGCAGCTCTCCAGTGGTGGACCGTTCCAGATCATTTGCAGGAGGCATCCGTTAGTCCGCCCGAGCAGCGGTCTCTCTATCGACCGATGCCTCTCTGATGGGTTGGGGTGCCCATCTGGGGAACACGGGCTCATGGCCTCTGGTCCCGGGAGTCGATGCCACATCAGCCTGCTGGAGCTCAGGCGGTCCGCCTAGCTCTCACCGCCTTTGCTCCGTTCCTCCGGGGTCAAGTGGTCGAGTCCAGGCGGACAATACCACGACCATGTACTATCTAAACCGCCGAGGCGGGGCCAGCTCCATGCTTCTATGCAAGGCTCTCCGCATTTGGTCACTCATCGCAGCCTGGGCGGATCTCCTAGCCATTCACGTGGCAGGAGCCTCCAACACCCTGGCCGTGCCCTGAGGCGGATGGGGCTGCATCCCACAGTGGTCTCTCCTGCGGAGGAGTACAGCATCTGTTCTCCCATTGGGGCACACCTCAGGTGGACCTGTTTGCCTCAGGGAGAGCGAAGCTAGTCTGTTCCATGCCCGCCCCCTCAGCGGGGCTCGCTGCAGGGATGCCTTCTTGAGGCAGTGGACCCGGGCCTCTTTTCGCCTTTCCCCATTTCCCTTGATCCACAAGGTGCTTCTCAAGGCGAGGAGGGACAAGGCGCAGGTGATTCTGATAGCCCCAGACTGGCCTGCGCCAGTTCTGGTACCAGATCTCCTCAGTCTCAGCTCCAGGACTCTGCGGCGGCTTCCAGCTGCCCGGACCTGCTCTCAGTCAATCAGAAGGTGTTCCATCGGACCTTCAATCCCTGCACCTGGCGGCCTGGTTCCTGGTAGCTAGAGTTCCAGGCCTTGGTCTTTCGGCAGGTCCTCAATGTAGTTGAGGCGTCCCGTAAGTCGACCAGAAAATGCTATGCCTTCAAATGGAAAAGGTTTTCCATTTGGTGTCAGAACAAGGCTTGGACCCTTCCTCCTGTTCCTTAGCAAGCATCTTGGACTATTTATGGTCCCTTTCTAGTCAAGGGCTTAGGTCGGCGACCCTAGGGTGCACCTGGCAGCCATCTCTGCTTGCAGGCGCGGGCAGGGAAGCAGTCGATGGCGCAGAGAGGTGGTCTGGCGCTTTTCAAAGGCCTTGATCACATTTCCCCTCAGTGTGGGAACCCCCACCTCCGTGGGATCTACTGCTGGTACTGGCAAAGCTCATGGGCAAGCCATTGAACCTATGCACAGGTGTGCTCTCTCTCACCTGTCGTGGAAGACCGCCTTCTTGGTGGCTATCCGTCAGCCAGAAGGATGGGAGGCTCAGGTGCTCCATCGAGTCTCCTTACCTGGTCTTCCACAGGACAAGGTTGTCCTCCCCCCACCGAAATTCCTTCCGAAGGTGGTGTGAGGTTCACCTTAACCAGGTGTTGACTCTGCCGGTGTTCTACCCCAATCACACCTCGGAGGCAGAATATAGGCTCCATACTCTGGACCCTAGAGAGGCGCTCGCTTATTATAAGGGGCGCGGCTGGAAATCGGGGAGAGTTCGCCAGCTGTTTGTCACCTACGCTGAAGCCGCATCTGGCAGACCTGCAGCAAAGCGGACGATAAGCAGGTGGGTAACCTCCTGCATAGATCTCTGCTATAAGTTGGCGGGCATGGAGCCTCCCAGAGGATAAGGCTCATTCTACCCGCCATACTGCTGCAAGTGGCTGCTTCCAGGGCGTCCCTATCCAGGAAATCTGCAGGGCTGCTACCTGGAAGTCAGCAAACACCTTCATTGCCCATTACCACATCGACCTTGAGTCACGCCGGGATGCTGGTTTGGGGCCTCGGTTCTCAGTCTCTCTTTCCCAAGTAAGTATTGGGGTTGCGTCTTGCCTCCCTCCTCCCGGAGAACTGCTGGAGTCTGCCAATAAGTGTGAATGAACAACATATCCATGTCCCTAGAAATACAGGTTACTCACCTGTAACAGGAGTTCTAGGAATGGTATATGTTGTTCATCCCTGACCACCAACCTCCCGGCTCGACGCAACCCAGAGCTTCCAGCGGCCAGATCTGGGTCATGGGGTGAGCCGAGAGTTATACCACCCGGTGGGTGGGAGGAGCAAGCTTGAAGACCTTCCAGCAAGATTTAAAGCGGCAAGGATACCTGCCAATAAGTGTGGATGAACAACATATACCATTCCTAGAACTCCTGTTACAGGTGAGTAACCTGTATTTTCTAGCCCCAGAGTGGCCAAGAAGAACCATGGTTTTTGCAACTGATAAATCTTACGATAGGTGAATCCCATACTGCAGGGATCTCCTAAACTAGGGTCTGTTACTTTACCAGAGCCCAAATTCTGTACATCTGGCAGCTTGGCTCCTGAGAGGAGATGGCTTGTTAAGGCTAGGTTTTCCTTCCAAGGTTGTGGACACCCTTATGGGCACTGTTTGCCTCCTGGGCCAAGGAGAGACCCGTATCACCTACTAAGGCTTCGATGCTGCAAATCCTGAATTTTATTAACCTACTAAAATGCCAGCAAAATAGGCCTAACAGTCTCATGTCTGCACGTTTGGTCAGCCCCCACCCTGGGTGCTGACCTTGCTGCCCCCCTCGCCCTCTCTGGCTTCTCCCTTCCCAGTCCAGGATATTTTCGCTGTACTGGACTTTGCATCCAGAACCCTACTCCCCTGTACCTGTCCCACCCCCTCTTGAACCCCTCCACCGTCTCTGCCTCCACCATCCCCCTGGGCAGCGCATTCCATGGCTCCATCACCCTTTCAGTGAAGTAGCACCTCCTCCTTTCTCCCTGAATCCCCCCAGCTTCCACCCATGCCTTCTAGTTGCCCTCCTACTTCCTTTGTAGCACCCTGACTGCTGCTCCTCTGTTTACCCCCTTCATGTACCTGAAGAGCTCTATCATGTCCCCCTGGTCCCTTCTCTCTTCCAGTGTGTACATATTTAGCTCTTCAAGCCTCTACCCAGAGGTCCTGCCCCCCAAGCCCCAGATCATTTTGGTTGCCCTCATCTGGACCCTCTCCAGGAGTTCAGTGTCCCTCTAAGTGTGGCCTCCAAAACTGCACGCAGTACTCTAGGTGCGGCCTCACCAAGCAGTTAAACAGAGGGAGTATCACTTCCCTCCTTCTGGAAGTGATCCCCCTAGCGATGCATCCCAGCATCCTGTTGGCCTTGGCCGCTGCCCTCCGAGTTGTTCATGTTGACATCCACCACCATCCCCAGGTCCCTCTCAGCCATCAAGACTTGTAGCATTCCCCTCCCAGGGTGTACACTTGGCCCGTGTTTCTGGCTCCCAGGTGCAGTACCTTGCATTTCCCTGCATTGAACTTCAGCTTCCACTTTCTAGACCACCTTTCCAGAGCCTCCAGGACCCCCTGTAGGGCTACCCTCCCCTCCTCCCCATCCACCACCGCCCCCAGTTTTGAGTCATCCGCAAAGAGACTCATCTCACTCCTGATACCCTTCCTTATGTCAGAGACGTAGGCGTTGAACAGGAGGGACCCAAGGACCGATCCTGGAGGGACCCCACTAATGACCCTCCTTGGGGATGAGACTATCCTGCCAATCGTGACCCTCTGGGTCTGGTTCTGGAGCCAATTTCCTACCCATCTGATCATCTGGTTCCCCACTCCCATTTCTCCCAGCTTATCCAACAGGCCCCCATGAGGAACAGAGTCAAACGCCTTGCTGAAGTCAAGAAAGAGGACATCCACCAGTCTACCCAGGCGCAAGGCACTCGTCACCCAGTCATAAAACTCCATAAGGTTTGTCTTACACGATTTCCCCGATATCCTGCACAATTCCCAGATCACAGGATGCAGAGGAAAGCCAACCAATGGCGAACCCCCCCTCCCCATCCTCTGAGGAGGGGTACCCCTCCTCACGACATCACAGGAGGAGAAAGGGGTCCAGATCCAGGAGCAGATCCAAGATGCCCCCAAGAGGAAACTCTGACGAGACGGGTCCCCTTACCTATCAGAGTCCAGTTACTTCTACCCAGAAAAGGGGAACTTCTGGACGATGACTCAGATTCAGGCGCCTCACCATCCATAAATTTTGACTTGAATGAGCTAGCTTTTTCATCAAACAGGTGACCGAGGAGATTCCCCTAGGACACTCCTCGCCAGCTCCTAAGCACAAAAAGCTCGCTTTCAGGCTACTGTCTCCCTCCAAACCTTACCAAAAAAAACCAGGGAAAAAAAAAAACTGGTTATCCCAGCAGAGGGAGGGGCCTCCCTGCACGACCCAGTGAATAGGAAGGTGGACGCATGCCTCAAGAAGGCGTTCCAGTCTGCCGCAACCCCACTCAAGGCAGCTACAGCCAAACTGCTCGTATCACGAGCTGCACTATCATGGGCCATTGACCTGGCTTTCCAGCTTGCTGATGAGCCAGATAGGAACAAACCTGCCCTGCAGCAACTACAACTAATGGGGATGGCTTCTGCCTACTTGGCTGACGTATCTGAGGAGGCAGTCATGTGCAGCAGGAGCCATATTTTACCAGACCTCGGCTTGATGTAACCAGTTGCTGCGGGCATGGCAGGCGGACGCCTCCTCAAAGATGCTCTTGATGAATGCCCCCTACAAAGGTGGTCTCCTTTTTGGATCAGCTCTAAAGGACACGCTCAAGGAGCCCGGAGAAACAGCAAAAATTTGCATGGCAGGAACGGGTCCTGGTCATTGGGATCCAGGCAGAATTTTTGGGCCCAGAATTATTCAGGGGAACAAAATAAAACATTTTCAGTCCAACGAACTTGGTTCTCCTCCCGCAACCAGTGTGGCTTCAGGGGAGGAAGAGGTGGCTCCCGGGATGCTTTAGGTGATGCCAAAAAGTGTCTGAGGATCCCTGGACCCATCCTCGAGTAGGGGGGCAGACTTTCTGTGTTTTTTTGAGGAGTGGGTCCACACCACCACAAACAACTGGGTGCTAGATATAGTACACGTGGGTTACTTAGAGTTCGAATCAAAGCCCCCGCTACCCCATGCGTTGCCCTCCCATATCCAACAATCAGGAAAAGAAAGTGGCGCCGTTATAAGCGATCAGACATTATCCAGGCACGAACGATTGAAGTTCCCATCTCAGAACGGCACAGGGGCATTTTGTGTCTCTTTCATAGTTGCAGAACTCTCAGGAGGATTCGGGCCCATATTAGTCCTAAAATTTCTGACCGGCTTTGTTCGCTACAGAACATTCAAGGTGGAAAACCCTTTCTTCCATCACCAGGGGGATTTTTTGGCTTTCTATAGATTTGCAGGATGCTTATCTGCATATCCCCATCCGAAGGGCTCACAGACGATTCCTCAGATTCAAGGTGGGGGAAACGCCACTTTCAATTCACTTTAATACCGTCCCAGTCCCTGAATCATCTAGGTGTGGACTTCAAAACACTACAGAACAAGGCTTTTCCCACAATCAAAGTTCAGGGACCTGTGGGCCCTCATCAGCAAATTCCAATCAGCACAATAACTGCCAGCTCGCACCTTCATGCAGCCCATAGGGATGATGATCTCCCTGGCAGACTCGGTTCCCTGGGCACTGGTTCACATGCATCCCCTCCAGCTGAACCTTCTCCTGCAGTGGTCTCAGTCAAGGGACAATCTGGGCCAGTGGACACACATTTCTTGCCAGGTGAAAGCATCTCATTCATTGGTGGACCTGGCAACGTCATGAAGGGTCTCAAACTGGGGCATCATTATCAGATGAGAATCGCTACCGATACCAGTCTTTGGGGCTGGGGAGCTCACATGGATCCGCTCTTGACACAGGGCAAATGGTCAGTGGCAGAAACACGTTGCAAGCAGTATCAACGTTTTGGAGTTGCGTGCAGTCCCCTGGCACTTCAGCGGTTCCAAGTACAGATCTCCAACTGGGATGTGCTCACCTTCAAACAATCTAATGACAATGGCCTACATCAATCACCAGGGAGGCACCAAGAGCTCTCGGATGTTACAAGAATGCCTGTTGCTCTTCCAGTGGGCAGAGCACCACCTGGAAAGCCTAATGGCCGTATACATCCCAGGCCAGGAGAACATCACGGCAGTCTTGAAGAAACATCCCTTCTCCACCTGATGACGAAGGTCGTTTTTCTTAAAGCAATCACCTCAGAACGACTCATCCATGGGATTGGAGCCCTGTCGACCAAAGAGCCATACACTGTCATCAGGACTCGGTGGTCCTGCCAATAGCTCCCTCTTCTTTACTGAAGATGTCTCATTTTCACTGCAACCAAGAATTGAACCTTCCTTCTTTCTGTCCTCACCCTGAGAACGAGAGAGAGAGGGGGAATTTCGCACCCTGGACCCTAGGAGAGCACTCTGGCTATACATTAAAAGAACAGATTCCACATACGAACATATGAAACTTGCCAGCAGATAAAGGCCTAGAGGTCTATCAAGTCTGCTCGAATGTGCAGCTAGCACCCCTTATTCTGCAGCTGCCCCTCCCTTCCCCTTCATTAACCCTCCCCCTTGTCCTGTCCCATCCTCGTTTGAAGCAGTCCACTGTTTTACTGCATACCACTTCAGCAGGTAACGCATTCCACCCAGCCACCACCCTCTCTGTAAAAAAAAAAAAAAAAAAACAAAAAAAAAAAGTCTCCTCATCTCCCTCCTGAACCTTCCTTGCTCCAGTCTCATATCATGGCCCCTGGTGGCCCTTCCCTCCCTTAGTTTGAACAGCCCCTCTGTACCAGTCTTGTTTATTCCTTTCATGTATTTAAAGGTTTCAATCGCGTCACCCCTGTCTCTCCTCTCCTCCACTGAGTACATGTTCAACTCCTTCAGCCTCCTCTCGTATAAGTCCCCCAGCTCCTTGATCATCTTTGTCGCTCTGTGCTGCACCCCCTCCAGTAACTTAATGTCCCTCTTCAGATACATGCAAGACTTCGAATTTGTTCATTCTCACTTTGGGGCAGAATATGGGCCAAAAAGCATCAAAAGACACTATTGCCACATGGATTCGTTCCACCATATCCATCGCCTACCAGAAAGCAGGGGTAGCCCTACCAGGTCCAGAGAGGGCCCACTCCACGAGAGCAATGGTGGCATCCTGGGCGGACTCGGAGAAACCTCGCCTTGAAGGCTTATCAAAACAGCCACTTCATCCATTCATACCTTTGCAAGGTTCTGCAAATTGGATGTGACCGCCTCCGCAGAGGCAACCTTTGGCTGCTGGATCCTCCATGCAGTGGTGGACCCGTAAAGGGCTATTAACGTTCTTCCCACCAGGGAAACAAGGGGATGTACTGCTTTAGTATATCCCAGTAGTTATGAGCCCGGAGACCAGCTTTAGGAGAGAGAAATAGAAATTTAAATGCCTGTAAATTTTCTTTCTCCGACTGCTAGTCTCTGGGTTCCTTCCTTCCCAGAATGTTTGAAGTCCACCATCTAGCAGCATGTTCAGATTAACGTTTCTTCTTTTTGTTTCCAATTTCTGTAGTATTATAGGGGACAACTGCTTTAGGAAGAACTGATGGCTGCAAGAAATGGAGGGGAGGATGTAGTCTCCCTACAGATGTTTCCTGCCTGTCATATGGTACCAGGAAGGACCTCCCAGTAGTTATGAGCCTGGATACCAGCAGTTAGAGAGACAATTTACAGGTATTTAAATTTCTTTTTTTTCAGGGAGCCTGTTTTCAAATATGGGTCCCTCCCTTTTGGCCCTTCCTCAGCTCCCTTGGTATTTACTAAATGCCTGGCAGTGTAGCCTGTGACAGTGATGACTGCGATTGGGCACTTTCGAAAAGGGTGACTCAATCGTGGAACCTACGACAGGGCTACCCGAGCAGGAAAACGACTGGATTAGGGGGTCCAGCGAATATAGCGACAGGATGGCAGCTATATGCATACACACATGGGGGAAGGGCGCGCATGCCATCGTCGAGGCGGAAAGGGAGGAGTGTTTGTGGAGCATAATGCAGCGTTGGGCTGCCGAGGCACAGCCCTGTGGCATGGTGGGTGATTGGCAGGTTAGGGTTGCGAGTGTGCCGACGCAGCGTTTCGTTTTGCGGTGGCGGCTATTTTTTTTATATTCTGCTTTTGCACCCCACCCCACCCTCGACATGCACCCACCTGGAGTTGAGAATCCTTTAGTGGGGAAGTGTGTGTCGGGGTATACACCGCCAGAATGGATTTGGCGATGTACACTCACCCTAAAGGCGATTGCCTTTCCATGATCACCGTTATCACATGGAACCCCTGGCAGTGGTGATAGCTGCATTGAGGAGGCAGGACTTGTTTTCCCCCCACCTGGACAACTGGTTGCTGGCAACCCCCTTCAGAGGACGCTTAGTTCCGTCCCTGGAATACACCTCGAGTCTCTTCCAGGCCTCTGGTATCACTACAGCTCTGCCGATGTCCTGCACACCTCTGTTAGCGCCTCTAATACATTGGGGCAATCCTGGACATCAGTCGAGGCAAGGCCTTTCTGCTCCAGGATAGGGCGGAGCAACTGATGAAGTAGGCCTGTCTGGTTTCCTCCAGCCAGCAGGTCCCTGCCAAGGTTTTCCTGCGCCTTCTGGGCCACATGGCAGCGACATTTGCCACAGTTCTCCTGGCCCGTCTGCATATGTGGGTTCCTCAGAGGACCTTGAGGGTCCAGTGGGAACAGAGTGTGGACGACCTGGACCAGTTGGTCCTGATCTCTGACCCAGTCCGAAGGGTTCTCTCATGGTGGATGCATCCGACCAGCCTCCTTTGGGGGGTGGGGGTGCTTTTCAGCTCATGACAGACAATCTGGGCTGGGATGGGGTTCTCAATCTGGCTGATTACCAGACCCATGGTACCTAAACGAATATAGCGCAGTGTCTTCATATCAGTGTCCTGGAGATGTGGGTGGTTCTTTATGTCCTGCAGGCCTTTCAGAATCATCTCCTTCCCGGTCTGCTGCTGGTGCAGACTGACATGTGTGGTGTATTACATCAACAAGTGGGGTGGGGGAGAGACCCATTCTTACTCCCCTGTGTCACGAGGCGATGAGAGTCTGGTATTGGCCACTGAGCACAGTCTGGAGTTCTCTGCTACATGTTCCAGCGTTCAAAACGTCTTGGCCGACTATCTCAGCCGCTCTAGGCCGCAGGTTCACAAGTGGGAGCTTCTGACCTCTGTGGTTGAAGATCTCTTCGACTGGTGGGGCTGTCCAGAGTTGGATCTCTTTTTAAACCCCACTCAGCGCAAAACTGTTGCTTTTTTTGCTCGCTCCGTCCCGGGCCTGGAGTTTTATGGCAAGACGCATTACCCCTCTCCTGGAAGGGGAGGTTCTAGGGACGTGGATATGTTCAATCCACACTTTGTGGCAGGTTCCTTGCTGCTTTAAATGTTGCCAGAAGGTCTTCAGGCTGGCTCCTCCCACCCACCTGGGTGGTAAAACCCTTGGCTCCGCCCCATGACGCCAGATCTTCCTTACTGCTTGGAAGCTCGGGTTCCCTCCTTTGCGCTCTGCATTTTAGGCCTGGATCCACACTCCTGGGAATTTCCGAAACTAATTTAAAAATTTACAAGACTCCGGTCTTTGTCTTCCCTCGCGGCTGCGATGGACAAATCAACTCCCGGCTTCAGTTGGTGCCCGTGTGGGCAGATGATGTCCCAGACCGATCCACACTCCATGTGCCTCTGCTGCCTGGGGCTTGGCCACGATTCGCAGGCTTGTGAATTGTGCAAGTCCTTTTCAGCTTCGGTCTTGGAGGACTGCGCTGCCAGACTTCTTCTAGAGTGCCCCGAAAAAACGGTACCCACCAGTCAAGTCTAAGGAGGCCCATTGGGCCGTGTCTGTGGCTGCGAGCTCCGCGGAACAGTTGGAGCAGATGATCACCCTTGAGGAGGAGGTGGCCCAGAACACTACTGCTTCCTCTTCAGTCGCGCCATTTATCCTGCTCTCCTTGGGCTCCTCCTATACTGCTTTTAAGGAGCTTTGCCAATCCCTCTCCACTAAGGGAGATGGGCCATCGAGACATTCAGGTCGGTCCAGAAAGGATCCTAAAGGTAAATCCCACCATCGACGTTTGTGGGAGCGGGAGAGATCCCCTTCACTGGACCGTCGACTCTCTATTTCGGTTGATTCTGCGGCCGCAGGCTTCACGGTATCCCCGTCAGGTCAGCTGGCTGAGACATCCGTCGACTCGGTTAAGATTTTTCTCGACCCGTCGGACGGTTTGTCGACTGGAGAAGCAGACAAGCCTTCTTCACCGGCTCCCTCGGTGGTTACTGAGGATTTGCCTGTGATTTGTTTGCCGAAGTCCCCGGTTAAGGTCCCTGCACAGAAGGAGGGGTGGATTCCCCTGTTCCCTCTTTGACCCACCCTTGGAATCCCCGAAGGTCTCTCTCAGTCCTCTTCCAGGTCCAGCCGGTCCCAACGAAGTCTGCGGTCTCGGCACCATGGAAAGCAGCGTTGCCGCTCATCCTCTTTGGAGGATAGGCTCTGGCATAAGCTGCGTCGGCGCTATGAGGACTTTATGTGGCAGTAACTTTTACTGACCGGTAACAAGTCTACTACGTCGCCTTCTCTGGCCATTAATTGGCCGTCACCGGAATGGCTGAAACAACCCCTCGTGGTAGTCGAGGACCCACATCTGGCACCGGATATTTGGCCGAAACTGGCTGCTCCATCCATTGTGGTGGAACCTCCGCCTTCACAATGGAAGACTGGGGCCCCAACCAAGGATTCTCGGTCGGATCAGGGCTTGCCCCATAGGTTGTCGGCCACCCTCACTCCCGATCGACCTCTGCAGGTGGAGGGTGGCTCAGGTGCTTGGCAGCTGTTCGCAGATTCCTTGGAGTCTGACTACTCCTCCCTGTTCTCCAGGCCTCTTGACCTTGAGTCTGCAGGGGGCCAGTCGGTGGACGAGAGCCCATCCTCGTTTTTGGGTATGGTTCAACTCATCTGAGTCTACTGGGATGCAGCTCGAACCCGTTCAAAAATGGGCCAAGTATCCCCTCACGGAGATACTGGACCGAGAGGATTCCCCTACGGAGGCGAGCTGTGGCAGTGGCCAGCATCTTGTCCCACGCCTTCAGCCAGGATGGCTCGAAAGTACGCGGTCCCCACCAGTTCACTCTCCAGTTTCTCGGAGCACCCCTCTGCGGAGGGGTTGGTGACCTATAGCGTTTTCCGGCATTCCGGGAACGCTCCGGACGTGGACAAACCGCCCAATAAGGAATCCAAAAAATTGGATTACTCGGGGCGGAAGGTTTACGCTGCTTTCTCCCTAGGTCTTCGTCAGGCTAGCTCGGCCGTATTGATGGCACATTTCTCACACGCCCTTATTGGCTCCCTGGATGAGGTGAGTCCTCATCTCCCGACTGACCTTCAGACGACGGTCAAGCAGGTGCGGGATCAGGGAAGGGTGGTGGCTAAGCAGCAGCACCAAACTTCTTTGGACATTAGTGACTCTTGTGCCCAGTCAGTAGCGGCCGCAGTGGCCATGCGCCACAGAGCTTGGCTGCGGATCTCCACCTTCACGGGGGACACTTCCCTTCCTGGGCACCGACCTGTTCGGGCCCGGAGTGGAAGGCCACCTCCAGAGGATCAAGAAGTCCTGTGCCACCTTGGACTCGGTCACGTCTGCCCAGAAGGACAAAGGCTGCCCGCAGCAGTGTAAGCCCTTTCGCCCTTCCGCTCCTGCGGCACGTCCGGCCCAGCAACACCAGCATCAGGGCCAGCAGGCTCACACTTGGCACCCTAAGGCCAAGTGTGCCGCTTCCTCTAGTAGGAAGCCTGGGGGCAAGGGTTCAGGAGGTCCCTCAGCGGGCCCTTCCTCCAAGCATGCTCAGTGACTGGTTGAAGGGTGTCGCCCCCAACCTCGTCACTCCTCCCCGGGTTCCCCCCGTTGGGGGATGGCTCCGCCACTTCCTTTCCGCCTGGTCCACTATCGCCACGGAATGCTGGGTGTTGGAAGTGGTAGGCAGGGGTCTGCCTCTGGAATTAGAGCAGTTCCCACCCTATCGAACCGTCGCCCCATGGGGGGGCTACGTGTTCCGCAGCCTCTCTGTCGGCTCGTTGAGCCGACATTGCCTTGCTCCTCCAGAAGGAGGTGATCCGAGAGGTGGTGGACCCTCCTCCAGACCCAGGGTTTGTGTCCAGGTACTTTCTGGTCCCAAAACAGACGGGGGTGGGGTGATGCCCCATTCTCTACCTGCACGACCTGAACAACTTCCTAAGGCCTCGCACCTTCAGGATGGTCACTCTGGCTTGGATCATTCCATCCTTGGAACCAAGCATGTGGTTCTGTTCTCTGGACCTTTAGGATGCGTTCTTTCACGCCCTAATCTGTCTGTCTCATCAGCGATTCCTCCACTTCAGAGCAGAGGGATTTCTCTACGAGTTGCGGGCCTTGCCCTTCAGCCTCTCTCCAGCTCCCAGGGTCGCCATCAAATGCATGGCAGTGGTGACAGCATTCCTGCGGCGCCGAGGGGTCCGGGTGTACCATTACCTGGAGGACTGGCTGATTGCAGCCCCCTCCAGGTTGGAGCTGTAGCGGTCCAGGGATCTGGCCATCCAGGTCTGCTCTCAGATTGGCCTCCTCAACGAGGCTAAATCGGAACTCGTGCCATCGCAGGCGATTCGGTTCATCGGGGCAGAGCTAGACTCTCTCCGAGCCAGAGCCCGGCTCCCGGCGGACAGGGCAGAGGTCCTTTCCTCCTTTGCCCAATCATTTCTGGTTGGGAAATTGCACACTGCTTGGGACTTCCTGTGCCTCCTGGGACTCATGGTGGCCCGCACCAGCGTGGTCCTTTGGGCCCGCTGGCATATGCGTCCCCTGCAGTGGGGACTTGCCAGCCAGTGGTCATAGCGCTCCAGTCCTTTCGACCAGCCGGTGACAGTGACCCATGAGATGTGGGATGGCCTGCAGTGGTGGCTCGTCCCAGCTCATCTGCAGGAGGGTATCCAGTTTGTCCGCCCCGAGCCGATGGTCACTCTTAATGACCGATGCCTCTCTGGGTTTGGGTGCCCATCTGGGGGAGCTCAGAGCCCATGGCCTCTGGTCCCCTCAGAAGTCTCAATACCACATTAACCTGCTGGAGCTTCGAGCGGTTCGACTAGCTCTCACTGCCTTCGCTCCGTTTGTACGGGGTCAGTTGACTTGGGTCCAGACGGACAACACCACTACCATGTACTACCTCAACCGTCGGGGCAGGGACGCACTCCTTGCCTCTGTGCAAGGAGGCGCTCCGCATCTGGTCTCTCGTGATCAGCCTGGAGGCGGATCTCCTAGCCATCCATGTGGCAGGAGCCTCCAACAGTCTGGCAGATGCCCTCAGCTGGATAGGCGCTGCTTCTCACGAGTGGTCTCTCCTGCAGGAGGTAGTACAAGATCTGTTCTCCCATTGGGGCTACCCACAGGTGGACCTGTTTGCCTCCAGGGAGAATGCGAAGCTGAGGCTGTTTCATGCCCGCTCCCCCCCCCCCCCAAGCAGGACTCGCTGCAGGGGGATGCCTTCTCGAGGCAGTGGACCCCGGGTCTCTTCTACGCCTTTCCTCGATCCACAAGGTGCTCCTCAAGGCGAAGAGGGACAAGGCGCAGGTGATTCTGGTAGCCCCAGACTGGCCTTGCCAGTTCTGCTACCCAGATCTCCTCTGCCTCAGCTTCAGGCTCCCGAGGCGGCTTCCAGCCCACCCGGACCTGCTGTCAGTAGACAAGGGGCAGGTTCTCCATCCGGACCTTCAATCTCTGCACCTGACTGCCTGGTTCCTGAGCGGCTAGAGTTCCAGGCCTTGGGTCTTTCCGACAAAGTCCTCTGCGTCGTTGAGGCATCCTGTAAGGAGTCAACCAGAAAATGCTATTCCTTCAAATGGAAGAAATTCTCCATTTGGTGTCAGGACAAGGGGTTGGGCCCTTCTTTCTGTTCCTTGGCTAGCATTCTGGACTACCTGTGGTCCCTTTCTCAGCTAGGGCTTCGGTTGACAACCCTTAAGGTGCACCTGGCAGCCATCTCTGCTTAGCGGGCGCAGGTCGGCAAGCAGTCAGTGGCGCAGGAGAAGATGGTCGGGCGCTTTTTCAAAGGCTTTGATCACATATCCCCTCTGGTGCAAGAACGTCCACCTCCGTGGGATCTACTGCTGGTATTGGCTAAGCTCATGGGCAAGCCATTCGAACCGATGCACAGGTGTGACATCTCTCACCTGTTGTGGAAAACTGCCTTCTTGGTGACTATCACGTCAGCCAGAAGGATGGGAGAGCGCCAGGCACTTTTCATTGAGTCTCCTTATCTGGTCTTCCACAGGGACAAGGTTGTCCTTCGCCCCCACCCAAAATTCCTTCCGAAGGTGGTGTCGGAGTTTCACCTTAACCAGGTGTTGATTCTGCCGGTGTTCTTCCCCAATCACACCTCGAAGGCCGATTTATAGGCTCCATACTTTGGACCCTAGAAGAGCGCTCTCTTATTATAAGGAGTGAATGGCTAAAGTTCGGGGAGAGGTTCGCCAGCTGTTTGTCACCTACGATGAAGCTGCACCTGGCAGACCTGCAGCCAAGCGGACGATAGGCAGATGGGTAACCTCCTGCATAGATCTCTACTATAGGTTGGCGGGCATGGAGCCTCCCAAAGGGACAAGAGCTCATTCTACCTGCCATACCGCTGCTTCGGTGGTTGCTTCTAGGGACGTCCCTATCCAGGAAATCTGCAGGGCTGCTACCTGGGAGTCAGTACACACCTTCATTTCCCATTACCACATTTACCTTGAGTCACACTGGGATGCTGTTCTCCAGTCCTTATTCCCTATGTAGGGGGTGCGAGCCTTGCCTCACTCCTTCTGGAGAACTGCTAGGAGTCTGCCAATAAGTGTGGATTGAACAACATATCCACGTCCCTAGAAGTGCAGGTTACTCACCTGCAACAGGAGTTCTAGGAGTGATATATGTTGTTCATCCACACGACCCACCCGACCTTCCCGGCTCCGATGCAACGTGGCTCCCAGTGGGCTAGATCTGGCGTCATGGGGCGGAGCCAAGGGTTTCAGCACCCAGTTGGGTGGGCGGAGCCAGCTTGAAGACCTTTCAGCAACATTTAAAGCGGCAAGGAACCTACCACAAAGTGTGGATGAACAACATATACCACTCCTAGAGCTCCTGTTTCAGGTGAGTAACCTGTATTTTCTGTGTGCCTTTCCTCTCAGCTCCTGCAGAGGGTTCTACTCAATCTCCAGTTGGAAGGGCGGAGATCTTCATGGCTTCTTCTGGCTTCACCAGACTTGGTTCCCCTTGCTGCAACAGCTGACAGGACCAGGGCATCCTGGTCCATCCGGACCTGAAGTCACCATCTCCATGTGTGGCTCCTGCAGACCTAGCTGTTGCCTGCTTCAGGTTATCCTCTAGGGTCGCAGATGTTCTGGTGGCTGCCAGAAGACCCTCCACCAGGGCCACTTATGCTATGAAATGGAAGCGCTTCTCTATTTAGGCTGCTGCTCACCATTTGTATCCTTTCACCTGCCCGCTGAATCATGTGTTGGATTACCTACTTTCCATTTTGGATTGAGGCTTGGGGTACTACTCACTTAAGGTGCACCTTTCTGCCATCTCTGCGTACCATGCACCTATCGAGGGCAAAACTGTCTTGCAGCTTGAGGTGTCTCACACTTTCCTGTGGGGCATTTTGCATCTGAAACCTGCCTCGGGACCTGATCCCTCCATGGGACCTGAACTTTATGTTGGAGAAACTCACTTTACCTCCCTTTGAACCAGCCACGAGTTGCGAGCTACACTTTCTGTTGTGGAAAGCGCTCTTTTAAGTTGCTGTTACTTCTGCTCGAATGATTTCAGAGCTCCAGGCTCTTATTTGTAAGGAGCTTTTAGTTTTTCGCAAAGACTGGGTGTCTTTGCATACTAATCTTAAGTTTTTACCTAAGGTGGTGTCAGAGTTTGCTTTGAATCAGTTCATCCACCTTCCATTTTATTTTCCATACTCTAGTCAGGAGGAGGCCTTGCTCCATACTTTGGATGTACATAGGATGTTGTGGCACTACACAAACCATCTCCCAAGCTTTCATTTAACAAAAGTAGTAGCAGTATAACTTTATTCATAGATTATGAATAGGGTTAACCAGTCAATTGAGCATAGCTCATTTCCAGTGGGGTCTCTTTGTATACATTCACGGATACAGTATAAAACAATGTAAAATCACTAAATTACAAAACATTTATACAATATGTAAAAGTAAAAGGAAAGGCTTTACTAACTGTTCGAGTAACACAATTTTGAAGAAATTCTTTTGAAAAGTCTAATTTTAGAACTGTTGGGGTTAGAAATTTTATTTTATTTTTGAATGAAAACTTGGAGTCCAGCCATTAAGAATTGACTTGGAAGATGCTGTTTGTGTTGATACGCCAGTGCAACACACTGGTTCTGAGACTCTGTCCCTCGGGTCACAACAGGTAAAAATAGAACAAACCGTGTCTGACCCCAGGGAAGTCACGCTGGACGTCCCCCAGGGATCCATCTTGGGACCACTGCTCTTCAGCCTGTTCCTAAATCTCCCTCAAGCCTGTGATGCCAAGATAATCCTATATGTGGACGACGCTGTCATCCTCAACACCAACTCTCGAACTGAGCAACTACAAGCAGCACTTCAGCACTCCTTCAGTAAAATAGAAGACTGGTTCTGCGAGCACAGACTTCTGCTGGATTACAAAAAAAAAAAGACTATGCTCCTGTCCAGCCCCCAGCACAAGAAAAGGTTCCCCATCATAAACATCACCAACAATGTACTCGCCCCCTTGGAACAGGTACACTCTTTCAAATACCTTGGAGTCACCCTGGACGACACCTTATCCTGCACTAAACATATAGACCAAATGGTCAACAGTCCTCACCAAGCTTGGTGTGCTTTACAGGCACAGAAAACACCTTACCACGGCAGCCATCCGCCTATCAGTCACGAGCTCCATCCTCTCCACCATTGACTATGGCCTGGTTGTCTATAGTGCAGCATCAGACTTTGTGCTCAAGAGGGTGCACGTAGCTCTCAACAAGGCCTGCATGGCGATAGAATGACCCACACCTGTTCCCTCTATGAACAGACACACCTGCTGTCTCTTGGGTGCAGGACTAAATTCCTCACGTGCCTCCTAGGCAAAAAAGCATTACTGGGGAAAGCTCCCCTTTGCGTAGCAGGCATCTTCTCCCTCCCAGGCTCAGAATATATAACCAGAAATGATGCGAGGGCCCTCATGGTGCCATTCCGACGCACAGCTCTGACAGTGCGCCTTCTCCTACAGAGCCCCTCTCTGGCTTAACGAGGTACCATTCGGAACTCCACTAGCTTGTCTGGCTTCAAATCAGACCTTAAGCACTACCTGACCTCCAGCTCTGTGTGCACCTGCTTCTCCAACAGCTGATAGACTCTGGATGACAAGGCCTGGTTCTGCGAACAGAAACTATTCTCAGCACAAGACGGAAGCCACCCTCCCATACGCTCATTGACAATGCCTGTGAATCACTCCAAGGGGCTGCTCCTGTACACCCCTCACCCCCCTCCCATCTCCATGCTAGGATGGGTCTATGCTTCCCTGGCCTTGGCCGTGCCTCCTTGAGAACTTTTACTAGAGGCCCCCCTCTTCCCCTACCAGAATCCTATCCTTACTGACCCTCTGCCCGACCTAACCTGACCTCTAGTGCCTCTGCACCTTACCTGCACTTGTAATCGACTAAAGTTGATGTCCATATGCTGTATAGTGTTTTAAATGACTAAGAAACTCTCTAACCTTTTCCTGATTGTTGTGCTGTCCAATGTCTCAAATGTCCTAAATCTCTGTAACCTTCTTGATTGAATGTCTGTACTCTGTTCACATGATATGGAACCTTTGTAAAAGAGCCTTGGCTCAAGGGTTATTTTCTGAATACCAAATAAATAAATATGCATTGATACTGTGAGCCTTCTTTTTCAGTATGTTATCGATGCATGTTTGTTGGTAGAGATAGTATTGATACATAAAATTACATGACTGTTCAGAAAAAAGAATTTATAAAATATTTTCAACTTTTTCTGAATTGTGGTATTACACATTAATTAACTGTAGTTTTCAAGTTAATTTTCATTCATCTTGTGTGTTTAAATTGTGTTGCGAACATTTCTGTCTCCCCCTGCCGTACCATAGCTTGTTGTGTTAGAAGATGATAAAAATTATGTGGTGGGTCATTAGAAGAGGGGAACAGACATTGGACAATACAGCCAAGCTCTCCCCCAATCTGGGGAGATTTCTTTTCCCCTTATTTTTCCAAAACACTAGCCTGGGTACCCCATTTTCTAAGTGCAGTTGGTCACTCCAGGGTGTGTTGCAGTCACTCTTCAAAGAGTAGAGGGCATTCGGTCTCGTGCCTTACCATGCAGATGGATGTGTGATTGTGACACCACAACTAAAACCCTGTTGTTTCTTACAGCTTACACATCATATGGAGAGAACGTGTGTGTGTGTGTGTGTGTGTGTGTATTGGATTTAATTAACATGCACTTAGATATACTCAGGAGCTGCCAACTTTGCGAAGATGTGTGTTTCAAGAACTGTATAGGATCCTAGGCTGAAACAGTTGATATACCAGTGTGATACCGTGGTTTTGTACTCACTGCTATGTATAGACTTATTTTGGAGCTTAACATGTGGTAACGTCTTCATGTAAGTGAGAAGACCTGGCAGAGTGTGGAGTGTTGCAGGGGTAGAACTTTTATCAGTGCTTATGTTTACCTGCTCAGGTCAAAAAAAATAAATGCATAAAATTGAAATTAAGCTAAGGGCAGGACAGTACAAAAAAAAAATAGTACTCTGCTCCACACTTTTGATTTTTCTCTGCATTTTTTTATACTGACATACTAAAATGCCAGCAGAATGGGCCTAGCGGTCTTTTGTGTCTGCATGTTTTGTCAGTCCCCACCCTGGGAGCTGACCTTGCTTTCCCCCATGCCTTCTCTGGCTATCCCTTCCCAGTCCCGGATATTCTTGCTGCACTGGACTTTGCATCCAGAACCCTTCCCATGTACCTGTCCCACCCCATCTTGAACCCCTTCACCGTCTCTGCCCCCACCAGCCCCCTGGGCAGCGCATTCCATGGCTCCACCATCCTCTCAGTGAAGTAGCACCTCTTCCTTTCTCCCCTGAATCTCTTCCCAGCTTCCACCCATGCCTCTAGTTGCCTCCCACCCCTTCGGATCACCCTGACTGCTCCTCCCCTATTTACCCCATTCATGTACCTGAAGACCTCTGTCATGTCCCCCTGGTCCCTTCTCACTTCCATTGTGTACATATTTAGCTCTTCGAGCCTCTCTCTCTCTCCCCCCATAGGTCCTGTCCCCAAGCCCCAAATCATTTTGGTTGCCCTCCTCTGGACCCTCTCCAGGAGTTCAATGTCCCTCTTTAAATGTGGCCTCCAAAACTGCATGCAGTACTCGAGGTGTGGCCTCACCAAGCAGTTATACAGAGGGAGTATCACTTCCCTCTTCCTTAGTTTATCACTAAGAACACTGATAAAGGACATTTGTTCCTTCCTTCACACACTTTTCTTGTTCTTGAGAGCTGTGTATGAACTGCAGCCGTGATCTGTGCTGTTGCATGTCCCTTATCAAGACTCCACCCATACCTCAATTTTGGGCTGACTTATTTAATATGTAATTGACCTATTTAAATAGTTCACTAGAGACTGGTGTAGTACCGCAGGACTGGAGAACACATGTAGTGCCGCTGCTCAAAAGTGGTCCCAAGGATGACCCAGGGAATTAGACAAGTCAGTCTGACCTCCATTGTGGGCAAGCTCATGGAGACCATACTATTGGAAAGGTTGGTGGAATATCTAGAGGAGCATGATCTCAAGGATGTGAGGCAGCAGGAGTTCACTGGGGAGGGGGGGAATCATGTCAAACAAATCTGACTTCTTTGACTGTCACTAAGACAGTAGACGGGGGCCAAGTGGTAGACATCCTCTATCTAGATATCTTGATTTCAGCAAGGCCTTTGAGTCTGTGCCCCACAAAAGGTTGATCGGGAAGTTGGTGCATCTCTGGCTGGGGAAAAGATGGCCAGATGGGTGGAAAACTGGCTGAAGGACAGAACCCAGAGTGTGGTTGTGGGGAAGAGTTATCTGGCACAAGTCCGGTAACCAGTGGGGTTCTGCAGGGCTCTGTGTTGTTCAGTGTCTTCATCAGTGACATTGGAGGATGACATTAAGGGCAAAATGTGCCTATTCGCAGATGACACCAAGCTCTCTGGGAGAGTGGACACAGTTGAAGGGATACAGGACCTACAGTAACTGGAAAAGCTAGGGAGGTGGTCCAGGATCTGGCAGCTTGGTTTCAGTGCCAAGAAATGCAAAGTTATGCATATTGGAGCCAAGAATCCTAGGACAGAGTACTACCTGGGTGGAGTCAGAGTATCTGGATCAGAGGAGAAGGACCTGGGAGTGATTGATGATCACTAGTGACCTGAAGCACTCCACGCATTGCAGAAAAGCAGCAGCAAAGGCAAACAAGATGCTGGGACGCATATCTAGGGGGAATCAGTAGTAGGAGAGAAGAGGTTATACTGCCCTTGTACAGGTCACTGGTAAGGCCACATCTAGAGTATGGAGTTCAGTACTGGTGCCCACACCTCAAAAAGGACATTAACCTACTGGAGAAGGTCCAGAGGAGGGCTGCAATGATGATAGCTGGTCAGCAGGGTGAGGCATACGAGGAGAGGTTGAGGGCACTGAACATGTACGAGAGAGAGACCTTCAAGTACTTGAAAGCGATAAATAAGGTTGATAAGGAGAATCTCTCTAAGCTGAGTGGCAACCATAGCACAAGGGGGCACAGTCTTAAGCTGGAGGGTGGGAGGTTTAGGAGGGAGGTCAGGAAGCACTTCTTCACAGAGAGGGTGGTGGACTCTTGGAATACACTGCCAGAAGAGGTAATTTTGTTGACAGTGGGCAGCTTTAAGAAAGGCTGGGACATGTATAGGGGAAGGTAAGGGTCATGGGTAGGGAGGATGGGAGGAGTGGGGAGAGGGGCCAGGGAGAGTAGCTCAAGCTGTGGACCCTGCAAGATGAGCAGACTTGATGGACCAAATGGCCGCCTGCTGGCTTCTTCGTATGTTCGTATGATTGCTGTTGAACAGCATCCATCATATAGTGCTACCCAATCAATAGATGCTCCTTATGACCAAAAATAAAATGACCCGCCCCCCAAAAAAAATCTGCTGGCCCGATTAGCCACCCAAGATAGACTTCTCAGCAGTCAAAATGTTTTTTTATATTTACTTGTTTTTTGTTGTTTGGGAAAGGAGAGCTAGACAGTTCTGCCTATTTTTAGCCTTGTCCCGGGGGAGGGGGAGATGCAGATGGTAACCAGCCGACATTGAACCAGATTAATATGTTGGTGGTATTTTTAGTGAATGGGGGAAATTTGGCCAGGACACCCAGGAAATTCCCCTACTCTTTTTGAGAAGTGCCATTGGATACACTTGAACAACCACCAGAACAGGCAGACAGGACCTCTGTTTAATGTCTCCTCCAAAAGACAGCACCTCAGGAGTGCAGCATCCCCCTCATGACTCACTACAGGGTCAGTATTGGGATTTTACCCCAAGTGCCATGACCTCCTAGTGCATGCCATACAAATTTACTTATTTTCAGTGACTGCACTCTCATGAGTGGTTGCTAGAGCCGTGTGTGTGTGTGTGTGTGTGTGTGTGTGTGTGTGTGTGTGTGTGTGTGTACGTGTATATATTAGTATATACGCTGCCTAACAGAGCCCAGTCACAGTGATGACCCAGAGATGTTGACTGTCTGTCATTGTGAGGTGAATGATTGATAGCAGGTGCCTTTAGTCCAGTTCCTCCCTCTGCCCCATTGCCATGATTGGATATGGCGCACTGCAGTTCCCGCCCCCCCTCCTCTCTGCTGTCCCTTGTTAATTACACAGAGTGACTCAGACAAGCGGCATAAGCAGTCTTAAAGGCGACAGGAAAGGTGTTTTACACCTCTAGATGCCCTCCAGTTGTTTTATTGGATATCCAGTATTCTGATATACTTTTGACCTTTTTTGTTAAATTAATCTAATTGTGTTGCTTTTGTAACCACCCTGAATCCCTCTCTGCTCAGCAGTTGCTGCTGTCTCTTTTCATACTGCCTGAACATTCTAGGACATCAGACTCCTTTCCAGGCCATTCAGATGAATGGCCTGGAATGGGAGTCTCTGATGTCATAGAATGTCAGAGATATGAAAATCAAGAGCAGTAGCTGGTGAGGAGAGTGGAACTCTGTGTAGATCTGAGGGCACCCCAAAGCTAGATTATTTATCAAAAAATCAACTCCTATCAGAATACATAACTGGCATGGAAAAGAAGATGGAAGGGCAGTTAAATATGCAAAAATAATTTCCTATCTCCTTTTTTTTTGCATAATCTTTTTATTTTATCTTTTCGTACTACAGCAGAACAAAGGTATATATCTCCATCGACACTTACTAGTCTTGTGCATATCTTACAGACCTCTCCCATTACATCCATCAAGTATCATCAGGTAATTCGAGTACCATTCTTATAGACCCATCTCAAATTAAGTACCTGTCCCTATGTTTTATTCTTAGGATGCATATCCTGGTGGAAATATAATAAAAGAAGAAAAACAGAGAGAGAGAGAAAAGAACAAAAGACAGAAATAGAAAAGAAACAGAAAAATCCTCCCCCACTCCTCCCTCCGTCCCACCTCCCCTTCCCCCACCCCCAGCTAATCGAGAATTCACTTCATTCTATATGGATATCTATACCTTTTCAGTTTTATCCATACCTTATCTCCTGCTCCAAGGGCTGCATAGAATGTAAGTAGGCTGCCCACATATTCACAAACTGATTTTCTCTTCCCCTAGCCTTATACGTCAAGCTTTCTAATTGCAGCGCATCCCATGCAAGATTCCTCCACTGCCTAATTGTAGGCTTATCCCCAGAAACCCATGTATTCAGAATACACTGCTTTGCCAATACCAGGAGTATTCTCACCCATCTCTCTAGCATCTCCCATTCTTCCTGGTGTGTGTCATCTACACCAAACAACATAAGCGGTTCTACTCTAACCTGCTGCCCCTTCATGTTTGTCAACTCCTTCGCCACATCGCCCCAGAAAGCCTGCAGTGTCGGGCACGTCCAAAATGAGTGCAGATAGGTACCCAGGGCCAACCCACATCTCTGACAGATAGCCGAGATTGTTGGATTGTACCTGTTCACTGCAACAGGTGGGGTATACAGCCTGTGAACAAATTTATATGCTACCTCCTTATACTTATTACAAAAGAATAGGCCCTGATGCGTCCCTTTCATTAAAGCACACTGCTCCTCAGAGAGTATAACTCCCAGATCCCTTTCCCATAGGTGTTTAGTTTTACTTGTCCTATCTGGCCACTGGAGACGCAGGAAAGACGTATCCTGACAATACCTACAGGTTTCTGTTTAACTTGCTGTAGCAGTTCTTCCGCAATCTGTATTCGGGCACCAGGGGCTCTTTGCTTCTCAATACCTTGTACATATTTCCTCGCCTGGAAATATCTAAACATATGATGTGCAGGCAGGCCCAGGTCTTCCCTAAGCTCAGTAAATGGGCGAGTCACTCCCTTTTTCCTTAAATCATTAAGACACATTACCCCCTTCTCTTCCCAACTCAGAAATATTGGGTCTCCTACTCTGGGGATAAAAAATGGGTTCCCAGCCAGTGGCAAAATAAGATTCCCCCTTTTGATGCTCTACCACCTTCTTAATTTGGTCCCAGCTATCTATTACCTCCTTCACTAAAATACTCGAAACCCACTTATCCCGCAGCCCCCTTCTACTTGCTTCTACTAACAGAGACGATATTCGAACCCCCAGTCCCCCCTCCTCCAAGTCCATCCAACAGGCCTCCTTTGGCCTATACACCCAGTCTTTAATGATCCTCAATTGTGCCGCCCAAAAATATAACTTCATATCTGGGTAGTTCAACCCTCCTTTAGATTGGTCAGCTTTTGACTTATTTAAACTAGCCCTAGGCTTCTTCCCTTGCCATATAAATCTGGAACAGTCCTTTTCAAATGCCTTTGTATCTTTCCCTGTCAATCCTGTTGGTAACATCTGTAATGGATATAAAATTCTAGGAAGAATGTTCATCTTGAGTAGATTAATACGTCCTATCCATGATACAGGCAGGTTTCTCCATCTGTCCATGTCCTCTCAACAATTTTAATAATGGGGTGTAGTTCAGCCTATAAAGTGATCTCAAATCCCTACCTATCTTGATCCCTAAACATGTGAGGTTCGTACCTACCCTCTTCAGACCCCATGTAGCACCAGCGTCGCCCTCTCTTCTCCCAGAAGCATAATTTCAGACTTCCCCAGATTCAATTTATATCCTGAGAGTGTGGCAAATTGACCTATGATTTCCAGCAAAGCAGGCATAGACTGTGCAAGGCTCCTCACATATAACATCATGTCGTCAGCATACAGTAATTAATTTTAAACACCCTTCCCTTTATCTTCCTTGTATTCTTGGGTCCTCTCTGATGGCTATAGCCCGCGGTTCTACTACCATTGCAAATAGCAGAGGGGAGAGGGGGCATCCCTGCCTTGTCCCTCTGTGGAGCATAAATTGTTCCGTTTATGTTCCCATTAACTAAAACTGCAGCTTTGGGTGCCTGATACAATGCTCGTATCATTTTAATGAAGCTTTCCCCTAAACCAAATCATTCCAGGACTGTGAATGGATATGGCCACTCAATCCTGTCGAACGCTTTTTCGGCGTCCATTGACAATACAGCCGTCCGCCCTCCCGCTTTCTTGGCCTGTTCCAAAATACTAAGGACCTTCCTAATATTATGATAAGAGTGCCTACCTTTTATAAAACCCGTTTAATCCAGGTGGATCAACTCTGGAGGAATACCCTCCAGTCTACGAGCTAGAATTTTAGCAAACACCTTAGCATCACAATTTAACAGGGATATTGGTCTATATGATGAGCATTCCATTAGGTCCTTATTCGGTTTCGGAATCGCACACTCCAGGGCGCAACCACTTGTATCTGACAGTTCCCCTTTCTCTCTTCAATCCCTAAATACCTCTCACATTACCTCTTTTACCTCTTCCTTCAGCAGTTTATAATACTCTGTGGGCAGGCCATCTGGGCCACATGCCTTCCCGGTCTTCATCATATTGATGGCCCGAAAGATTTCCTCCCTTGTGATCTCCTTATCTAACAGCTCCTGTTGGTGTTTTGTTATTTGGGGCAGCTTATGCTTAGCCAGGAAGTCAAGCATTTCTTTTCCACTTCCCTCTCTACTTGCCCTGTATAAGTCCTCATAGTATTTCTTAAATGTATCCCTTATCTCCACATACTTAGTGACCGTCTGCCCCTTTTTATTTTTGATCCCCAGGATATGCACCGCACTTTTCCTACCTTTTACAAGGTTTACCAGCAAAGACCCTGGCTTGTTCTCCCATTCATATACTCTGTTTCAGGTAGAACAGTTTTTTTCCGAGCCTCATCCATCAATAAAGTGTTAAGCGCCTGTCTGGTTGTCACCAGCTCTTGTCTCGCCTGTTCACCTCCTCCCCCCTCTTGCTACTCTCCCCTCAAGTATTCTCAATTCCTGCTGAAGGGTCCGCTGTCTTTCCAATCTATTCTTTTCATATTTTGCCACATACCCTATAATTGCACCCCTCATGTATGCGTTGCCCGCGTCTCATAACATTTGTTCAGAAGTGGCAGTCGGTGCATTTACATCCATATAGAATTTAAATTGCTCCTTCACATATTCCTGAAACTCCTGCGAGCCTAGCATATAAGTAGGAAATCTCCATGTCTGCATTTCCCCCATCTCACTCGGAGAACGAAAGGACGCCACTACTCCTGCGTGGTCTGAAACATGTATAGGACCATGTGCCACCTTCCTAAGTTTCTCATACCAATCGAGCATTACATAGACATGATCAATCCTCGACCACGTTTTGTGTGGGTTTGAGTAAAAAGTATATTCTCTGTCTTGAGGATACGCTGTTCTCCAGGCATCCACTAGATTCAGTTCTGCCAACCCTTCCCTCCATTTCCTAATACAAGGATCTCTACGACCCTTCCCCTCCGAGTGATCAAGGGCAGCATCAGGTGTGCAGTTAAAGTCCCCTCCCATAACCAAGTTCTCAAACTGTTCCCTCGTTAATATGGACAAAATATTGTTATAGAACCCCGGGTCCAAATTAGTTGGTGCATACATGTTCCCAAACGTGACTTTCGGGCCATGGAGAACCCCTGCTACAAACGCATATCTACCTTCCTTTGGATCTGCAAGGACTTTCGCAATCTGAAATGGTAAATTTTTATGCACCAGGACCGCCACTCCTTGTTTACATGGGCTAAAAGGGCCGCATATACTTTCCACCATACCCTTTACATGCTCCCTGATGTCAGGTGTGTTTCCTGCGGAGAGCCACCTGCACCTATTGTCTCTTACTTGCCGTTAACACTGCACTCCGCTTAATCGGAGAAGAGGCCATGAACATTCCAGGATTGTATTACCAGATCACCTCCCACCATTGTCTCTTTCCATTATCCTTTCCTCTGTCCTTCCAATGCTTCCCCTCCGGCATTCCTCTTACTCTCCCTCCATCCCTCCCTTATTTTGCCCAAGCCCAGGCACCAACATCCCAGCAACCATATCCATAACCCTACTATCCATACATGCCCTCTTATCCTTTTCCCCTGGATGTGAATCTCAATAACCTAGATTTTCCCCTTAAGACTACTATAAATCCCCTTTTTACCCCCCTCTTCCCGATACTGCTTCCATTCCTGACCATCTCAAACTGTTTCTTTTCCTCCCAACACTCCTCTTTCCAGCATATTATCCATCATTCCTCGTTGCTCATTCCTTCCATCATGGCAGCACCTCCCAAAATCTGCTATTTGAGCAGCTACCTCCCCTCACTGCCCCCCCTCCGAGACCTCTTCATCTGTGGCCTGTATTGGCCTATCTGATTCATAACATACCACCGTAACATATATACATTGTAGAGCTGGAACCACTTCGATCTGATCCCCGTCAGTCCGTACCGAGTCGCAGTGATTTCTACCCTCCATCATAGCCCTTCCCTCTCCCTTTCACAAACCAATCCCATAGCTCCAAGTTCAGTCTCTTTCAATTATAAGGCTTCTTTTTCCATCGGTTGACCCGGTCGGAGGCCGGTGGGGTAGGCCGCATGATTTTAAACATCCTCACACGCTAGGCCCAGGCCACCAGTCACTCCTCCCAGCCCACCTTCTCCACGGGTGATCCTCCAGCACTTTCTCCGGCATCTGCGAGTCTTCTCCTCCGCAATCTCGAAATCTTAGCATATGTTCCCCCAATAAACAGTCTCATTCGGCCCTAGCTATCCACCGATTTAACCAAAGGCCTTCAGAGTTCCAAAATCTACAAGATTAAACATGAACAGTCAAACTTATAACTGGGGATTTACCCCCCTTCTGGAAACGACAGTGTCTCAAATCCTTCTAATAATTTCACAACTCCCTTCAGCCCACTTTCTTCTTGAGTTCCTTTATAAAGGTATTTGCCTTCTCCACCTCCCAGAATGAGTACACCGCACCTTCGTGCTTTATTTTAAGGATCGCAGGGTAGATCATATAATGCTCCACTTGCATCTCTCTTAACTGAGCCATCGCAGTGGCAAACACCCGCCTCTTCTTAAGTAATCTATTCGAGTAGTCCTGCGTAACATGAATTCTCACTCCATCTATTTCAACAGGTTAATTTACCTTTAAAAGCTTTTATCACTGCCTCCCTATCCTGAAAGTTATGGTACCGGATAACAATACTTCTCGGGGGTTGGCCTGGGCCTGGCTTTGGGAGTACTGCTCTATGGCCCCTTTCGATCTTGTGCTTTCCCCCTTAGGTTGCAATTTCAGGATTTTTGGCAATTTCTCAGCACAGAATTTCAATATGTCTGGGCCCTCCTTCCCTTCAGGGAGCCCTCGTAGGCGAAGATTGGTACGCCTAACATAGTTCTCCTGATGGTCAAAAGCTTCCCTCGGATCCTCCAGTTCCTTTTCTAAAGCCATTATTTTCTCCAGCAGAGGCTGTATTACATCTTCAACTCTAGCTGTACGCTCCTCAACCTCCGTTAGTCTTTCGCCATGTGCCGCAGTTCTCTCCGCTATTTCCTGCAACTTTGCTTCAATTTGATTCTCCAGTTTTTCAAAGCGAGGATTCAGGGCAGCCAGCACTTGCGTTGTCACCTCTCACCCCAGTACAGATAATTCTGCCGCCGAGAAGGAAATTGGGCTTGCAGGCTCCGCTATGGGCCCAGCTGGTTGTTTCTTTAAGTTTTTCCCAGCGTTTCTAGCGGGCTTCCCTGTTGCATTTGCGAGGTATTCATCCATCATTTTACACCTCCAGACAATAATACAGTGGAATACAAGTCTCTCTTTCTTAGTTTTATGAAAAAAATATTATATTTAGGTCTCCGGGGTGCAGAGCTCGAGGAGAATGCGTCTTACTTCTTAGCTGCTCATCAGCGCCCCATCTATCTTCTTTTAAAGAAAAAAGTCACAGCTCACGCTCACTCCTGGCTTAGCCACACCACCACCTCACACAGACTGCAACTTAGTGTGGTGGCATTCTGCAAGTCTGTAACAGTTTAAAAAAAAAAAAAAGGGGGTGGAATTCACACTCTCACATTCTCCCAGGCAGTGCAATGACTGCCAGCAGTGCGTCAGAAGTCTTTGATCTAAGTCTCAGTGGTGCATGCGAGGGACAAAACTACATATACTACCCTGTTCCCACTTGAATAGGGAGAAGGTGTACGTTACTTTTGCCCCCTGTAGGTATGTTGTTCCAAGTTTTAGATATACTAAAGGCAAAGGATTTTTTGGCCTGTTGTGACCCACAGGGAAGGCACCTTGTGCCTCACAATGTTGCTGGTCATGCAGTTCATGAATAATAACCCACCTCTGTCTCATTGATATCTGCAACAGGAACAGAGTGCCACCCATTTACATACTAACATACTAAAAAGGCAGCAAAATGGGCCAAATGGTCTGTCTTGTCTGCTCGAAAGCCAGCAACTTAGTGGCTGCTCGCCTTACTACCACCCCTAGCCCCCAAGAGGGTCGTCTTTAGTTTGTTTCCCCTTGTACCTGTCCCACCCCTTCTTGAATCCCTTCACTGTGCCCTCCTCCACCAGCATCCCAGGCAGCGCATTCCACGGCTCCACCACCCTCTCAGTGAAAAAATGCTTCCTATGCTCCCCCCTGTAGTTTCCCACCTCCAGCTTCCACTCATGGCCCCTGGTTGTCTCCCCCCAGCCTTAAAAGCTCCTTGGTTCCCTCCTGGTTATTCCTTTTACATACTTGAAAACCTCTATCATATCTCCCCTGTCCCTCCTGTCCTCCAGTGAGTAAAGCCCAAGCTCTTACAGTCTCTCCTCATATGGCTTGTACACTTGTAGTAGTTGTGCTTTGATAGTGTTGTCACCGCTTCTTAGCCCAGGAGTCCTTTAGCATCAGTAACTTTTTTGTACTTGGCTGGCTAGGTGCAACTGCCCCGAGGTGTGCCTTTAAGAGATATTTAAATGAGCGTAGGGCCAAGCCAATCAAAAGATAGGAGGGCATGTGAGCTGAGTGAGAGCTGTTGAATGCTTCTGAATTTTTTCTCTGCTGGACTGAGCAATATTGCCTCTAGGTGTCTCCCAGCTTTCCTTGTTGACAGCCTCCTAGTGCTTATCTGGGTAAAGTTTTCCTCATAAATTATTTCCTTTAGTGTGCTGAGTGAAAGTTTTACTTTCTCATTAGCACTGCGCAAATTTTTATTTTTAGCGCGATGGTGCTATTTTGACTTTATTTTTTTACCACGACTATTTAGTTTAAAACCTTATTTTATCATGGGTGCTTGCTTTCAACAGTTTCCTTCATTTTTGGGGCAAATTCTTGTGGGAGCTGTCAAATTAGGGACAGGTGTCTTTTTTTTTTAAACCTTGGACCTCGTGGTGTTTACCACGAGGCACCTACAGTAGATTTCAAATTTAAATAGTGCCTGGGGGTTTTCTCCCTAGATTGGCAATTACGAGGAAACCTTTTTTGTTATATTACTGGACCTTGGTATCATCTGTCAGGACTGTCCGTAAGGGTCCAGCAGCCACCTGTGCGCAGTTAAGTATTACTGGGGTTCTGTTAAGATTGGCACTGGTATAGATCCCAGTTTTACAACCCAAAAAAAGGCACTAGTACTAGACAGTTTTATCAGCTGGGGCAGGACTGGCCGGTGGCATTTTCACAGAAACCTGCATTCTGTTCGTAGGTCCAGAACTGGTTTGCTTTGCTTAAATTGGCAAACATAGCAGACAAACCTTTTATTATGGCTGAGGATAAATCTAAAGCTTCCGGCGAAGGGCCATTTAAAAATGCTAATACCAGAAGCAGAGGTGCTGAGGAACCCTCCAGATCGCAGCCAAAAAATAAAGCTTCCAAAGATGAAATTCCGCACAGATTGAAAAATAAGAGTGACGAAAAAAGGAAGCTTGATCAAGCCTCTGAAGAAGTGGCTAAAAAAAAGTCTGTCAAGACAGATATGCTCCTGGGAAAGCCAATAGAGAGACAAGAGACAACTTAAAGCATACAGAAAAAACAAAACACGTATAAATTGCGTAGGTTCTTTCGTCAGTGCAAGATATGGAAAAAGCATGGCAACGGTTTCAGACCCTTCAAAAGATGGGTCCTCTATTTACTGGGGCTGGCATGCGCTCTTCCACAGGTCTCTCTTCTGTAGACTATGAGGGTGACGCAGATGAGCAATTTTATGATGCCCCTGACATGGATTTTGAGGGCCTTGAGCCCCAGACCCTCTCCTTGGGGATCCCCTTGGTGACCACGAGGATCCTTCCTCTGTTTGCATTTTATACAAAATATGCTGGATACCCTGGACCACCCTAAACAGGAGCCCATCCAGGATGTCGATGAAGATGAAGATTATAGGGAGATGAAGGGTTTTTCATCCTCAGACCCTGGTCGTCCCCATTTATAATGCATTTAGAGAAAATACCATGAAGGTGCTTCAGCACCCCACTTCAGTATCGGGGGTTAAGTGGCTTGAGAGAAAATATAAATGGTCTAAACATGGTACAGAGTTTCTGTCTGCACACCCTAGTCATGAAAGTATAGTGCAGCAGGCAGCTTGTGAGAAAGCTGGAGTCTCCTTGTCGCCCTCTTCACCCTGACAAGGATTCCAAGAAAATGTACTTTATTGCAAAAAGAATGTATGCCACAGCTTCCCTGCTTCTCAGGCTTTCTTCTTACATGGCATTCACAGCCAAATATCAGAAAGCCAATGATGCAGCCTCTAGGGCGATGGCCCATGCAATCTCTCTGAGATGCTTTACCTGGCTTGGAACAACCAGTCTGACCACAGACGCTCAGAACAAGGCCATGGATTTTCCCTGTGATCAACATATGTTTGATTACAGAACCACTGACTACATGAAAAAAGTCTGAGTACAAGACCTCCTGGCAGAGCCACTCATCCAAGCCTAAACCTGCCTCACCTCAGAGATCCTGTCCCAGGGGCGGTAGGGGCAGAAGTTTTGTTCCCAGGCCTTACAGTCCCTATCCCCAATCTGACTTTAGCCAGTGCAGGGGGTCTTTCAGAGGCAGGGGCAGAAGGGGTCAAAGAGCCACCTTTACCCAGCCATCTGCCTCTCAGTCCAAGTCCTGATGTGAGTGTCCAGGTTGCCTCCCTGTTTCTGGTTGGAGGCAGACATTCGCTATCTTCAGCACTGGTCCCTCATCATGTCTGACAAGTGGGTGCTGGAGATAGTGGAGAAGAGTCTGTCATAGCAGTTCAAGCAGATACCAGACCTCGAGCGTACCCAGGTGTCAATACCTCTGTCCCCAACACAGATACCACTGTTGGAAATGGAGGTACAAAACCTTCTGGCTTTACGAGCAGTGGAGAGGGTCCCCACCCATGAGAAGGGCAAGGGCCTCTACTCCAGGTATTTTCTGACACAAATGAAAACTGGATATTTAAACAAACATCTGAAAAAAAAAACAAATTCAAAATAGTCACTCTGTCACTGGTCATACAGTCCTTACAGCAGGGAGACTGACTAGCCTCCCTCGACTTAAAGGATGCCTACTTCTCATACCCATAAGGAGATCTCACAGGAAGCTTTTCATGTTCAGACTTCCTTCGGGTCACTATCAGTTCAATGCAATGCCCTTTGGTCTGTCCTAGGCCCCAAGAGTCTTTACCAAGTGTCTCGCAGTGGTAGCAGCACATCTCAGGAAATGGGTGTCGCGCTCTACCCCTATCTGGATGACTGGCTAATAGTAGCAGAGTCTCCTTGCCAGGTCAAGGAATCTCTTTCCCTCACAGAACGCACTCTGGAGTCTCTGGGTTTCCTGGTAGATCTAAAAAAAATCTCACCTGGAACCCACTCAGCTGCTCACCTTCATAGGGGCCCATCTGGACACTCAGAAGGGATATGCTTTGCTCTCACAGGAAAGAATTCCGTTTCCTTTCAGAGGCAGATTCTTTCGCCTAGGGACAGCCAAGACCAGCCAGACATTTCCTCAAACTTCTGGGACATATGGCCTCTATGACTGCAGTAGTCCCAGGGGTCAGGTACAGGATGAGACTCCTGCAAGCCTACCTCGGAGCTCTTTGATCTCAGAGAAGCAACACATTTTCAAAGTTGATACCTATGTCAGAGCAGTTCCTCCAAAACTTGCTGTGGTGGAAGAACCCTGCAAATTTGCAGGCAGGGGTTCCCTTTCAAGCTCCTCTTCCCACAGAGGTGATCAGCACAGATGCCTCCCTTTTGGGCTTGGTAGCTCATTTAGACAGTGCCTCAGTAAGTGGCAACTGGACTACCGAAGTGTCACAGTTGCACATAAATCTTTTGGAACTCTGAGCAGTCTTACTAGCTCTCAGTTTTCGCTCCCAGCATAAAAGGGCAGGCGGTTCAAATTCAAGCACCACTGCAATGTTCTTCATAAACAAGCAGGGTGATACCAGATCAGGAATACTGTTTGGAAGCTCTGAAGCTCTGGTCTCTAGCAATCTCCCTGGGAGTCGGCCTCTCTGTTATTCATCTCCCAGGCAAACTCAATACTCTGGCAGATGCTCTAAGCCGCATCAGTCAAGGTCAGAGCGAATGGACACTGAACAAGTGCTAGCCACAGTGTTCAGGCGGTGGGGCACACCAGACGTGGATCTGTTTGCCTCTCTTCTCAATTTTCAGCTTCCTCAGTACTGTTGCAGGCCCCCAGTTCCTGGAACACTTCCTCTGGCTGCCCTGATCCTGGACTGGTCAGGGAGGTTCCTATATGCAGTTCCTCCCTTTCCTCTGATGTTCAGGGTTTTGCTGAAACTCAGACAGCAGCCTGCATCGATGATACTAGTGGCTCCAGACTGGCCCAGGTAAGCCTGATACCCTCTCCTTCTCTCCGTGTCCTGCAAAACAGGCCCAGTCGCCTGCTGACCCTTCCTCAGACGAGTGCACAGTACCCAGACATACACACTCTCCACCTCAAGGCCTGGTTCTTGAGGAGTTAGTTTCCATTCTCACAGTACTCTGAACAGGTCCTTAAGATACTGAGGGTGGCTAAAAAAACGAACACTAAGAAGACTTATGCAGCCAAATGGAAAAGGTTTTCCCTCTTGTGCAAGAGCGAAAAGGTCGAACCCCTATCAGCTTCAGACCCTCAGCTGCTAGTCTACCTGGTACACCTGCAGGTGTCAGGCTTGAAACCATCTTCACTCAAGCTATACCTGGCAGCAATTTCAGCCTACCTTTCGGCGGGAAAGAAATCATTTTTTTCCCCACAACAATTTTAAACAGTTTTTCAAAGGCCTCTTGCATCTCCAACCGGGGAGCCTGTTCCTCCTTGGAGCCTGACCCGTTGCATAGATGGGCTCATGAATCCACCTTTCGAGCCTATGTCCGCGGCACACATCAAGTTTGTAATTTGGAAGACTGTCTTCCTGGTAGCCATTACATCTGCCAGGAGGATTTCAGAGCTACAGGCCCTGTGCACTGAGCCGAATTACATCATCCCTCACAACGATAAAGTTGAGCTCAGGACAAATTAAGACATTTCTGCCAAAATTGGTTTCAGTTTCACTTAAACTAGTCCATTACTCTGCCTGTCTTCTTTACTGAGCCATCCACTCCTGGCGAGCAAAAGCTCCACAGCTTGGGTGTCAAAAGAGCCATGTTTCACTACCTAGAGCATACTAGACAGTCCAGAGGGCAGACTCTTCCACTCAGTTGTTCTTCGCCTACGCGGATGTAGGCAGAGGAAGACGAGCTACCAAGAAAACTGTTTCTCGTTGGTTGGTCTCTTGTATTAGATTCTGCTATGAGAAGGCTGGTCAACAACCTCCAGTGGGGCTCAGGGCCCATTCCACCAGAGGAACTGCAGGCTCGCTTGCAGCAGCAAGGGACATTCCCCTACTGGATGTCTGCAAAGCAGCTACCTGGAAATCTGTGCACACCTTTGTAAAACGCTACAGTTTGGATGTGCAGACCAGATCTGATGCCAGATTTGGCGGGGCGGTTCTGCAGAGCCTCTTTCTAAAGTAAGGTTCTCTGCCCACCTCCCTTGGTACTGCTGGGCAGTCTGCAAAAAGTTACTGATGCTAAAGGGCGCCTGGGGCAGAAGAAAAAAAATTACTGCATAGTAATCTTGTTTTTCTTCCAAGGGTCCTTAGCATCATAACTCCACACTTCCTCCCAGTTCACCCGTCGGAGAAGGGCTCTTATGTCATCTTTTACCAAATTTGGAGTTTCTTATTGAGTTTTTTGCTCATGTTGCTGCTGTTTCTATTTCCATTTTTGTGGACATTTGCATGTTTTTTGAATCCTGTTGATTCTTTTTCGGGGCATTTGCCCTCATTTTTCCTTGAAAATATTCTGAAGCATTCAACAGCTCTCACTCAGCTCACACCCCCTCCTGTCTTTTGATTGGCTTGGCCCTAAGCTCATTTAAATATCTCTTAAAGGCACCCCTCTGGGGCAGTTGCACCTAGCCAGCTAAGTGCAAAACTGATGCTAAAGGACCCCTTGGAAGAAAGATTACTACGGTGAGTAATTTTTTCTTCACACAGACGCATCAGACAGTGATAGTACAGCTGTGTTAGCTGGTTCAGTAGTGCTGGGGTACTTCTGACCTTCAGTAAATGTGAGAATCCCCCCCATTCCCATTGTTTGTCCTTGAATAATGGTATTAACTACTTTGTCTTGAAACTGCTGACTAGATGAAATAGATTTTTTTGACGGAGGTGAGTTCTATCTGGGTTTTTGTTTGTTTTTGTGCTAGTCTGCAGTTCCTGTGCCCAATTTGTTGGATGTCTGTTATGATGTCAGCAGCAGTTCTGTACGGGCTTTCTCTGCAGTTACATGCATATTGCTGACATACCACACGCTACCCTGATGATGGTGTTTGTGGAATGCACTTCCGTGTCAGTAGATGACAGATCTCACAAAGGGCCTCTGACTTAAAAAAAACAGAACTGGGACAAATGCCAGAAACCCTTCCTATGAAGATTTTTAGTGGCATAAATGTAACGAGAGAGAATATAGTGTGACCTAACTAAGAATAGTTGAGCCTGAAATTCTAACTTGGAGCAGTTTGCATCACATGGTTTGGGAGGGACTTGGAGACCTCTGTAGGAACACGGTAGCTAGGGCCAGTTTTGTATTCTGCATGTAATTGGCTGAATTGTTCTGCCCTTTTCATAGCATTAGCAATCGCTCGCTTACATTTCACAAGTGGGGCTTGGGGATGGTAAAATTTAAGTAGTCTTTTTAACTCTGTTACTAACAAAGCAGCCAGCACAGACTTGGAGAAGAAAAATACATGGGCAATCGTGTACAACAAGACTGTTTCCATCGAGGGATTCTGTGGACATCACGGGGATCTTGAGAGTGAAGCATGAGAGGTCCCCAGTGTCATGGGAACACAGCCAAGTTGTGCATGATAATGCCTTTGATGTTTTGTACTAACATACTAAAATGCCAGCGGAATAGGCCTATCAATCTTTCGCGTCTGCTCGTTTGGTCACCCCCCACCCTAGGAACTGACCTTGCCCCCCTACGCCCTCTCGGGCTTCTCCTTCCAGTCCCGGATATTCTTGCTGCACTGGACTTTGCTTCTAGAACCCTTCCCTGTACCTGTCCCACCCCTCTTAATCCCTCCACCGCCTCTGCCTCCACCAGCTCCCCGGGCAGGCCATTTCATGGCTCCACCACCCTCTCAGTGAAGTAGAACCTCCTTCTTTCTCCCCTGAATCTCCCCCTCCAGCTTTCACTCATGCCCTCTAGTTGCCCCCCTCCTTCCTTCGGAGCACCCTGACTTCGCCTCCCCTATTCACCCCCTCATGTACCTGAAGACCTCTATCATGTCCCTTTGGTCACTTCTCTCTTCCAGGGTGTACATATCTGGCTCCTTGAGCCTCTCCCCATAGGTCCTGTCCCCCAAGCCCCAGATCATTTTGGTTGCCCGCCTCTGGACCCTCTCCAGGAGTTCAGTGTCCCTCGAAGTGTGGCCTCCAGAACTGCACGCAGTACTCGAGGTGCAGCCTCACCAAGCAGTTTTATACAGAGATAGTATCACTTCCCTCCTTCTGGAGGTGACCCCCCCCCCCACATCGATGCATCCCAGCATCCTGTTGGCCTTGGCCGCTGCCCTCCTACAAGTCTGAGTTGTTCATGACATCCACCACCACCCTCAGGTCCCTCTCAGCCATCGAGACTTGTAGCAATCCCACCCCAAGGATGCAGCTTGGGTTTCTGGTTCCCAGGTGCAGTACCTTGCATTTCCCTACATTGAATCTCAGTTTCCACTTTCTAGATCACCCTTCTGGAGCCTCTAGGTCCTCTGAAGAACCACCTCCCTTCCTATCCACCACCCCCAGCTTTGAGTCGCCCATGAGACTCATCTCACTCCTGATACCCTTCCTTATGTCAGAGACATAGATGTTGAACAGGAGGGGACCAAGGACCGATCCCGGAGTATAATATATTTGAAATATAACATTTAAATAAAATGCTACTTTTTATTCTTCCCCACAAAAACTTCAGTTTAATTTTTTTTATTAAAAACAAAAAAGCACCCTCACACAAGCTGCTGAATACCCACCTTGTTGAAGGGTGGGTTTCTGCTATTTAAAACGATACAGCAGAAGATCTTGTTAGGGGATTGTCAGAGTTCTGTGTATATGGAAAATGAAAGTAAAATGGCAGGTGGCATGATTTAACGTTCTAATTGGAAGAAAAAGCTGTTGGGTGGAAGACCTTTAAACTGTGGCTCAACATATACAGAGTAAGGAATAATGCATGGGTGTACAGCGTAAGGAATAATGCATGGGTGACCATACACAGCTAGCCTGTGTTTCCATCAGGAGATGGAGATTATGGACCGCGAAAGTGAAGCTTGAGAGGTCCACTCTGTCATCTCAACCCTGAGATGGAAATTCAGGGCGAGTTGTGTATGGTCACCCATGTTTTATTTTTTTATAGTATATAGTTCTGTAGCGAGAAGCAGCGAGTGGGAGCTGCGAGTGGTGCTGAGTGATCGTACAGAGGGAGCAAGCTAAATGAAAATGGAAGCGGGCTGGCAGGGGGGAGTCTCTGCCAGCAGGGACACGGGTGCAGTTGATGGAACGCACATAACATCTTCTCAGCCATGCACAACTGTTTGAGAGCCACTGAATTCTGTACACAATAAGCTCTAACCATATACTATGTAAGAAGTAATGTATGGGTGACCATACACAAGCCTGTGTTTCCATTGAGAGGTAGAGATGACAGCATATGGAGGTTGAGAGCGTAGCTAGAGGTCCATGCTGTTATCTCAGCCCTGAGATGGACACACAGGGGGAGTTGTGTGTGGTTTCGCATATTATATTTTTAATAGTATATGGTTTCAACCTGTCCATTCTGCTTGCTCTGATTGTCCAGTCACAGAACACCGGCAGTTGCCGGCCTAGTGGTGCGGAGGGTTGAGGCGCTGCACGCCATACCTCGTGTCACGCCGGTGACCTGGGTTTGGGAACGAGCCTGGGTCGTCGAAGGTCGGCAGGGGAGGGAGAGGATTGAGCGTCCGAGGGACAGCTCTCCTCTCCTGGGGGGGCATTCACCTGATGCTTGACTGGCCTCTGGCGGAGGCCAGAGGAACAGCAAGCGCAGGAGCACATACAAGATGGCTGGGAGTGGCAGTCATCGGCGTAATGCCTTGTCAGGGTGCCAGCCACTTCCTCAGAAAGTGGAGAAAACACCACTGGAGCACGGGTAGACTGAGCACCAAGAACACCGACCCTAGTGGCAACTGCCTGCCTGACCACCGGGGGACCCCGATGAGACATTGAAGCATTGGGACGTTTGGGTCCTGTCCCGTACCTGCCTGGGGGGGTATAGCCACGGCTCCATGGGGGGGAACTCCTGGGGAATCAGGTAAGGCAAGTCGCAGGGGTGGTGTCTCCCGAAGAAGTGTAGCTCCAGGGTGAGAAGATAAACAGAAAGTAGAAGAAAAAAGAAGAGGAAAAAAAAAAAAAACGGCAGTTTTTAGAAGCATGCTACTGCAGAGTGTAGCATGCTGCTGGGAAGAACTTGCACAGTCTCCGTGCCAAATGATACTGAAAGAAGGCTGGAGAGGTTTTCAGTTAGTGCAAATGGGGACACAGGTGCACTTGATGACAGAACGTGCACAACATGATTTTTGTAGTGCCGGATTACTATACAGCATAAACACTAACCATATACTATTATGGGTTACCATAAACCCAGCGAAGCTCCCCCTAGAGTGAAGGTGTACATGGAGCAGATGCAACCGAGTTGGAGCAGGTAGTCCTCAATATACCACGTTTATGGGTGTTGGGGCCACAAGGGGAAACTGAGTACCTTTAGTCACCTACAACTGTAATATATTGAGCATGGTCAGCAAACTCTGGAGTCCATTGTTGAAATTATAAAATGGGAATTATTTACAAGTAAAAGATGAGAAAGTGAAAAAAGGGGGAAAAAATTAGAAACCGTCCTGGCAGGTGGTACTTGACAGGGGAGATTTCATCAGGGTCATTAAATTCACAATGGATAGGGCCGAGGTGGGAAGGGAACCATTAAGCAGGGTGGGACAGTGTGTAAAAACACTTGCCTATGAATTGGGTCGGTGTAAGTCTGGAAATGTTTGCACCCCTCAGTCAGGGACTGTATCTACTGGTTGAACCTGCATCAGGCATATTCCTGGCTCAATTTTTCTCTTTCCATCCTCTGACTGGATACATGTAGTGGATAGCTGCCAAGTCAAACCACTACAGTGCTTGAGCACACCCTGGTCCTTTTGGACTGGCAGATTTTCTCCCTCATAAATCCTGTAGTGGATACTTCATGAATCTTGCAAACAAGCGGGACTTTAAGGAAATGGGCGATACATACATAGGAACTGTCTCTCTTCATATTGGGGGGGGACTACTCACGGCTGTAGTGGAATGGTCTTAAGACAGTAGTTGGAGACCAGATCATTAGCTTTGCCTCACACCTTAAAGTGTGCATCTTTGGTAACAATTACAGTTAGAGTGACTCTGATCTTATGCTGTGCCTCAAAAGGCAGAGATGGTGGAGGGTTCAAGAGGGGGCGGGACAGGTACAGGGGAAGGGTTCTGGAAGCAAAGTCCAATGCAGCAAGAATATCTGGGACTGGGAAGGGAGAAGCTCGAGGGGGGGGGGCAGCAAGGTCAACTCCCAGGGTGGGGGCTGACCAAACGAGCAGACACGAAAGACCGTTAAGCTTATTCTGCCAGCATTTTAGTATGTTAAAATCAAAGTCTGGATGAGAGTCGAGGTCAGATTGGAGAAATGCAGGGCAGAGCTTAGCAGGATGTTGGATGGGAAAGTGGAGGAGACCTTGAGGTGCTGCGCAGGTGGATTGCTGGCATGGCAACAACACAAGGAAGCGGCAAGTAGAGTGGTGCTCTGGAATGGCGAGGGGGACCTAGTCCTTTGATACAGATCGAGAACATTCTTCAGCATTTTTCAACTTCTGTAAGATCCTTTATGCCGAGGACAGGTAGGTATTTTTTTTCCAAGTCAGTCCTCTGGCACTATAGCTAGCCCATGGCGGACAGCGGGAGAGACTAGTAAACAAAAGGTCAGAGTTTATAAACTCTTAACATGCACTGCAGGCTGTCGAATCTCCCACTTCTGCAGCCCTCCTCTGATGCTGGATTCTGGGATTTGCAGTGACAGAAAATGTCAGCTGGCAAGTCAGCAGACTGTCTCTGATGCTCTTTACCGCAGTACAGAAAACTAAGTAAAAAGTCTGCACACGAAGTGAAAATTGGGACCAGCTTTACACTTGCACATGGGGCTTGTACTGACCATTCCCTATAAGGCAAAACACTTATTTATATAGTGCCCTATCCCAGGGTCTCAGGCCGCTTAACAGTCCTAGTAAAATGCAATAATAACCTAAAATTCAGAGACATTCAAATATACAGAGGTACAGAACATGAATATTAGTCCGGTCCAAATGCTAATTCGGAAAGATGACCTTTCAGGTCCTGTGTAAAGACCACCACTGAGGGTGAACTCCTTAGATGGTACAGCAGAGTTTGAGATTGCAGGAGCCACCACTGAGAGCCCTGTCCCCAGATTGCGTCAGACAGGATCTTGGGATGGCTAGCAACAACTCCTGGGCGGAGCAGGAAGAGCGGCTGGGAGCATGCCAAGTTAAGAAGTGTTTCGGACAGGCAGACCCAAACGAAGCAGGGCTTTGTATGTTGTTAAAGCAGTCTTAAAGGTGGTGCGCCACGTAATTGGAAGCTGGTACTGCTGCAGCAGCAGCGCGGGTGGGTAATGTAAAGCCATTAAGCCTGTGGCATATGGCAAGCTTCTGGGAATTGTACACCAAGGTGGATTACTGACTGCCCTGATGGCTGGAAGTAGAGGGTTGTGGTGGACAGACACTGCTCCCAAGTGGTGAGGAGTACTAGGTGGCATCCCTCAGATCTGTGCTGGAGACACTGCTGTTTAATGTTTTCATCAACAGTCTGGAAGCTGGAGTCTCCAGCAGGCCCCTCAAGTTTGTATATAACATAAAACTGGTCAGGGTGGTAGACTCCTTAAAGATGGACACAATTCAGGAGGTCCTGAACAAGCTGGGTGATTGATTTGGTCTCCTGTAGACTCTGATTCAGTGTAGCAAATGCAAGGTTCTACACTTGGGGAGGGAAAAAAATGGTGGTAGGACCTGCACGCTGTGTGGAGCTCCTCTTGTAGCAGAACAGGAAAAGGACCTGTGAGTCGGACAAGGGACGAAAGCATGACAAGCAGTGCATGACCCTGTCAAGAGGGCCTGCAGAATGCTGGAGTGCATGGGGGTGGGGTTAACCAGCAGGGCAGGGAAAGTAGTCTTGCAGACTTCCGATGATGTCACCAATAGACCTGAACTCCCCAGAATCAGCTCTGCTAGTGGTCTCCTAAAAACACACCGAAACAGTTGCCAATTCATCTTTTTGAATAACCCACGATCGATCCGTTGGTGCAGTGCTCAGTATTGTAGGGAGTAAGAAAAGGCACAGAACTCTCCATTATAGCTGACTCCACTGATGTGTCCCTGCCGTCCAGTGTGGCCTCCTCTCCACGGTCAGCTGCATGTGACCACGAGGTGAGAAATTACCAGTGCTTCCCTGCTGAGTGAGCTTCACGCATTTAGAACCGAGCTTCATGATTCTCTGGCAGCAGTCAGAACAGACTTCAGAGAGAGAGAAAAAAAAGAAAATACGGATCTGCAACTGGCCACGACGCAGCAGAGTATCTGGTCAGGCGACACGTGCGACTTGCTCCTCTGTCATCAAACACAGCTGATGAACAGAATGCAGGACCTGGAGGGCAGGCTGTGGTGAGAGAGGACGCAACAGAACTGTTTGTGGAGCAGTTGCTGAAAAATCCATCTCCCTCCCTGAAGACTTTAGTTTAAAGCTAGAGAGTGCATCAGGCTCTGGGCCCCAAGCCAGGACCTACTGACTGTCTGAGCAAAGTCCATACTCATAAAATTACTAAAATATACCATCAAGGAACATGTATTTTCAACAGCCTGGAAACAACTGGAGTTTTCCTGTGGCACAATAAAAATTTAACCGGACCATGATTTTGCACCAGTTATCCAGGCCCAGAGAAGAGCATATGCCCCCTGCCTGCAAGCACTCAAAGTGGGCCTCTACAGGCAAATACCATAGCAGGTGAAGCTCCGGATAACATACCCTGATTGTGTTATCCTTTACCACACAGTAGACGAGGCCTGTGCAGATTTGGAGTGCTATAGTATGAGTTTTTGTCTGCCTCTGCAGGCAGCACAATGTTCGTGCATGGGCCCAGAAGACTAGACACAGAACCAAGCTAACACACTCACTGATTGACAAGACTCGGATGCCTCTTCCATGGCAGCTCATCCAGCCCATCAGTAGCGAGTCACGCTCCATACTATTAAAGAACTCCTTCAGCAATTCCGCCGTCAACCCACATAGTGCTGTAGAGAGAGGAGAAAGCCAGAAAGGTACGGGAAAGCCGCAAAATTTTGCCCGCCTCCACCCTTCTGCGGTTTATTTTATACACCTTTCCGCCAAATCTCATCCCTACCATAGCTATTCTCCTAGCCAATTCCCGAGCTCATTTCTTCACATCACCTTAGTTTCTTTAACCCTTCCTACCCTCCACCATGCTACTAGCCTACTACTGCTGCTTTGCCTCTCACCTTCCTTGGATCCAGAAGAGATAACTGTTGGAACCCATACCGAGGTGTTAGGCGACCACTCAACACTGTCCCCTCTACTGTCCCCAGTGGATGCCCTAAACTCTACATACATATACTACCGCTTCTGCATACTAATCCTTGGGAATCCCAAAAAGGCTCACAACCAGTTTGGAACTCCTCTATCCCTTGCTACCATACTGGAACTACAATTACTCCCTACGCCTGTCCATTAAGCTGGTAATCTATGATAAAATTGATAACCATGCAGCAGGATCATCACCCACTATATATTGGATCCCAAGAAAGAAGAAAAAACTGCCTGACTGCTCACTACTCCTATCGCTTGGTGCCCTCATCAAGCTAATCTTCTTTCTGCTGGTCTCTGTTGGCACTGTGGAAATCAACCCTGGCCCCACTGAAAGCTCGATCTCTCCAATTGACCTAACCTCCATAAATGGATTGAGTTTTCTTCCATCAATGCCTGCAGCCTCCTAAAAAGTTCTCATCAATACAGGCCTGGGTTGCACACCTACCTGACTTTCTGGTTATATCTGAAACATGGCTCAAATCTGCAACAAAAGATAGTGAAATAAACCTTCCAACTATCAGCTCTTCAGATCTGACCGTCTATCCAGGGGCGGTGGGGTAGCCATCTATGTCAAAGCAAACATCTCTGCATCCTGCCTCAATTCTACATCACAACCAAAGGAATTCGAATGCTTGTCAATTAAAATAACCCTTCCAACACATCATCCTTTCAACTGATTGGTTGCTATAGGCCCCTCTGCAGGCCTCAAACTCCTATCCCACCTAGGATCTATACTTAATCTGGGCCCTGAAGACACCATCATCTTAGGAGACATGAACTTGAATTGGCTGACTAATGCATCTGCACCCCTGGTAACCACCTGTGACACCTATGGATTCTCTCAATTAATCAAAGAACCAACAAGGATCAACCCAAAGAATATTCTCAACAGCACACTCCTGGATATTATATTGGTAAATAAACCTCATCATTATCCCTGTGCAGGAGTACTATTCAGTGACATAAGTGACCACTGTCCCATAGCTGCCATTAGATCAACAATCAAGCCACCCAATCCTGCAAAATTCCTCCCGAAGGTCAAAAAGAACTTTAATATTTCAGGATATCTCCATGATCTGTGCCACACCACACGTTGGCAAAGATTCTATCTCACAGCCTCAATAGAGACAGCTCTTCAGATCTTAAATGATATAATCACAAGTGCCCTCAATTCACATGCACCCCTCACCAGTGTCAGAACCAGCCTCAAATCCTGTCGCTGGTTCTCTGCCGACCTTAAATCCGCACTGCTTGCCAGAGACAAACTCTGGAAAGGGCAAGAAAGACAAAGGACCCAAATGACTGGCTTCAATTCAGAAAAGCCAGAAACTCCTGCACAAAACAAGTAAGAAAAGCCAAGGCAGCCTTCTACACAGCTGAACTAGATGCCTCCTATAACAACCCTTCCAGGTTCTGGGGTACCATAAAGGGCATCCTAGGTCAAACTTCTACCCTGTCTTACCACCCAAAATTCAATTAAATAGTATTGAAATCACCGACAAGCAAAATATCTTGAATGCCTTTATGATCATTTCACTACAGCTGGCCTGGCTTCGACTCCTCTCCTGCAAACCTATTAAGATCATCTCTAAACCTACAATCTACTGAGGGTCAAAGGTTGCTTCCACATTCTCATTCAAACCAATATTCTTCAAAGTAGAACCTTCTACTCCAGCTAGATACCACCAAAGTGCAGGTGCAGACTCCCTGGACCCCTACTTTCTAAAGTAGCTCTGCATGCCTTAACGCCCCCTCACCCACCTCTTCAATCTGTCACTTGCCACTGGTTCTATCCCCTCAATATGGAAAACAGCTCAAGTGTTTCCATTACTTAAGGCAGGTGATCCCATGGACCTCAATAACTATAGGCCCATCTCCATCTTACCAGTACTATCCAAGATGCTTGAGAAGCTGGTAAACTCTCAGTTAACTGCCTACCTTGATACCAACAATCTCAAATCCAGCTCAATCTGGGTTCAGATCTATGCATAGCACCATCTCTGCACTAGCAAAAGTCACAAATGACTGGCAGACTGCCCTAGACAAAAGAATAATACCTGTGCTGTGTTTCTGGATCTAAGCAAAGCCTTTGACACTGTGGATCATGATCTTCTAATCTCCTCTCTGAACTCCATAGGCCTTGACTCACTCTCTCTTAAATGGTTCAGATGCTATCTCTCGGAGATTACAACTGGTAAAAATGAAGGTGATCTATCTACCTCTAAACCACTCCTAAGAGGTGTACATAAGGCTCCATCCTGGGTCCCATCCTTTTTGCCATTTATATCAACAATATTGATTTAAATCTCTCACTTTCTAATATCCACCTTTTGCAGATGATACTGTACTATATGTAGCAATCCCTCACCATCAAAAGCCTGTGAGCTCCTACAGTCTGAATTCTCCCTCCTTCAGCACAACCTATTAGAAAAGAAATTATTACTAAATGCCAAGAAAACCAAAGCTATGTTCTTTGCCAAGAACTGTTCTTCCACTATCCATCATTCACCCTCCACAACTCTCTACCATCCTTGGTGAAAATCTGGAATATGTTGACAAATTCAAATACCTAGGAGTATGGATAGACAATAAACTAGACTATACTACCCACGTTGAAGAGCTCCTAAAAAAGCTAAGACAAAGACTTGGTCTATGCTATAGGATCAAACACTACCTGACCAAAGATTCCAAACAAAGATTAATCCTAGCATCATTCCTGTCCCTCATTGATTATGCTGACTTCCTCTATGGTCATTGCTCCCTCTCCCATCTAAACAAATTAGACACCCTGTATCATAGAGCTATTAGATTCATTACTGACCTTCCCTCTAGCACCCATCATTGCTCTTTCTACAATGCAGTCAGTTGGACATCCCTGCAACATAGAAGAAAAAAAATGCTGCTATCTGGATCTACAAAGCTCTGACAAACTCCCTTCCTACATCTCAGACTGCTTCAACCGGATCACATCCAGGCCCTACACCTTGAGGATCAACAAACTGATCCTGCTGAAGATTCATATCACCTGCACCGGTATGGAAGAGCTGCAATCAGTTATTCCTGGCACTTATCTGGAACTCTATCCAAAGTCATTGAAAATGGATACACTGATTCCTTTTACATCCTTCAAAAAGCTGTATACCAGCCTAATCCCAGATTGGTGCAATTGCTTCCACAAGGCCTAGTCCTCCCACACCCCAACCCTCCCACACCCCTCTCCTCCACCCCCTCTTTTAAAGCTCCTCCCTATTCTTCTATCATTCATCTGGTCCTTTCCCCATCAAACCTCATACATATATGCCCACCCATGTACCATTATCCAAGCCTTATCCCTACTAGACTGTTTGTTTTCTCTCCTTTATTAGGTTTTAGGTTTACTGTCCTTTGCCTTGTATATATGTAAATATTTGTACATCTATCTCACTCATAAATGGTTGTATTTGTGCTTATTCAATATCATGTTTTTGTATACAATCTGTAACCTTTTTGTTATGACCACTCAGGTCCATCTTGTAAATGAGCTATGCTCAATGATGTTTGCCTGAATAAATAAAGATTTTGATTGATTGATTGATTGATAGAGTGACTTTAACATTCTTATTGACTTACTGCTGTAACTAACTTTCTTATGTGCTTTCTTGTGTTTCTAGCTCCTTGTAATTGCTAAGTACATTATCAGCTGTTTAGCTGAGAACTACAGGTCGGCAGATAATGACCATTTATTCCCGATCTCTGTTTACAGTGGCCTAGTGCTGGTCTGAGGGGGAAGGGGGGTGGTGGGGTGGAGGCCCTTGCAAAATGCCAAGAGACAGCCATGGTGTTGCTCAGGCAGTAATCGCAATCTCCCATAGTTGATTAGATGGCCTGTGGGCAGGGCTCAGGTTAGGAACTAAAAAAATGTTCATGTACCCTTCTGTTTGTAAGGCACTTAACAGAGAGTGGTGATGTAACATAAGTGAGACTCTAGTTTAGTAGACAAGTTGGGTGGAGCATGGGGACCCGGAGTGGTGCCTGCTGATAGCTGAGCCAGCTGAATTGCCTGCTAGCGTCTGTTTGCAGTCTCTGTTGGGATTCCCATGTTGCTCACCCCCAGTTGTGCCCTCCAGCTAAATGGATGTATGCAAAGATCTTCAAGGAGTCCCTACCCCCACACTGTTCATATAGCAGCTGCACAAGCCATACAAGTATGACCTTGGTGATTTCCCCCACACACCTTGTAGGGACACCTGTCTTGGCAGCCTGTGAATCTTCATGGATCACCTCTCCTTGGAGTTTGTACCATCAAACACTCGCAGGGGCGCTTTGTACATTCTCCCCTTGCCTTGGAAGATCATAAGGCACTTTACAGTTTAATTGGAGTGGTGCCCTCTGAATCACCTTCTTCTGCTCCACTCGCACTACCAGCCTAATCTCTTTACATGCTTCGGCTGTGCAGGATTTCTGATGGCCTGCCTGTGTTTTAGGGGTATTTCTGGCAGAGGGGTTTGTGAATGGCAGTGGCACTGCTGCAGGCTGGTCCGCATTCCCAGCAAACCAGGGAACACTCTGCGCCATAGCGGAGTGCAACAGAGCGGCTTCCAATGCTCCGGCAGCTCTTTACAGTGCCAGTTCTGCACTGGTGCAGCTGATCTGCACTGCTAGTACCAGTGCAGATCTGGTAGTATAAAAGCCCTTAGCCCTATTGGCTGTAATGGTGTTTTGCTGCACCTCTATATTGTCTGTTTGGCACTTTATTTTATTATTATTACTCGTTGCTCAGTTCGTTGTTACCTGTGCCTATGTCACCCTGTGCAGAAACTTGTAGTGGATATGTGGTAGAAGAGGGATCGCGGTGTGGGATGGGGGTGGGGGGGAGACTAGGGGAGGATGGATCTGTTACTTGGGCAGCGACTTAACTGGTCCGCTTGATTCAAGCTCTGTTATGGCTTTTTTTGCTCCACTGGCCAGATGACCATCTCCTGCAATGTCTGTGGCCTTAATTGCCTTATAATGTATGTTAGAACGCTGTTAACCTTAGGAAATCATCATTTCCTAAGGTTGTTAACCTATCGATGTGGCGTAGATATGTTAACTATCGATCCCTCGTCACATCGATGGGTTAACAGCGAGTGAGTCTCTTGCTGTGTCTGGCGCTTTTCGACGGGGAACCAACTGAAGGGAAACCGAGGGGAAGAATTGAAGGGTGGCGGTGACTTTTTAAAAAATGTAAGCCGCTTAATTTTTGATAGTGAGACCATACACTATAAAAAATAATGTATGGTCCCTCTATCGGCAACCGGTCAATTTTAACCGTCTCGAGGTTGCCATGGCGACGTAAACCTCTCGAGCTTCGCTCTCGGTTTACATGGTCGCCCTGGCAACCTCTCGACTGTTAACTGACCGGTTAACGATAGAGGACCATACATTATCCTCTATGTTGAGAGGTAGAATAAAGAGATTTTCGTAAAGAGAAACCATTTTTATGTAGGAGACCCAACTTGCATTAGGGGAACGTGGCAAAGTAAATAAAGTTTGGTTACACCACAGTGGTGTCCTCCTCCTCCTCTTAAGGGGAAGCATAAGGGAACAACTGTTTTGCCTCCTCACTACAACCTTTCAACCATGAGACCAGTTTGTCGATCCAGAGGGGAGGGTACGCCTGTCTTACTGGTCACTTGTTCAAGTAGTGTTACCCTGGCCAGCATTCACATACCTATGGCAGTGATAAAACTGTCTCATGCCTTATTTACTGATTGATTGGGTACTCCATTTGGCCAGTTTAGTGCTGTGGTGATGTTAATTTAGCATTACAACCTGACCTGGATTCTACATGCCCCTCACATTTTTCAGGTAGCTGAGGCGGAGATGTACTTGTATTGTAGCTTGATCATTTGGGGATTCTACATATGTGGCACCACCTGTACCACACTGGACGTTGACTCACCCATTATTCACAACGATTTGGGAGTTATGATCACTTGGACTTTTTTATTGTGGTGGCAGGCTTTTTTGGGGGGGGGGTTAAGGACCTAACACATGGACTCTTTCTTGTTAATTTACTACACTCTTCCAGCCCCTGTTGGTCTGGCTGGCCACCTGTCCAGTTCCATCACTCGTCATCTCTGGGACTTCCCTCAACCTCGCATGTTCCCACATGGATACCCTGCAGTGGCAAGGGCTGCCAGGGACCAGGTTCTTACTCCCCTGACGGAGCGGAAATGTCTGTTAGTGAGACGGAGAGCGCAGCTGGCAGTGTGGTGCCTGCGATGGGTGGTAGACGACATTTGCGTCAGTCGAGGGATGTTTCTCTTTTCTGTCCCTCCCCCTGTAATTGGGAAGTCCTTGCTGAAGTGAAGCATCATGCAGCTGACTTCCCCCTCCTTCGATCTGTGGCTCTGGCTGCGCCTTCATCTGTGATTACCCAGGTGGTGGTGTTGCACCAGAGACCATTCACCACCCCCCCTTTTGGAGGAAGCAAGCATCCCTGGGATGCCCAGCCATCCTGTACCTGGCCGGCCCTCCAACCCTGGCTCGTTCCTGAACCCAGGACATCTTTCACACTCGGTAGCGCTACTGCTGCACCCACGGGCCAGCTCACGGTCCCTTACTTCTCTCAGACCTTGCTACACTTATTTTGAAGCTAAATATGGGAATGTCATGGGGGTACTCTCACAAGCATCTCAGTTTATCCATACTTTGGGATGAAACCTTTGTGGAGTCATTGGCCGAAACTATTCACTCCGGTAATAAGACAGTACTTCCCCAGGCATTATTGTCCCGATTTTTATAGGACAGTTAAGACTGTGATCCATGTGGCGCTACGCAGCTCAAAAGGACTGTTGGAGAGAGAAGTACATTTCCCATTTGGATTTGTAAACGACCCTACAGACACTGTACTGTGCAGATGTTTGGGAAGCAGAACCACAGATTTAAAAAAAAACAAAAAAAAAAAAAACTTAAGAGCGAGCTTCTGGAAATGGTAGACTATAAAACAGAACAGGCCCTGCTTTATTTCAAGCAAAGATTCTGAGACAGAGCCTGGGGAGGCATACAACCTTAGGTGTCTTCTATATGCTAGACTAAAATATGCTTGCCTGTTCCAGCTCGGAGATCCCACCACCAGCCATATGGAATGTAATGCAGACAGGCCCAGACATATCCTCTGGGATTATGAAGAGGGTAAATAGGGGAGGAACAGTCAGGGTGCTTCGAAGGAAGGGGCCACTAGAGGGCATGGGTGGAAGCTGGAGGGGGGAAGATTCAGGGGAGAAAGGAGGAGGTGCTACTTCACTGAGAGAGGTGGTGGAGCCATGGAATGCACTGCCTAGGGGCTGGTGGAGGCAGAGACAGTGGAGGGGTTCAGGAGGGGGTGGGACAGGTACAGGGGAAGGGTTCTGGAAGCAAAATCCAATGCAGCAAGAATATCCGGAACTGGGAAGGGAGAAGCCAGAGAAGGCGAGGGGGACAGCAAGGTCAGCACCCAGGGTGGGGGCTGACCAAACGAGCAGACACGAAAGACCGTTAGGCCTATTCTGCTGGCATTTTAGTATGTTAGTATTATCAGGCACTGTATTCAGACTTGCAGCCTGCCTCCTCATGGGAAGATTCAATGCTGTCTGGCCAGTCTCACCTTACTGATGGCCAAAGGGACAGACTGCAGACTCCATTCACCATTGATGAGGTGCAGCTAGCCTTGTCCCAGATGAAGACCGGCAAATGCTCAGGCCTAGAGGGTACCCACCTGAATATTAAGAAATTCTGGGACAGTTTGCTCCCCCTTTTTACACAAAATGTTTCAGGCTCTCCAGGATGGAGAAAACCACCCCTCCCACGTGGCGCTGCACTACAATTTATGCGGTTCTAAAACCAAGCAAGTACTGTAGTGCTTCCCTTTCATACCATCCCATTTTAACTAATATTTCATTATGTAAGAAAACACTATGTAGAAAATGCCTGCAGTCAGGCAGAATACAATTGGCAAGTTTTATAAAGCCCGTTATAGCATTTTAACAGCGGTGGGGGAGGGCGGGGCGCTTTTCATTTGTGGAGGCGACAGTATATATTCGATGAAAATATGAAAGCTACTAGAATGTTGAATCTGACATTTGTAGTAACTAAAATTGACTGCTGTGGCCATGACCAGGGATATCCTAATACAACAAATAGTTCACCCATACTTAGGATTAATCATCCCTCCTGTTCTGCAGGCGGGAATAAAGAAAAAACCTGTCTCTCTCACTGTGAGCCGGTGGGCTGGGCTGGAGGTCCTCTCTGCTTTTTGGGGGCATACCGGTGGGTTGGCACTATGGAGCCCTGCAGTGGTGGCCATGGCACTGCAATTTCGGCCCCCTAGTTGGGATTTTTGGGGCCCTGTTCTGACATAACCGGATGCTCCAGCGAAGATGATTTCCTTAACTTTCTTCTGGATGTGGTCAGACTATTCACTCGTTATTTTGTTACATTACTTATTGGCAGTGAGAGTGCCTTCTCCTTCAGGGGGCGGACTTCGTGGGCGTGGGCAGGATTCTACGGGGGAGCTTGGACGAGATTAGGCCGGACATGGATGCTTGTAGCTTGTGGGAGGCCATTAAGAAGGGGGTGCAGGAGACTAACTCCTGTACAAAGGTAAGGTGTAAGCATGGTAGAACCAACAAGCCGTGTTGGTGGACCAGGGAGGTGCAGGAGGTGGTGAGGGATAAACAGGCTGTCTATGCATGTTTTAAGTGCTCTAGGGGGAAGGGAGAGGAGTGAGTACGTGTTGATGGCTAGGAGGGCAGCCAGAATGGTGAGGGGAGCCAAAGTGAGGATGGAGCAAAACCTGGCCAGGGATGTCCAAAGGGGGAGAGGGATTCTATAGATACATAGGAGAGAAGAGAAAAGGGGAGGGCACAGATCAGCAGGAGTAGAACTGGGGAGGGATAGACCCAGGAGGCAGGGGAACAGGCAGAGGTGCTAAATGAGCACTTTGCCTCGATTTTTACGGAGGGAGTCTTGGGATCTCTTCAGCCTGATGGGAGGGAAGGCGAGCCAGCAGAGTAGAGAGGTCAGATGGAGTCTAGAGGACTGAAAGAGGCTGGGCTTCAGGCCAGGCCAAGTCTAGAAGGGGAAGGGTGGTTGAATGAGGGGGTGGGCTGGGGGAGGAAGAAATAACAATGGATAGGGTGAGGGAGGCCCTTCAGATGCTAAAAACTGATAAGGCGCCAGGGCCGGATGGGCTGCATCCGAGGGTTATGAAGGAACTGGCGGATGAACTAGCAGCTCACTGGCTGCACTCTTTAATACCTCTCTGCAGACAGGATGGGTGCCTCAAGATTGGAGGGTGGCTCATGTGGTGCCTATCCACAAAGGGGGGGGGTCTAGAGAGATGGGGAATTATAGGCCTATCAGCCTAACATCTGTGGTAGGCAAAGTAATGGGCATAATCAAGGAGAGGCTTAGGAGGCAGCTGGAGAGGTTGGGGCACCTGGATGACACAGTATGGTTTAGTACCGGGGAGATCATGTCAGACCAACCTCATAGATTTTTATGACTGGGTGACGGGGACCTGGACAGACAACAGGCTGGTGGATGTCCTATTCCTGGATTTCAGTAAGGCGTTTGACTCGGTACCACACACTGGGCTGCTAACAAAGCTGGGGGGATGGGTAGAAAATTGGCTAACGGGGTGAATACAGAGGTAGTGGTTGGTGGGATAGTCCCCCAGGAAGGTAATCAGTGGGATCCCTCAAGGTTCGAAATTGGGGCCACTCCTGTTCAATGCCTATGTCTTGGATATGGGGAGGAGGGTTAGGAGTAGGATGAGTCTGTCTGCGGATGACTCAAAACTGGGAGCGCTGGCGGAAGAGGACGCAGTGAGGTAGGCAGTCCAAAGGGACCTGGATACCCTGGAGGAGTGGTCAATGAGGTGGGGACTGAGGTTTAATGCAGGGAAGTGTAGGGTGTTGCATCTGGGGGTCAGAAACCCGGGCCATGTGTACACCCGGTTTGGGGGGGGTCGCACTGCAAGCCAACGAGTGAGGGGGATCTAGGGGTGGTGGTAGACGTCAAAATGAAGAACACTGAAAATTGCAGGAGAACTGTGGCAAAAGCAAACGGGATACTCTGCTGCATAGCCAGGGGGATTACATCCAGGAGGAGGGAGGTGATCCTCCCTCTGTATAATGCCTTGGTCAGGATGCACCTAGAGTACTGCATGCAGTTCTGGAGACCTCGCCTCAAGAAGGATGTAGCACTGTTGGAAAGGGTCCAGAGGAGGGCAACCAGAATGATTCAGGGCATGGGTGAGAGGCCCTGTGAGGAAAAGTTGGAAGAGTTGGTGCTGTACTCGATGGAGGGGAGGGGGGGATGAGAGATGGGGGACATGATAGGGGTCTTCAAATATGTAAAAGGAATACACAGGGACGGAGCCAAAGAGATGTTCAGACTAAAGGGGGGATAACCAGAGGGCATGGGTGGAAACTAGAGGGGGAAAATACAGGGGGAAATGCAGGAGCCATTACTTTACTGAGAGGTTCGTGGAGCCATGGAATGCACTGCCCGGGAGTCTGGTGGAGGAGGGTACAGTGGAGGGCTTCAAGAAGGGGTGAGACAGGTGCAAGGGAAAATTGATGCTGAAGATGACCCTCTCTGGGGCTGGGGGGTGGAAAAGTGAGCACCCATTAGGAGGCTGGCTACCGAGCAGACTCGACAGCCCATCAGGCATATTCTGCTGGCATTTAGTATGTTTAACCTCCTTGCAGTGAGTGCTTGAGGGGCTGGTAAAATACTGAGACATTTCATTAAGGGAGTGAGACTCCCTGTTTTTATATTCATTGTCTTCAGTTTGAGTCTCTGCATTAAGGAATCCACTTAGTACATGACTGGTCTCCTGCCTTTCCAAATAGTTTTCCTGTACCCTTAGACTGTGCCGTTTCCATCTTTATTTTATTTAAAATTATTTTAGTGTATTTAGAGTTATTAGGGTGTATGTAAGAGTTATATTTGTGTGATTTTAAGCTTTTAGTTTAAGGGTGTTTGGGGGTTGTTTTGTTTTTTCTTCAAGTGAGAGTTGAGGGAGGATTTTATTTAACTTTATTGTGGTTTGTTTTATTATTGTGAATTTAGGTTAGTCGGGGTTTTTTGCTTTGGGTGGGCTTGGGGTGTTTTTGTTTTTATTTGGGTCTATTAATGTGTAGGAGGCCTGCTCCCACGGTCGTGCAGTATTCGTCCTCTGCCCTTCATGCCCTCCACCCTTTTATTCCTTCCCTGTTGCAGTTTCCAACTTGCCAGCGCTGTAGAGTGCTGGGCATTGTCTGCGATGGGGGAGAGGGTGGGGGTGGGGGCGATGGCGGGCCAGATGAGGCGAACCATCACATTAGGGTAGTGAAGCCCAGAAGACACCCTGGGGTGAAATGGAATCTGGATGTGGTCCACCATATCTAGTTTCCATACCCATGGGCACCACCAATATTGGTGGGCAGGTAGCTCGGGCGGTCCCGGAAGCACGTCCAACTCGGGCAGTGTTATGTAATACCAGATCCATTAAAAGTAAGACTGCAGTTATTGCAGATCTTGTTTGGTTGGTGGATCTGGCTTGCATCACTGAGACCTGGCTGGATGAGAATTCCGGCCCCACATTAGAGGCTGCTATTCCAGCAGGGTACTGTGTTACACCACTTGAGATTTGGGGTGGGGGGGGTTGCGGTCTGTTTCAAGACCAAACTGGGCTTCACGAGTGTACCAGTTGAGGAGACTGGGTCATTTGAGTGTACCGTAGTGGCAGGTGTATGTTGTAGGATCACTCTCATCTACCGTCCACCAGGGGGATGAGGAGAGTTTCCTTCAGGAAGTAGCAGATTTCGTGAGCAACATGGTGTTCAAGTCGCCCAGGCTGATGGTCCTGGGCGACTTCAACGTCTGGGTCAATGACAAATTCTCGTAATTTGGACAACACTTCCTCCAGTTAATATCTCTGGGCCTTACACAAGTTCTTTAGATACACTAGGGAAAAACGAGGTGAAGGGGCAGATTATCAGGATTAAAACTGGGGAGGGATGGGTGCAAGACCTGGGGAGCAGGCTGAGGTACTAAATGAGTACTTCACCTCAGTTTTCACCAAGGAAAGTGTGTGTGTTGGGGGGCCTGCATCATACATAGGAGGCAGGTGCAACTGGGGGACCCTTACCCACGATCGGGTCTGGGGAGAGGGGGTCATCACTGGCAGGAGGAAGGCAAAGCGGGGGACGAGGTAGCTGAGGTGGAAATCACGGCAGAGTGTATGAGGGAAGCCCTCGGGTCCCTTAAGACGGAGAAAGCACCGGGGCCGGATAAATTACATCCCAGAGTGCTAAAGGAACTGGTGGATGTCCTAGCGAAACCCCTGGTGGAGCTTTTCAGCATCTCTCTGCAAACAGGGTGGGTGCCCCAGGACTGGAAGGTGGCGCATACAGTGCCTGTCCACAAGGGAGGATCAAGGGAGGTGGCAGGGAACTACAGGCCTGTCGGCCTGACATCGGTGGTGGGCAAGGTGACTGAGGGCATTGTCAAGGAGAGGCTGGGGGGACCTGGAAAAGACAGGGTGCCTGGATGATAGACAGCATGGATTTGTCCTGGGGAAATCGTGTCAGACGAACCTTGTGGAGTGTTATGACTGGGTGACAAGTGCCTTGGACCTGGGTAGACCAGTGGACATCCTCCTTCTTGACTTAAGCAAGGTGTTTGACTCTGTTCCTCATGGGGGCCTGTTGGATAAGCTGGGAGAAATGGGGGTTGGGAACCAGATGATCAGATGGATAGGAAATTGGCTTCAGGACCAGACCCAGAGAGTCGTGGTTGGCGGGATAGTCTCCTCCCCTAGGAGGGTTATTAGTGGGGTCTTTGAAGGATCGGTCCTTGGGCCTCCTTGTTCAACGCCTATGTCTCTGACATAAGGAAGGGTATCAAGAGTGAGATGAGTCTCTTTGTGGATGACTCAAAACTGGGGGCAGTGGTGGATGGGGAGGAGGGGAGGGTGGCTCTACAGGGGGACCTGGAGGCTGTGGAAAGGTGGTCTAGAAAGTGGAAGCTGAGGTTCAATGCAGGGAAATACAAGGTACTGCACCTGAGAGACAGAAATTCTGGCCAAATATACACCATGGGCGGGATGTTACAAGTCTTGATGGCTGAGAGGACTTGGGGGTGGTGGTGGATGTCAAGATGAACAACTCTGACACTTGTAGGAGGGCAGCGGCCAAGGCCAACAGGATGCTTGGATGCATCACTAGGGGGATCGTCTCCAGAAGGAGGGAAGTGATACTCCCTCTGTATAACTGCTTAGTGAGACCACACCTAAAGTACTGCATGCACTTTTGGAGGCCACACTTATCGGGGCATTGAACTCATGGAGAGGGTCCAAAGGAGGGCAGCCAAAATGATCTGGGGCTTGGGAGACAGGACCTGTGAGGAGAGGCTCGAAGAGCTAAATATGTACACATTGGAAGACAGAAGGGACTGGGGAGACATGATAGGGGTCTTCAGGCACATGAAGGAGTTAAATAGGGGAGGAGCAGTCAGGGTGCTCTGAAGGGGGGGCAACTAGAGGGGTGGAGATTCAATGGAGAGAGGAGGAGGTGCTACTTCACTGAGAGGGTGGTGGAGCCATGGAATGCACTGCCCGGGGGTCGGTGGAGGGGTTCAAGAGGGGGTGGGGACATGTGCAGGGGAAGGGTTCTGGAAGCAAAGTACTGTGCAGCGAGAATATCTGGAACTGGGAATGGAGAAGCCAGAGAGGGCGAGGGGGGCAGCAAGGTCAGCTCCCAGGGTGGGGGCTGACCAAATGAGCAGACACGAAAGACCGTTAGGCCTATTCTGCTGGCATTTTAGTATGTTAGTAAGTTGTTGCTTCTGCCACTCACAAATGTGGTCACGCTCTTGACCTAGTCTTCCTCATGGGGATCGAAGCCTTCGATTTGGGGGTGGAACTGGTCAGTTGGTCCCGTCATTACACTGTGGGGTTCAGTTTCTTTGCCCCTCTTCATAGGCCTACCCCTGTGGAGATGGTCAGGTACCGCCCTTTGCGAGATGTAAGCTCTGAAGGTCTGGTGGTAGCACTTGACCTATCTGTGCTTCCTGGAACAAGCAGTGACCCAGATGCCTTGGTTTTGGCTTATAATGCCAGCTCTGGATGCCATCGCTTCCATCCGTGTTCATCCTCTCTCCCTTCGCCCTCTGTCCCCTTGGTTTGATGGGACCTTGAGGAAGATGTGGCGACAAGGATGAAGATTAGAGCGTTGCTGGCGAAAATCCGCCCTAGATGCCGACCAGCTTAGATTGATGGAAAATTATCAAGTCTATCAATCTGCAGTCACCCGTAAGAAGGCAGAGTTCCTGTCTGGGGAGATTTTGGCTGCTCAGAACTGACCGGCTCAGCTCTTCTGAACTGTAGACAGACTGTGCAACCCAGCCTGTCTGCAGGTTCAAAGAGCCTTTTCACAAGTGGAGTATGAAGAGCTCGCTCGTTTCTTTGCGGCTAAGGTGGCTGCCATCAAGGTGGTGCTCCAGCCAGCACACTATGGGAGATGCTATGGATCAGCGCTCTCACTGTCCCTCAGTTCTCCTGGAGTACCTTTGACCATCCAGAGTTCAGCGATGTCATGCGGATTGTCCAGGGTATGCGCACTACGTGCTGTAGTTTGGATCCGGGCCCAGTTACCGTAATTATGGGTTGTTGTGATACCATCGGCCCGGTCTTAGCATGGATAGTTTGGTGCTCTCTTGAGACAGGTGAGTTTCCCAGCTCCTTGAAGGAGGCAGTGGTAACACCCCTCCTGAAGAAAGCTTCTCTGGACCCAGACTGGCCTGTAGTTGGCAGGGCAATCTCTAACCTTCCCTTTGTGGGGAAGGTGATTGAGAAAGTAGTGGCCCTACAACTGGAACCATTTGACCATCCATGACATCTATGAACATCTTCAATCCGGTTTCTGAAAGGGGCATAGTACCGAGATTGCGCTGGTTCACATGCTCACTGATCTGATGGCGAGAGATCGGAAAAGCCGCTCCATTCTGGTTCTTCTGGATCTCTCATCAGTGTTTGACACTGTGGACCATGGGGTTCTTCTCGGGCGCCTGAGGTTTATCTGTGGCCTAATACAGTCCTCGGGTGGTTTAACTCTTTCCTTACTGGCAGAACTCAGAGCGTGGTGTCAGGGATTTATTTCTTCGACCCAGTCTGTCGTGTGAGGTACCTCAGGGTTCAGTGTTGTCCCCCATGTTGTTCGCAGTGTACATGCTTCCCCTCTGAGACATTGTAAGAAGGTATGGGCTGAGGTTTCACTGCTATGCTGATGATACCCAGCTCTACCTATCTTTTGCACCTGACAAGGATAGAGCTTTCTCGGTACTCGGTATTTAACTGCCGCCTTGCTGAAATCCAGGGTTGGACGAACTCGAGCTGGTTGAGGTTGAACTCTGAGAAGACTGAGGTGATGGTTGTGGAACCAGGTTGTCTGATATAGAGGGGTTGGGAGCGGGTTTGCCCTCAGGACTTTTTCTTGGAGGCTCCCAGCTCCTTACCTCTGAACGGGTGTGAAACATGTGGGTGATTTTTGACGATGGGCTAACACTACGGTCGCAGGTATCTGCAGTCGTCAAATCTTCCTTTTATCATCTGAGGAACATCGGCAGGGTTAAGCACCTAGTTCCGTCCGGTGACCTGCCTACTTTGGTCCACGCCTTTGTGACCTCGCACCTCGACTCTTGCAACTCCTTTTATCTAGGGTTACCTGGGTTGATACCCGCCGCTTGCAGCTGGTGCAGAACGCTGCAGCCCTGTTATGACGGGAACTCCCAGGACTTCTCACATCTCTCCAGTGCTGCGCGAACTGCACTGGCTGTCGGTGCAGTGGCGGATCACCTTTAAAGTCTGACTTCTGACTTATAAAGACCTACACCGACTGGGCCCGGACTACCTGAAAGAGCTTCTGGTTCCTTACTGCCCCGGGCAGTCGCTCCGCTCGGCTGATGAGGGGTTGCTAGAGATTACAAGGGTTTCTTTAAAATCCTCGGGGGCATGCATTTATGTACGTGGCCCCAGCCCTTTGGAATTCTGTACCCCGTCAGCTATGGGAGTGCATGACCTTGGAGGGATTTAAACAGGCCCTGAAGACCCATTTGTGGCACAGAGCCTACTCAGTATGATATCTTTATCTGAATTTTAAGAAACCCTGTATTTTGTTGTTTTATTGCACTCATTTTTTTATTTTATTCTTATTGTAAAGGCGCCTTGATTTCTAGGAAGGTGCAGTATAAACAAAGAATTATGTTAGTGCCCCACAGTTATTTCAGTTATTGACATTATTACAGAGCCGAATTGGACAATAGATTTAACATGATGGTGCAAAACAAATAATGCAGTTTCAACAGCCTGACTGGATTGAAAATGAATGAGAAGCTTCTGTTCTTAAACATTAGGCTAGTAATCCATCCAAAACGTATGGAAGTGTTAGAAAAATCTTATGAAAACCATTTTCGCAATACCTCGATTGCACTGTGGAAACTACAGAGGATGCTTAGAACTGGTTGGAAATGGTGCAAACCTCAGAGCCAAAATCTAACCTGCACGCACCTTGAAATAGCAGAGGTGCCAAAAGCAGGATCATAGTGAAGGAGGAGGGGAAGGCTGCATGGGTAGGTTAGAAACTGTGCTATCTTGTGTAACCCCTAGGGGGCGCTACCCCAAGGGATACTACCCCTGCCTGCATTACCAGGTGCAAGTTGAGGGGCCTAGGTACTGAAAACGGGTGCTTCCACCCGGAAGACTGGGTTGGTGGCAGCGTAGCTAACCTGGGTAGAGCCCTCCGGGACACTGTTACCCCCCACCCCACCCACTTTTCCCTGTAGTGGCCTAAATGGTTCACAGAATGCACAATTGCAGTTGACACCTGACAACAGTTTTAACCCCACACTTGTTGCACTTACCACCAGGGTTAGTTTGGCTGGCTCGGCCCTGGAGACCACCTGTAAAATAAGATTTAGCCCAACAACCTATGATATTTCAATGCTGTTTGTACAGAGGTACACCACAGGGCAGTAACGAGGAAGGGGGCAAAACCTAGTGGTTGATTCAAGATCTGAAAGGTTCAGGCTATACGGCATGCACTTAAAGGGCCCTGTAGCACACTTCCTCTCTCTCTCACTCACTCTCTCTCACACACACACACACACACACACACACACACACACACCCCTGGTACCCAGTTGGAACTACAGGCTAACCGGAAGCATTGCCTGGGGTAGGCCAGCATTGCAGCCGGTTGGGGCCCTGTAATGGAAAGAAAACATGCATGCACTTTAACCCACAATTTGTAATCCGGAGCCAGATGGCTCAGTCCAAAATGATTAGCAACAATTAAATCAGCTGACGCAGTTTGATTTGAGCTTTGTTGCAGGGAGCTACCCTGGTGTTTACTCATGCTACCCAGTACAGGATGGACGAAATGGAGACCTCAGGATGAAGTGCTGGATTGCCAGGAGAAGCAGGGCCCACACGAAGCACCATAGTGCTGTTCCTGTTGGTTGGTATTGAGCAGGGAGCCGAATCCCCAGGCGGGTCTCTCGTCGGTTGGTTCTCTGCGGCGTGAGCGGCTGTCTGGGCCAAGGTGGCAAGGCCCAGACCAGGTAAACAGTTCAGATGACAGTCTGGTAAGTGCTGGATACAGCTTCCAGCAAGCGTGACACATTCAAGCAGTGGGGAACCAAATCACAACCCACTATCAGCATTCAGCACACTTATAGTAAAAGCAAGGTAAATACCACAGTTCAGAGGACAGTCCGGTTGCAATTCAGTGTCTATGCGCAAACTGTACGCTCTGTGGGAATCTCAAGTCCTGACAGGCCAATCGCACCGAGGCAAATCTTCAGTCCACTTCAGGGGAATTGAGTTTCACAAATCAGGATCCGATCGCAAAAGCTGCAATTTCAGAAGAAGTCCGATCTCAGGCTCAAGGTCTCTTCACTTAGGAGGATGGTAGCAGGCAGGCCAAACGCAGCCTTACTGCTGATTTTTCCCCTGCACACCATGCAGGAGCAGCTGCTCGAATCGCTCGAGCTGTTCACTTTTTCAACTGTAACTCCACACTGACTCACTGCTGCAGGCAGCTTGGGACTTTCCCAGAGATTCAAAAGGTTTGATTCGTCGATCCATCTGTCTGTCACAGCTAGAGCTCCCTCTCCAGGTCCAATTAGGCACCAAAGGGCAAAAGCTAAAATTCCCACAGAAATTCACTCCCAAGACCCCTGGGGACAGACTCCATTTTAGGGTCCCCAGAGGTACTGATTGGTCCAAACTAGCAGTCCAGAACCAAGATGGTGGTGATTAACAGAAATGTCCATGCTGCAAAGGAAGGCAGGTTAGACAAACTATAATATTATTGCAAACAATCCGTAAACTGTCACAGATCCTTGTAGGGCTCCCTCTGCACAATTAGCGATGGCAGAATGCTGCAAAAATACAGCAGCCCGGGTGGGACTCGAGCCTCAAACTACTTGGCCCCTACCCAGATTAATTATACACTACAAGATAGGCAACTCTTAGAGACAGGTATGGAGGCTACCAGGGCACTCACATGCAAAACACTTTCAAACCCATAGGGACACAGAACGTCAACCTGGCAGTGGGCATTTAGGCAAGCCCAAGGAAGACTTTTGCAAACCCCCATTTGTAGGGGGGTTACACCTGCAAAATTGAGTGCACTGTGGTACTATATTTAAACTAACATATCAACATTGCAGTACAATAAAACTTTCAAGCATTACAGTGACTCTGAACTGATGTATTAAGGTCCCTAACATGAACCTCATTACAGCTCTCAACTTTCCCGAACCTCTTAAAGTTTATTCAATTGGTTTTTCATATCCAATATTTCCATCCCCATCTGAGTCGGAGTCCTCCCTGCGAGCGAGAACTGTCACTCCATTTTTCCCAGTAATTTAGAAGCCTTCAATGCATCTGAGAATTGAAAAATCTTACCTCCATACGTAATTTTGTGGTTTGCAGGTATCATACTAAAATGCCAGCAGAATGGGTCTAACGGTCTTTCGTGTCTGCTCGTTTGGTCAGCCCCCACCCTGGGAGCTGACCTTGCTGCCCCCCTCACCTTCTCTGGCTTCTCCCTTCCCAGTTCCGGATATTCTCGCTGCACTGGATTTTGCTTCCAGAACCCTTCCTTGTACCTGTCCCACCCCTCTTGAACCCCTCCACCGTCTCTGCCTCCACCAGCCCCTGGGCAGTGCATTCCATGGCTCCACGGCCCTCTCAGTGAAGTAGCACCTCCTCCTTTCTCCCCTGAATCTTCCCCCCTCCAGCTTCCACCCATGCCCTCTAGTTGCCCCCTCATCCTTTCTTTGAAGCACCCTGACTGCTTCTCCCCTATTTACCTTCATGTACCAGAAGACCTCTTATGTCTCTTCCCCGGTCCCTTCTCTCTTCCAGTGTGTACATATTTAGGTCTTGACCCTCTCCCCACAGGTCCTGTTCCCCAAGCCCCAAATCATTTTGGTTGCCCTCCTCTGGATTCTCTCCAGGAGTTTAATGTCCCTCTTTAAGTGTGGCCTCCAAAACTGCACGGAGTACTCGAGGTGTGGCCTCATCAAGCAGTTATACAGAGGGAGTATCACTTCCCTCCTTCTGGAGGTGATCCTCCTAGCGATGCATCCCAGCATCCTGTTGGCCTTGGCTGCTGCCCTCCTACAAGTCTCCAAGTTGTTCATCAGAAGAACGAGGTTCATAGGTTGTGAGCTTAGGAGACCACGGGCCTTTTGGAACTCGCTACCCATATTCAGGTGGAAAAGCAGGGTTTTAAATAATTGATTAGCAGTTTTTTCCTTGGGACACTGCTAAATGTACAGAAAGCATTTATATAGATTTTCTAGAAGTGTTAAGTTTATTAAATACAGTGCGGCAAGTGCTATGTATTTTCACAATGTTTTTGAACTTTTATGAGCAAAACGCTAATCAATTTTTATAGTTAAATAAAACCCTGAAAAGTATGGAAATTTAACTGATATTGCATCTTTTTATTTTCCATGAAATGATCTAGCCTGTTTTTGAACATTGCCATATTTTCACTATCCACTACAGTTTTTGGTAATGCATTCCAAGAAGATACAATTTTCTGGCTGTAGCAATCATTCTATCTTTTGGTCCTATTTTCTTCTCCCCTGAGTTTGATTATGGGTTCTAATATTAATAGATCTTACTTCGAGAGGGTTCCTGCAGTAGGTCATAACATATAGGGCTTGCCCCCTGGTGTTAGGACCGCATGGCAAACTTTTGCTAGCAATGTATGGTGGGGGACCGCCCACCCGACGTCACGTGATGGACGTCAGCATGACCCTGTATAGTGGGCAGTCCCCACGCCCGCCTTCTGGTTCCTTCCCGCTGTTGACCTGTGCAAGGACCTCTGCGGTGAACGTTCCCTCAGTCGATTGCCATCGTGTCAGTATTTCTATTTTCTGAATTGATTATACGTTTCTTTTGGTTTCTTTTATGTCTTCACCACCTCAGACTTCGAAGGCCAAGAAGTGCGGTGCACTGATCCCTCACAAAGACTCCACCAGCGCTGCCTCTTTTGCTTAGGCCCAAGCCATGATACTGCGGCCTGCCCTGATTGCAAACCCTTCAGTCAAGCCACACGCAAATGGAGACTGCAAGCCTTGGAGGCCCATCTTCTCAAGTCCAGAATGGCTACTATGGAAAAAGAGATGCAGAAACTGAGGGATTCCGCTTCTTCCCCTTCCTCGGAGTCCAAAAAGAAGAAAAAGATAGAGAAGCATAGGGAAAAGGAGCGTTTGGAAGACTGGGACTGGATCTCTTCCAGCAAAGCCATTCCACCACCACCTACACTTGTGGTAGTTCAGGCCACGATCTCTCCAGGTACCTCTGCTTCTTTCAAGCCCCTTAAAACTAGCTCCTCTATCTTCTACTACCGTTAAGTTGTGTCCTGGCAAATGCCCAGTTCTTACCGATAAGTCTGACTGTGGTTCTTCTGGAGCACGCCCGGTAACTGCTAAGACGGATCCCCATAACCCGCACTGCCCCGGCTGATGAGTTGGTCGAGGGAACCCCCCCTCGTTCACCTGGTCCCTCCATCTGATAAGTCAATTGTCAGGGCAACTGACGATGGCCTGGGCTTGGCTCACCTGTTTGGGGCTAACGCCGCTTCACGTGATGCCTGGTTGAGCTTGCCAACCTCTCCCAGCCAGTCCTCCTCTGAGGTCCCCCCCCACTGGTCAGGAGCCTTCCTCTCTGCCTTACTTGGTGGAACCTCCGAACCCAGACATTCTGATTGGAATGGAGAAAAAAGTGGGTCCCCTGGAAGTGGTCTTCCCCCTCACTCACTCCAGTGGTTGTACCCCCGGTCACTCCCTCGGATACCCTCCTGGGGACATTGACTCCAGACCCAGCTCACACGCCAGCTCTGGGAACTCTCCCTGGTACAATGGACCTGACCTTGATTCCGCCGTCTGAGTTCCTTCCATCGGATGTTCCAACCAATTGCATGGGATTCCATCGGATGACTTACATAAGCTGTCATGGTCTTTACATTTACCCCTGATGCAGGCTAACCTAACGCCAGGTCCGGTATCAGAGCCCCTGACGTCGGCTATCCCCACGGCAGCCAGTCTTCCAGGTCCATCAAGACCACCTGCGGATCAGGGTCACCCGCCAGGCTATAACCCTTATCTGGGGTTTCGGATGCTGGCCTATCCTCAGTCAGGCCAGACAATGACTCCTCTCTCTCTCTCCCCCAAGCTGGTCTCCGGGCTTCCTTACTCCTGGGCTGTACCTTCTGATGCTGATAGGTAGGCAGGAATCCCACCTCTGCAGCAGGGGACATCCAGCCCTCCACCTCCTGCCTCCCTCAGTTTACTTCCTGCCTTCAGTGAAGCAGGTATCCTGCAGCAGAGTCCTGTCACACGTAGCAGGGCTGAAGAGACTGTAAGTTATACATTTTTATTCTACATGTGCAGCAAGTGTATTCTTTGGATTGCTAGGAGCGATTTGGAAATGCTCCTTGGTAGGACCCAGTCTCAGCCTTGCAAGCTGCACAGACTGACCCCACATATCAATGACTACTAGATTTCCCGCAGTTTTGGGTTCTCCCACAATGGACGTCTATAAGCCCACAAGGCTAGGGGGACTCCTGATTTAAGCACCGGAGTGCTTTCTGGGGATGAGTGGCTCGGAGAAAATATCAGCTGGTCGTCGATGGTGCAACTCGTCGACGTGGATCCAAGCAGCGCATCAAACCGCTCATTGACGGTCGGCTCTCATCGAGTGCTGAGCAGAGTGCCAGAACGCTCGTCTACATTCAGCAGTGGTCCCAGTCATTGATGGGCTGTAGCGCTGAAAGAATTCCCTCCTTGAGGAGCACTGAGGATCATTAGGGAGTCGCAAAAACAGCCAGTAGCGCTGCAGTGGCATTCCTGCAGAACGAGGAGCACAGCACTTGGGGATACAAAATGAGCAGGCATCCCTTCTGAATGAAGAGCGCAGCGCTTCGGGACCCCCCTTAAAGGAACCAGTGGAGCTCCCATTAAGCATTGGACAGGCCTCCCCACAAAAACAAAAACCCATCATCAAGGGACAAGATGGATCTTAGTAAAATTACTGGTTTCAGCAATCCAAAGGAGGGGAACAGCTTAGTATTTTGCTCTTAAAGGGCCAGCAGCAATCTATGCAGTTCAGTGTTTTGCCCTTAAAGGGCCAGCAGCAATTCATGCCACTTGAACAGCATAACCAGAAAACCTCCAGAGGGAGGGGTATCCTCATTAAAAGGGGAACAGGACCATCAAACCTTCCAGGGGCAAAAACATGCCAGCGCAGATTCGTTCCTGCTTCTAATTTTCGTTGGTTCGCTTTGCCTAATATGTGAGAAGGCAGCGTATGTGATGTTGAGGTCTCGAAGGAGGCAGCCCCTTCCTCAACTCAGACTGATACCAACAGACAGGTCTAAGAGGGCAGCTGCCACCAAGAGACCCAGCAGTCCACAGCCCCCTCTCCAGCACCAGGACTCTGACAGGTAAATTAGGACCTTTGGCCTGGACCCAGCATGCCTCACGGGCAACCCCCGAGGCACCAGATGGGAGACCACAAAAGAAGGCAAAAGAAAGCCCCATCCTCATTCGAAGAGGAGCAGTAGTCCTCACATCAGTGTTGTAGGGAATGTCCCCGGACTCCTCAGTCTTCAGTTCATGTTCTCCTGGAGTGGGGAGTTAAAGGGCCTCATCAGACTCTGTCGAGGAGAAAGTTCCCTAATTCTCACTGTCCAGAGTCTTTGACCAGGAGGGCCTCAGTCTTTTTCATAAAAAAAGGTCATAACCGGGATTCACCTCGGATTTTCTCCAGAGGCTCCCACTCAGCCGAAACAGGCTTTCGCCTTACAGCTGCCACCAAACCGGTCTTAGCCTTCCATATTCCCCCAGCCATTGGGGTCCTGCTAAGGAGGAACGGCAGAGTCCAGAATGCACCTGTCTGGTAGCCTTGCGGATCTCTAAGCTTCTCAAGTCTGACAAGAAGCAATCTAAAAAGTGATTAGACTGCCCCAGCATTGACCCTCCTATTTCAAACCTGACCAAGAAGTCTGTCATCCCAGCCGAAGGAGGGGCTTCTCTCAGAGACCCAGTGGATACCTCACTCAGCTGGGTCCTCCAAGCATCAACGTCTCAAGGCGTCAACCGCCAATCCTTTTTTGGTCTAAGCCGCTCTGTCTGGAGCCCGAATCTTAGCCTTTTAATTTCCTGTAATGATCCAGAGAGGAACAGACCTATTCTTCAGCTACAGTTCTTGGGGAGGCGGTCAGGTGTGCTGCTCGGACCATGTTGCATCAAAACAAGCAATCGCCTCTACAAGAGCCAGTTGGTTAATGCACCCATTGAAGGTAATCTCCTGTTTTGGCTCGGCCCTGAAGGAGGCAGTGAGGGATTCAGGGGAGGTGCCAAGGTGCACTTGCCACACCAAGAGGCAGGGGCCAGTCTTCGTCCTCAGGCCCCAGATGCATTTTTCATTACCTAGGTTTACAATAAGGGTCAAAACACCAATTTCTGTGGGGGAGAAAAACATGCTATCCAGACACATCCCCCAATAGGGGGCAGGTTTTTAAAAATTCTTGAGGAATGGGCCCAAACGGTCTGACAGAGGGGTCATAGACATTGCCAGCAGGAGTTACCTATTACAAGCCCACACTACCTCATGTGGTGCCCTCTCTCATTGCTGGCAACCCATCTGAAAGACTGGCAGTGCTACAGGCCATTACAGACTTTCTGCAAATGGGCTAGTTTCCCCCACAAAGGTCAGCAGTTTTTTGTTTTTTTTTTCCCCTCCCCATTCTTCATCATGCTAAAATGCACAGGTGGATTCAGGAGAGTCCTAGATCTTGAATTCTTTTGTAGTTAATTTATTAAGTTTCGTTTATAAAGTACAGTACATCACATAACATACTATAATATGTATACATTTTGTAACTGTAGTAATATTAAGAAAGCCTGTTAACACCTTATATAATCATAACATCTTGAGCTAAATAGTCTATTTGACAGGTATGAGAAAATATATAAGGTGTTACAATTAGTGAAGTGAGATGAGATCTTGAATGGTTTTGTCTGTACCAGATCTTCAAGGTGGAAACCTCGTCATCAATCAGGGAGTCGCATAAAGGGGATTTTTTGGCATCCATAGATCTGTAAGATGCCTATTTGCATATTCCCACTCAGTAAAAAAACACGCACTCTCTCTGGTTCAGAGTGGGAGAGCAGTACTTCCAATTCAAAACTCTGCCTTTGGGGTCACTCCCTCAGACCCACAGACCGTATTAAAGGTGCTAGTAGCGGTCATAGTCCACATAAAGGCCCCACAGTTCAACCAAGCATTACAAGCAGTGGCAGAGGTAGTCTGGTGCCCGTTGGCACACAGTTTTCTCATCAACTGGAGAAAGAGTTCCCTAATTCCAAACCAGATCTTGATCCTCCTGGAGGAAGACATCATGACACAAGGTTCCCCCCTGAAAACTAAATTTTGGGGTCTACTAAAGCTCATCAAGGAGTTCCACATAGCTCCTCTGCTGCCTGCTTATTTTTTTCATACAATTCATTTAGACTGATTAAACCCTCTCTCCAGTGACTCTCTGAGGACAGAGGTCATGAAGGGTCGCAAGTTGGGCCATCCACACCAAATCCAAATCATGACCGATGCAAGCTTCAGGAGCTGGGGAGGGCTCACCTGCATCAGCTGTTAGCACCGGGCAGGTTGTCGCTGTTAGACACAAGGTACAGCATAAACGTTCCTGAGGTGTGAACAGTAGGCCATGCCCTGAGGCACTCTGAACAGCAATTCCTCAGTCAGGATAGTCTGATTCCAACTGACAATCTGTCAGCGTCTACATACACCAACCATCAGGGCGGCACAAGAAGCTCAAAAATGGTAAGGGAATCCCTTCTCTTTCAGTGGGCTGAGTACCACTGAGCGATGTATATACCAGGACAGGAAAATGTCATAGCAGACTGGCTCAGCCGCAAGGTTGTTCGACCAGGGGAATGGGAGCTGAAGGACAGTGCCTCCCACATCCTAGCAGAACAGTGGGGCAATCCAAGGAGCTGAATATGTATAGCCTCGAGGAAAGGAGGGGGGGGGGAGACATGATAGAAACTTTCAAGTATCTCAAGGGAATCAACAAAGTCCAAGAGGTTAGCATCTTTCAAAAAAAGAGGTGTGCAAGAACAAGAGGGCACAATTTGAAGATGGAGGGGGGGCAGCTCAGAGGTAATTTAAGGAAGTATTTTTTCACAAAGAGGGTTGTGGATGCATGGAATGGCCTTCCGGAGGAGGTTGTGGAGTCAAAAACTGGTGGAATTCAAGCATGCATAGGACAGTCATAAAGCAATTCTAGGGGGTGGGGGTAGTAAGAAGTAGGCTGCTGGTTAACTAGGATATGCAGCTTATTCAATAGGTAGGGAAATGGGCAGACTGGGTGGGCCAAGTGGTCCTTATCTGCCGTCAAAATCTATGTTTCTATGTTCTATGTTTCTTTTTGCCTGCTGGTGGAACTCCAGGGTAAAGCAATTCTGCTCCCTGGCCAAGGATGAACCAGCGGTGTCTCACGACACCTTTTCCCCTAAACTGGGATCAGTTCGGTCTCCTGTATGCCTTTCCTCCAATACCGCTTTTATCAAGAGTCCTCCACAAAGTGGCTCTGGACAGGACAGTCATGATTCTAGTCTGTCCCTTATGGCCTTTCCACACATAGTTCCAGATTTATAATTCATCTGTCAAGGCGACCACCTCTAACCTTGAAGTTCAGCCCGAACCTTCTCCATCAAGGTCTGATTCTGTATCCCATTTAAACAACTTGTCTCTCTAGGCCTGGAGATTGAGTGGAAAAAAATTCAAGGAGCTAGGCTACACAGCTCCTGTTATTGACATGATGGGGCACTCGTGTCTCCCTTCTTCCTCCAAAGTGTATAATAGAATCTGGAGGAAATTCTGGTTCTTGCTTCATTCCAAACACATATAGAATTATCCAATATAATTGCCTGTACTACTGCAGTTCCTTTAAGATCGATGGACAAAGGACTGCAGTCGGCCACCTTACAAGTTCAGGTTTCTGCACTGGGGACACTCTTGTTGACTGATTCAGGGGAATCGTTGTGCTCATATCCCCATGTCTGGAGGTTTCTAAGGGCCGCAACATTAAAACTCCTTCCAATCCACCAAAGCTACCACCTTGGAGTCTTTAGCTGGTTCTCAAGGCTGTGATCAGGGCTCCCTTTAGAGCCTCTCAAGGAGCAATCCATCACGCAGCTCAAAAATAAAGGTCACCTTTTTCTCATAGCTATTACTTTGGTCAGGAGAATCTGGAAACTAAAAGCATTGTTTACCCAAGAGCTGTACACTTTCACCAGGCTCAAACAGTTCCAGGTTTTTTGCCAAAAGTTGTCTCCTTTCCATTACAATCAAGGGTTCATTCTTCCTTCCTTCTGCCCACTCCCTAAAAGCAATAAGGAAGGGGAATTTCATCCAGTAGACCTGGGAAGAGTGATGAAAATGTATATTGAGAGAGAAAGCTATTTGCAAAACTTCAAGTTTGTTCATGTCGGCAATGGGCCAAAATTATGGGTAACAAGGATTCAAAAGGTGCTCTAGCTAGACTGATTCTATCAGTCACCTATATGGCTTATGATCAGGCCAGAGTAACTTGACTGGCCCATTGAGAGCCCATTCCACCAGAGCTATGGCCCCTTCGTGGGCGTACTTCAGAGAAGCATCGACAGCACACTTATGCAGAGCGGTCACTTGATTATCCATTTACACATTTTTCAGAATTTATTCGCTGGAGTTGATGTCTTTGGCGGAGGCATCCTTTGGCCACAGAGTGCTTCAAGCAGTGGTGGACCCTTAAGGGCTCTTGACATTCTTCCCACCTGGGACATCTGGGGACATACTGCTTTTGTATATCCCAGGAGTATGGAAGCCCGGAGACCAGTTTAGGGGAGAGAAATCAAAATTTAAATACCTGTAAATTTTCTTTCTCTGGGTGGTCTCCGGGCTTCGGATTCCCTCCAAGGATGTGTATAGTTGGCTGGCCTCAGGCCCATATATGCCTTAAAATTCTTGTTTTTTGTTCCCAAGTTCTTGTAGTGTTGCCACTTTGGACTGCTTTAGGAAGAACTGAGGGAGACAGGAAGTGGAGGGCTGGATGTCCCCTGCTGCAGAGGTTTGATTCCTGCCTACCCATCAGAATTGGGGAGGTACAGCCCAGGAGTAAGGAAGCCCAGACACCAGCCATCAGAGAGAACATTTACAGGAATTAAAATTTATTTTCTTCCCAGACCTATTATCCTGGGTATCTGGCTCCTGGCTACCATTACTGTCAAGGGTACCCTCCTCCTCAGTATCCTGCGTTGGGCACTCATTTCTACCAGCCTCCACCCACCCCTGCTTAGCCACAACAAGACTTTCAAACTTTCAGTCCTGGTGGCAGGATGCCAAATCACAGCTGGTGTCTGATTTGGAGAGTAGACTGCGGCCCTGGTGGTTTCAACCCCCCACACACACACACACTCAATTTTACCAGTCAACTCTCTTGGTCCGCTACGGTGCTCATTTCTGGAGGTCCCACTCAAGTCACCTTGCCTGAAATAGGAACCTCGAAAGGAGGACTCTTCTGATTCTGAGGAAGAGTCCTCTGATGTTTCATCTGGGAACAGTCTGGAGCCACTGCTACCAAGGGCAAGAAGTCACCCAAACCCCCAAAAAGGATCCTTCCTTTACTGAGCTATTACGCTTTATCCAGCAGGCTAACATTTGGAATGCGGAGGAACAGGATCCCAAACGATAACATCTAGCTGAACATCTGGACTTAGAGGAGGTATCCCCTATTCCTGTTCCTCCTCGGACAGCTGCACATGAGGACCTCACCACTGCCATTTGGCAGCTGCCACATTCCACCTCGGCTGTCCCTAAGAAGGCACACCGGGTCTGCCACATGCCTGAGGGTATTCCCTTCCTAGATTCACACTCAAAGGCATACTGTTGTCATAGCGGTGGCTCATGACCATTCGGTGAAACCGAAACACATGAGCACCTCTCCGCCAGACAAGGAATCCAGGCAGCTTGACCAGTGTAGTAAGAAGGTTTTCGCCTCCTCTACTTGTGCGTTCTATTCACTTAACTATGTTGCACACATGGTCTCTCTTCAAGAGGCCACTATGGCGAAATTTGAGGCCCACATCCAGTCTATTGAGGACTCAGAACTCACAGTGGAATTATCTAAGGACTTGCACCTGTCTTAAATTTCTTGTTGACAAGTGCTCAGAGCCACATATGATCCGATGGACGCAGTGGCTTGTTCCTCTGCCACAGCAGTCAGCCTTAGACTGCATGCATGGCTGGGTATCTCCGATTTTTCTGCAGATGTTCAGGCAGCCATCCAGGACTCCTCTTTTCGAGGGTCTGTCCTGTTTGGGAGGGTACCAAGGATTTCATCACAGGCCTTCAGGACAGTGGCCAGGCCCTGAGATCCGTGAAATCTATGTACAGATCAGGCTTCCAGAAAAAAACAGCCTTTTCTGTGCCAGCAGAAGAAACCAACCATTCTCCAGGTGTCCGAATAAAAGGAGAGCTCGGGGGCCAGCTATCTCCTCCTGTGCTGCCCCCAAAACACAGAGGGCAGTCGGAGGACTTATCCCCTCCCATTCGTCTGCTTTCTGACTCGTTCGATCCTCCCCATCCTCCACCCCTAAACTGCGTGGAGCCAGTGGGAGGAAGGTTTGCCCTTCACCCGCAAGAGTGGAAGGACAGAACGTCATATGCATGGGTCTTGCATATCATCTCAAGAGGCCACACCATAGTTTCTGGAGATCCCTCCAGAGACTCTCCCCCAGGTCTCTCTCTCGTTACTCCCCAAACCAGGCGTGTCTGATTGTGGAGGAAATTCTGGCTCTACTGCAAAAGTCTGCTATCGAACCAGTCCCTCTGTCTCGGAGCGGAAAACTGTTTTACTCCCATTTCTTTCTGGTCCTGAAAAATACTAGACACCTCAGACCCATACTGGACCTCAGCCAGTTGAATCCTTTTGTAGAATACAAAAGGTTCCGCATGCTGACTGTACAGGGTCTTCTGCCCTTACTGCAGCAAGACCATTGGCTTTGTGCACTGGACATGCAGGATGCCTACCTGCATATCCCAATGTTCCCCGGCTACCGCTGGTTCTTGAGTTTCCTTTTCCAGGGAAGCATTTCCAATTCAAAGCTCCCCCCTTTGGACTTTATTCGGCACACAGGGTTTTCACCAAGTGCCTAGCAGTGCTGGCAGCAGCACTTCGCCGTTGGGGCATTGCAGTATTCCCTTACTTGGACGATTGGCTCTTGGCAGCACCGTCCAGAGACGGCCTGGAGGAGTCGCTGTCCTTCACACTGGACCTTTTCTCCAGATTGGGGATCACAGTCAACTTCCCCAAGTCGTCCCTGACCCCCTCCCAATGACTTCAATTCATTGGGGCAGTCTTGGACACAGTCCAGTACAAAGCCTTCTTACCCCCAGACAGAGCGGATACTCTGTGGGAGCAAGTCAATCTACTACTCTTCTCCAGGCATATTCCTGCCAGGGCATTCGTATGCCTTCTGGGCCTCATGGCAGTGACCATTTCAATGGTCCCCCTGGCCAGATTACACATGAGGGTCACCCAGTGGACGTTGCAAGTCCAAGGGGATCAACGCTTGGATGACCTGGATCATCCTGTACTGGTGTCCAGCGAACTCAGACCTCCTATAGTGGCAGGATCCTCAAAACATGTCTCGGGGGTTGCCTTTCAGAACACCCCCTCCCTCCTGGACTCTCACCACAGACGTCTCGGGTCTGGGTTGGGGGGCCCACCTGGGGATCATCTGATACAAGGGACTTGGTCCCAGCTGGAAGCATCTCTCCATATAAACATACTGGAGATGAGGGTGGTCCTTTATGCCCTCCAGGCCTTTCAGCTCCTTCTGTCTGCAGGAACCCTGCTAGTACAGACATGTCCGTGGTCTGGTCTGGTACATCAACAAGCAGGGAGGCACCTGGTTGTGCCCCTTTGCAGAGAGGCGATGCAGGTGTAGTACTGGGCAGTCCAGCATGACCTGTTCCTCACAGCCGTACACGTCCCAGGTGTCCACAACATCCTGGTGGACAGCCTCAGCTGAACGACACAACTCACAAATAGGAACTTCACCAGGATGTAGCAGAACTTCTTTCCCATCACTGGGGTCAGCCAGAGATGGATCTCTTCACCTCCCCATCAAACCCAAAACTACCCAGTTTTTGCTCTCTCATTCCAGAGCCTGGTGCTATCTGGCAAGATGCGTTGTCTCTGCTGGACAGGGAAGTACTTGTATGCCTTCCCTCCCTTTCCCATTCTACAGCATGTTCTTCTGAAACTTTAGGCAGAGGGGACTCTGACGCTCCTTATAGCGCCCTTCTGGCCGAGGCAGATCTGATTTCCACTCCTGCAGCAGCTGGCTGTAGAACATCCAGTTCTCTTCCCTCTTCAGCATGATCTGTTGACGCAGGATCAGGGCAGACTAGTGCATCCAGGTCTCTGGACCCTACACTTTCATGCATGGCTCCTTCAGGTCTAATTGTGTCACGTTTTGGAGCCTCCCAGAGGGTCACTCAAGTCCTGATGGAAGCATTGAAACTCTCCACCAGGTCCACCTGTGCAACAAAATGGAAAATATTTTCCATCTGGGCAGCAGCTAAGGGTTGTGACCCCTTCTCATGCTCTGTACCACAGGTCATGGAATACCTGTTGCATCTATCTGACTCTGGTCTAAGCTATTCCCCTCTCAAAGTCCACTTGTCTCCTATTTCGGCCTACCATATCCTGCTGGATGGGAAAACAGTGGCTCAGTTGGAGGTCTCCAAAACCTTTCTGAAGGGAATCCTCCATTTAAAACCCCCTAACCACAACCCCACTACACCTTGAGATCTAAATTTTATTTTAGAAAAGCTTGCACTCCCTCCTTTTCAACCGGCTGTAAGCTGTAATATGCTCTACCTGTCCTGGAAAGTGCTCTTTCTGGTTGCTATTACTTCTGCTCAAAAGATTTCTGAGCTTCAGGCCCGTATGTGTAAAGAGCCTTATTTGATTTTGCACAGGGACCAAACGGTCCTGCGTACAAATCCTAAGTTTCTTCCCAAGGTGGTCTCTGAGTTCACCTTAAACCAAACTGCTGGAACTCCCTGTATACCACCCCGTTCACACGAATAGGGGTGAGACTTTTCTTCATTCATTGGATGTACATGGGGCTTTTCGTTATGTCCACAGGACCAACGACACACGTAAATCACATCAGCTTTTTGTTTCCTTTGCCCCCAGATCCTTGGGGTTGACAGTTTCTAAGCAGTGCCTCTCCAAATGGCTGGCTAACTGCATCTGCTTCTGTTACCAGAAGTACAACAAACCTCTTCCGGGAGAGGTCAGAGGTCACTCTACCAGGGGTATGGCTGCTTCCGCAGCTTTCCTATGGAACGTTTCTGCAGCAGAGATTTGTGTGGCAACTACCTGGAGTTCTGTCCATACCTTCACGAAGCATTACAGTCTGGACATTGCCTCTAGGCGCAGGGCCAGTTTTGGCCTCGCCATTTTGCAGGGCCTACTGTCTTAGGCCCGTTCTGGTTTTCAGACTTTCCTCCTTCCCTGCTTTTGTTAGTCACTCCGAGGAGTGACTGCTTGGGATTCAGTCCTATATGTTATGACCTACTGCAGGAACCCTCTCAAAGTAAGATAGTACAGTTATGCAAGAACTTACCGTAACGGTAGATCTTCGAGAGAGGTTCCTGCAGTAGGTCACACTTTCCTGCCCTCCTTCCCCCAGTCTCTGTATTTCTAACAGATTATTCTGAACTGGGCTCCAGGATATTCATCCTTTCTCATGTCTTATCATTTTTGGATCTCCGGTGGGAGAACTGGAAGGCAGGTGTAGGGACCACCCACTATATAGGGTCACGCTGACGTCCGTCACATGATGGGTGGGCGGTCCCCCACCAGACATTGCTAGCAAAAGATAGGAAGGAAGGAAAAGGTGGTTGGAAACATAGCGGAGGACAGATGGGGTAGGCAGGAGAGTGGGGGGGGGAACCTAAGATTTAATGCAGCTAATAAGAAATTAACAGTACCAGAAAACTGAAAGAAGTGGTACCAAGACGGACAGCTCTTTTTTTCACAAGCCTGATATGTGGGCAGACTCCTAAAAGTGCACTTGTGGATGCAGAAGTGACTGAAATTGATAGGGTTGTCAAAGGATTAGGAGTTATGTTGTGGAGCCTCTAGTGGCCAGTTAGTATAATGTGCAAATGGGAAAACGGGCAAGAAAGGGAACAGTTTAAGTAGGGAGAGAAATACACTAGACAAAGGAGAAAGGGCTGTTCAGCAAATCTGGAGGAGGGAATCACAGCAGGGGGATGGCTTGGGCTGGGAGATGGGCTAAGAAAGCAGCAGGATGGGAGGAGAAGGGGGGAAAAAGGGGAAATTATAAAGAACAAATAAATTGGTTAAAACGGTAATGCAATTTCAAAGAATAATTCGAGCAAGCAGCTAGTAAAACTAGTAACATCAAGCACTGTGAAAATTGGCTCGGGAAGCAAGTGAGAAATTCAGGGGCAGCTCAGAATGCAAGGAGAGGATTTGTGCTATAAATTAAAAAGGTACCAGATTTGAAAAAAAATCCTCACGCTGGAACCCGTACCTTCGGGGCTTCAGGGATGGGCAGCTGGGCAGGCACTGGGAGCCGACAGACAAGACTTGGAGCCCAGTAGGGGCTGTAGACAAGCATTCAGGGCAGATTAGAGTAAAGCAGTGGACGTGGCCTACCTGGATTTCAGCAAGGCTTTCAACACCGTTCCACATAGGAGACTGGTGAACAAGCACAGTAGCCTGGACTGGGCAACAGGGTGGTAACCTGGTTAAGAAGCTGGTTAGGGGATAGAGGTTGGTGGTAAACAGAGTATGCTTTGAGGAAAGGAGGGTGACCAGTGGGGTAACTCGGGTTCTGTGCTGGTACCGGTCCTCTTTATTAGTGATATAGCAGCGAGTAGTGACATAGCAGAGGGCTGGAGAGCAAGGTTTGCTTTTTGCAGATGGTGCAAAAGATCTGCAGCATGATGGACACTGGGGGTCTGTGGAAAGGATGGGCAGAGATATGAAAAAAATGGAGAGGTGGGGGGGGGGGGAGTACAAAATGGGTGGAGTGGTACACTCGGCAACCAGGCAGGAAAGAGACCTGGGGTAGTCATATCAGATGGTCTAAGGGTGGCCAGACAATGTGACAAGACAGTTGGGAGGGATAATGGGGATACAGGGGTGCATAGGAAGGGGCATCACCAACAGAAAAAGGGAGGTGATGTTGCCCCTATATAGATAGAAACTGATGGCAGACAAGGGCCGCTTGGTCCATCCAGTCTGCCCATTTTCATACTAACATACTAAAATGCTAGCAGAATAGGCCTAGCAGTCTTTAGTGTCTGCTCGTTTGGTCAGCCCCCACCCTGGGAGCTGACCTTGCTGCCCCCACCCTCTCGGGCTTCTCCCTTTCCAGCCCAGGGTATTCCCCCTGCATTGGACTTTGCTTCCACAATCCTTCCCTTGTACCTGTCCCAACCCCTCTTGAACCCCTACACAGTCTCTGCCTCCACGAGCCCCCTGGGCAGCGCATTCCATGGTTCTGTCACCCTCTCAGTGAAGTAGCACCTCCTCCTTTCTCTCAAGTCCCCCCTCCTTCCTTCGGAGCACCCTGACTGTGCCTCCGGCCTCACCTGTTTACCCCCTTCATGGTACGTGAAGACGTCTATCATGTCCCCCCCATCCCTTTTCTCTTCCAGTGTGTACATATTTAGCTCTTCGAGCCTCATAGAAACATAGACTTTGACGGCAGATAAGGACCGCTTGGACCGTCTAGTCTGCCCATTTCCCTACCTACAGGATAGGCCGCAGATCCTAGTTAACCAACAGCCTATTTCTTCCTACCCCCCACAAGAATTGCCGTATGTCTGTCCCATGCATTCTTGAATTCTCCCACAGTTTTAGACCCCACAACCTCCTCAGGAAGGCTGTTCCATGCAACCACTACCTCTCCAGAAATAATACCTCACATTGCCCCTGAACCGCCCCTATCTTTAAATTGTGTCCCCTTGTTCTTGCACGCCTTTTCTCAAAGATGCTACCCTCTTGGACTTTGTTGATTCTACTGAGGTACTTAAAGTTTCTATCATGTTTCCCCACCCCTTTCCTTCAAGGGTATACATATTAAGCTCCTTTAGTCTCTTTCTCATACGGCTTCTGTTGCAGACCCTGCACCATTTTAGTTGCCTCTCTGGACTGCCTCTATCCTGTCTGTCCTTGCAGAGATGGGGTCTCACCAACTGTCTGTACAGAGGGATAACAACTTCCTGTTTTCTGTTGCTGATGCCTCTCCTATGCATCCCAGTATACCCCCAGCCCTCCCTACTGCCTTCTCACATTGCTTGCTAACCTTAAGGTCATCTGATATGATTACCCCAGGTCCTTTCCTTTTTGTTGTTGTTACTACCCCCATTGTGTATTCTTCCTTGGTTCTTGTTTCCCAGGTGCATTATTTTGCACTTCTTTGCATTGAATCCTAGCTGCCATATTTCTGACCATTCCTCCAACCTGCCAAGTCTCTTCTCATCCTTTCCACGCCTCCTTGTGTATCAACCCTGTTGCAGATCTTTGTCATCTGCACAGAGGCATACTTTCCCTTCCAGTCCCTCTGCAATGTCACTTATGAAGACATTAAAAAGGACTGAACCCAATACTGAACCCTGCGGTACCCCACTAGTAACCCCTCTTTCTTCAGAGTGGACTCATAGAAACATAGACTTTGACGGCAGATAAGGACCGATAGGCCCATCTAGTCTGCCCATTTCCCTACCTACAGGATAGGCCGCAGATCCTATTTAACCAACAGCCTATATCTTCCTGCCCCCCACAAGAATTGCCTTATGTCTGTCCCATGCATTCTTGAATTCTCCCACAGTTTGACTCCACAACTTCCTCAGGAAGGCTGTTCCATGCATCCACTACCCTCTCTGTGAAATAATACTTCCTCACATTGCCCCTGAACCGCCCTCCTTCTATCTTTAAATTGTGTCCCCTTGTTCTTGCAAGTCTCTTTTTCTGAAAGATGCTACCCTCTTGGACTTTGTTGATTCCCTTGAGGTACTTGAAAGTTTCTATCATGTCTCTCCCCCTTCTTTCCTCAAGGGTATGCATATTAAGCTCCTTTAGTCTCTCCTCATCGGCTTCTCTTGCAGACCCTGCACCATTTTAGTTACTCTCCTCTGGACTGCCTCTATCCTGTCTATGTCCTTGCAGAGAAGGGTCTCAGAACTGGACACAGTATTCCAGATGGGGTCTCACCAACTGTCTGTACAGAGGGATAACAACTTCCTGTTTTCTGCTGGTGATGCCTCTCCCTATACATCCCAGTATACCCCCAGCCCTCCCTACTGCCTTCTCACATTGCTTGCTAACCTTAAGGTCATCTGATATGATTACCCCCAGGTCCCTTTCCTTTTTTGTTGTTGTTACTACCTCCCCACCCATTGTGTAATCTTCCCCTGGGTTCTTGTTTCCCAGGTGCATTATTTTGCACTTCTTTGCATTGAATCCTAGCTGCCATACTTCTGACCATTCCTCCAACCTTGCCAAGTCCCTTCTCATCCTTTCCACGCCTCCTTGTGAATCAACCCTGTTGCAGATCTTTGTGTCATCTGCAAAGGCATACTTTTCCTTCAGTCCTCTGCAATGCCACTGATGAAGACATTAAAAGGACTGGACCCAATACTTGAACCTCATGTACCCCACTAGTAACCGCCTCTTTCTTCAGAGTGGACTCCCATTTACAATTACCTTCTGTGTCCTGTTGTCCAGCCAATGTTTTCCAGGCTACCACCCTGGGACCACTCCCAGGCTGGTTAATTTGACTAATAATCTTTTGTGTGGGACTGTGTCAGATGCCTTGCTAAAGTCTAGGTAGGCCATGTCCAGCCCCTCCCTGGTCTACTACTTTGGTCACCCAGTCAAAGAAATCTATTAGATTCGTCTGACATGACCTTCCCGCTGTGAACCCATGCTGCCTTGGATCCTGTGCTCCACTGACCTCTAGGTACTCAACTGTTCTTTCCTTCAGAAGTGACTCCATCACTTTCCCTACTACAGAGGTAAGACTGACAGGTCTGTAGTTTCCTGCCTCTGTCTTGGTCCCACTTTTGTGAAGGGGAATCACATCCGCCTTCCTCCAGTCCTCTGGTACCACACCATCCTCCCATGATTTATTAAAAAGAGTTGCCAGTGGTTTCACTAGTCTCCCCCTTAATTCTTTTAGAATTCTGGGGTGAATTCATTAGGCCCCATTGCTTTGTCACCTTCAGTTTTAGGAGTTCTTGCAGAACCCTTTCTTCTGTGAAAGGACTGGGATTGACCCCAAAATCAAGAGTGCTTCTGTTAATTGGATTAGGCACTTCCCTCCTCTTTTGTGAATACTGGAGCAGAAATATTCGTTCAGTATCCTGCCTTTCACTGTCCCCTCTGCCCACCCACCGTTCATTCTGTTCAGCCTCACTATCCTCCCTTTGTCTTTTCTATCGCTGATGCACCTATAAAAGGTTTTATCCCCTTCTTAACTGAGTTGGCATCTTTTCCTCAGTTTGGGCCTTTGCTATTCTGACTCCTCCTGCTTCTTTCTGCCTTAACTGGTACGCTCTGTCCTGCTCCTTCTGTGTTTCCTTATACTTCTGGATGCTATCTTTTCTTCTTGACTTTCACAGCCACCTCTCTTGAGAACCATAGTGGCTTTTTCTTCGTTTGATTTGTTTATTTGCTTCACACAAGGCTTGTTGCCTCTGTGATGGCAGTTTGATAATTCCCATTGTTGCTCACACCTCCTTCTAGCCTGTTTGCTAGTGCTTTTCTGAGGCACTCTCCATCTTGCCAAAGTCAGCCCCTCCTAAAGTCCAGTACCTCACTTTTGTATGGCTTGACTCTGTAGCTGAGTTTGACGTGAACCACTGTTTGGTCACTTGTCCCCAGGTGGCAACCCACTTCTAGATCTGAGATCCTCTCCTGCCCCTGTTTGAGAGAGTACGAGGTTCAAGATTGCTCCCCCACCAGTGGGTTCCAAACTAGCTGTCTAATGCCTGCCACCTGTAGGCGTCAAGAATGGCCCTGCTCTTGGATGTCGCTGCAGCAAATGTGCTCCAGTTAACATCTGGCATATTCAGGTCTCCCATCAGCAGTATCTCCCCTTTCTCTGCCATTCTAAGAATGCCTTCTATCATATCCTTGTCCATTCCTTCCCCCTGACATGGGGGTCTGTACACAACCCCTGTGCGGATTGTGGTGCCCTTTCCAGTCTCCAAGACTCCATTTACAATTACCTTCTGTGTCCTGTTGCCCAGCCAATGTTTTACCCAGGCTACCACCCTGGGACCCACTCCCAGGCTGGTTAATTTGATTATTAATGTTTTATGTGGGACTGCGTCAAATCCCTTGCTAAAGTCTAGGTAGGCCATGTCCATAGTCCCTCCCTGGTCTACTACTTTGGTCACCCAGTCAAAGAAATCTATTAGATTCGTCTGACATGACCTTCCCGCTGTGAACCCATGCTGCCTTGGGTCCTGTGCCCCACTGGCCTCTAGGTACTCAACTGTTCTTTCCTTCAGAAGTAACTCCATCACTTTCCCTACCACAGAGGTCAGACTGACAGGTCTGTAGTTTCCTGCCTCTATCTGGGTCCCACTTTTGTAAAGTGGAATCAAATCTGCCGTCCTCTGGTACCACACCATCCTCCCATGATTTATTAAAAAGAGTTGCCAGTGGTTTCACTAGTCTCCCCCCCTTAATTCTTTTAGAATTCTGGGGTGAATTCCATTAGGCCCCATTGCTTTGTCCACCTTCAGTTTTAGGAGTTCTTGCAGAACCCTTTCTTCTGTGAAAGGACTGGGATTGACCCTCCCAAATCAAGAGTGCTTCTGTTAATTGGATTAGGCACTTCCCCTCCTCTTTTGTGAATACTGAAGCAGAAATATTACGTTCAGTATCCCTGCCTTTCACTGTCCCCTCTGCCCACCCACCGTTCATTCTGTTCAGCCTCACTATCCCTCCCTTTGTCTTTTCACGCTCGCTGATGCACCTATAAAAGGTTTTATCCCCTTCTTAACTGAGTTGGCTATCTTTCCTCAGTTTGGGCCTTTGCTATTCTGACTTCCTCCTGCTTCCTTCTGCTTTAACTGGTACAGCCTCTGTCCTGCTCTTTCTGTGTTTCCTTATACTTCTGGAATGCTATCTTTTTCCTGACTTTCACAGCCACCTTTTTGGGAACCATAGTGGCTTTTCTTTCATTTTGATTTATTTGCTTCACACAAAGGCTTGTTGCCTCTGTGATGGCAGTTTTGATGATTCCCCATTGTTACTCCACACCCCCTCCTAGCCTGTTTGCTAGTGCTTTTCTGAGGCACACTCCCATCTTGTCAAAGTCAGCCCTCCTGAAGTCCAGTACCCTCACTTTTGTATGGCTTGACTCTGTAGCTGAGTTTAACGTGAACCACACTGTTTGATGGTCACTTGTTCCCAGATGGCAACCCACTTCTAGATCTGAGATCCTCTCACTGCCCCCCGTTTGAGAATACGAGGTCTGATTGCTCCCTCACGAGTGGGTTCCGAAACTAGCTGTCTAATGCCTGCCACCTGTAGAGCATCAAGAATGGCTCTGCTCTTGGATGTGGCTGCAGCAAATGTGCTTCAGTTAACATCTGGCATATTCAGGTCTCCCATCAACAGTATCTCCCCTTTCTCTGCCATTCTAAGAATGCCTTCTATCATATCATTGTCCATTCCCTCCCCCTGACATGGGGGTCTGTACACAACCCCTGTGCGGATTGTGGTGCCCTTTCCAGTCTCCACTGTGACCCACAGTGCCTCCTCTCCTCCTCCCTGTTTACTCTTTTGTTCAGTTGCTTTTATCCCTTCCTTTACATAGAGAGCTACTCCTCCCCCTCTTCTCCCCTGCCTGTCTCTCCTGTAGATTATGTACCCTCCCCATAAGTCCTTTCCCCCAAGCCCCAGATCATTTTTGTTGCCCTCCTCTGGATCCTCTCCAGGAGTTCAATGTCCCTCTTTAAGTGTGGTGTCCAAAACTGCATGCAGTACTTGAGGTGGGGTCTCACCAAGCAGTTATACAGAGGGAGCATCACTTCCCTCCTCCTAGAGGTGATTCTCCTAGCGTTGCATCCCAGCATCCTGTTGGCCTTGCCGCTGCCCTCCTACAAGTCTTGGAGTTGTTCATCTTGACATCCAACACCACCCCCAGGTCCCTTTCAGCCATCGAGACTTGTAGTATTTCTCCCCCCAGGGTGATCATTGTAATTGCTTTCACTGCAGACCCTTTTTGATCTACGGCACTGTCTCTTTCACCTCCTTTCTTTCTCGTATGATTCTCTTGTCTGTCCCAGACTTTTTTGAATTGCACCACTGTTTTTGCCCCACTATCTCCACTGGAAGACTGTTCTAGGCATCCACCACCCTTTCTGTGAATAATTATTTCCTCACATCTGTCCTGAAGCTACCCCACTCCAGCTTCATATCATGACCCCCTATTTCAGAGCACGCTTTCCTCTGAAAAATACCTCCCATTTGTACCTTATTCACCCCTGTGAGGTATTTAAAGGTCTGTCATATCCCTTCTCTCCTCCTGTGTGTACATATTTAATTCCTTTAGCCTCTCCTCCTGGGGCTTTTGATGCAGACCCTGTACCATCTTGGTAGGCCTCTTCTGGACTGCCTCTGCTCTCTTTCCTGAGATGTGGTGTCCAAAACTGGACACAGTACTCCAGGTGGAGTCTTACCAAAGACCTGTATAGTGGCAACACCACTTCCCTCTTCCTGCTGGTAATACCCCTACCTATACACCCAGGCATCCCACTAGCTCTTCTGATAGCTTTGCCTCATTGTCTGGCCACGTTCAGGTCATCCAACATGATTATCCCTGGGTCTCTCTGCTGCTTGGTCGCCGCTAGTATCTTCTCCCCTTCCCCCACATTTTGTACTGCACCCCTGGGTTTCTGTGACCCAAGTGCATTATTTTATACTTTTTTGCATTAAACCTTAGCTGCTAGACTTCACAACTTCTTCTGCCGTTTTAGATCTTTCCATCCTTTGCACACTCCCCCCTGCAAGTGTCCACTCTGTTGCACATCTTGTCTGCAAAGAAGCAGACCTTCCCTTACAGTTCCTCTGTCACTAATGAAGACATTGAAGAGGACCGGCACCGGTGCTGACCGCTGAGGTACCCTGCTGGCCACTCTCCCCTCATTGGAGTGAACTCCATTTACCACTACCCTCTGCCTCCTATGCCTGAACTAGTTTCTTACCCTGGTTAACACCTTATTGCCCACCCCAATGTTACCCAACTTGTTTACCAGTCTCCTGTGCTGAACAGTGATAAAGGCCTTGAAGTCCAGGTAGGCCACGTCTGCCATCCCTCCCTGATCCAATTCCTTGGTTACCCAGTCAAAAAAATCCCTCTGTAAAGCCATGCTGTCTCTGGTCCTGGAGTCCGCTGGATTGCAGGTATTCCGTGATCCTTTTTTTTTTTTTTTAATAGTTTCCATTAATTTCCCTACCACCAAAGTCAAGCTGACAGGCCTATAATTTCCTGCATCCTCCTTGCTACCACTTTTGTGAAGTGAGACTACGTCCACTCTTCAGTTCTCTAGGACTGCGCCAGTCTCCTGTGACCCCAGCACCTTCGTGAGTTCCTTTAAGCGCTCTTGGATGCATGCAGTCTGGCCCCATGGCTTTGTCCACCCTCAGATTTGTGAGTGCTGTATTGACCCTCTCCTCAGAAAACAAACTGGTATCTACTACCCTCCCCTCAAAACTCTTGGTGCCCATTTGTGGTCTCTCCCCTTCTACTGTGAACACTGAGCAGAAGTATTTAAGATGCTTGTCTTTTCTTGGTCCTTCTCTATACTGGGCTGCATAACCAGGGGGATTACCTCCAGTAGGAGGGAGGTGATCCTCCCTCTGTATAATGCCCTGGTTAGGCCACATCTTGAGTACTGTGTGCAGTTCTGGAGACCCCATCCTAAGAAGGACATAGTGCTGCTGGAGAGGATGATTCAAGGCATGAAGGGTAGGACCTATGAGGAGAGACTGGAAGAACTCAATCTGTACGCATTGGAGGAGAGGAGGGACAGAGGGGACATGATGGAGCCTTTCAGATATGTAAAGGGGATAAATAAGGGTGGAGCCAGGGAAGTGTTCAGGCTCAAGAAGGGGGGAACTACAGTGGGGGCACGAGTGGAAGCTGGAAGGGTGGGGAAATACAGGGGGGAACGCAGGAGGCACTTCACCGAGAGGGTGGTGGAACCATGGAACGCACTGCCCAGGAGTCTGGTGGAAGAGACCACAGTGGAGGGATTCAAGAAGGGTTGGGACAGGTACAGGGGGAAACTGAGGCCAGGGAAAACACCTATGGGGCTTGGGGGTGGAGGAGCAAGCTCCCAGTAGGGGGCTAGCTTCCGAGCAGACACAATAGACCATGGAGCCTATTCTGCTGGCTTTTATTATACTATACAGCCCTCTCCTTTTTTTTTTTTTTTAAACCGTACAAGCCCTCCCTTCACCTTCCTTTTCTCGCTGACATACCTGAAAAATGTCCCCTTTTTCGATACTGTTTGGGCTGTTCTTTACTCAGCTTACGCCTTTGCACCCAGGTCCCTTTCCATTTTTGTTGTTGTTAGTACCTCCACTGCTATTGTGTACTCTTCTCCTGGGTTTTTGTTTCCCAGGTGCATTACTTTGCACTTCTTTGCGTTGAATCTAAGTTGCCATATGTCTGGAGGAATGGTCAGACATATGGCAACTTAGACTCAATGCAAAGAAGTGTGAAGTAATGCACCTGGGAAACAAAAACCCAGGAGAAGAGTACACAATAGTAGGGGAGGTACTAATAACAAAAATGGAAAGGGACCTGGGGGTAGTCATATCAGAAGGTAAAGGTGGGTAAGCAATGTGAGAAGTCAGTAAGGAGAGCCAGGGGGATACTGGGAAGTATAGGAAGGGGCATCACAAGTAGAAAAAGGGAAGTGGTTATCCCTCTGTACAGACAGTTGGTGAGACCCCATCTGGAGTACTGTGTGCAGTATTGGAGACCTCATCTACGCAAGGACGTAGACAGGATGGAAGCAGTCCAGAGGAGGGCAACTAAAATGGTGCAGGGTCTGCATCAGAAACCATATGAAAAGAGACTGAGAGCTTAATATGTATACCCTTGATGAAAGGAGGGACAGGGGGGACATGATAGAAACGTTCAAGTACCTCAAGGGAATCAAAGTCCAGGAGGGTAGCATCTTTCAGAAAAAGAGATGTGTAAGAACAAGGGGCACAATTTAAAGATAGAGGGGATGGCTCAGGGGTAATGTGAGGAATTTTTTTTTTCATGGAGAGAGTGGTGGATGCATGGAACTGCCTTCCTGGGGAGGTTGTTGGGTCTAAAACAGTGGGGGAATTCAAACATGCATGGGACAGACATAAAGCAATTGTAGTGGGGGGTGGCAGGAAGTAGGCTGTTGGTTAACTAGAATCTGCTGCTTATCCAGTAGGTAGGGAAATGGGCAGACTGGGTGGGCCAAGTGGTCCTTATCTACGGTCAGAGTCTATGTTTCTATGTTAAGTGCTTTTTCTACCTCCATTTCCCCAGATACACTACTCTATCCTCCCCTCTCTGGGTCTCCTTATACCTTCTGAATGCCACTGTTTTTGCCCTTACATTTTCTGCCACCTCCCTTGAGAACCATAACTGTCTTCTCTTCTTTCTGCTTATTTGCTTGATGTACAGGTTTGTTGCCTTTACTACATGTTCTTTTAATCTGGCCCATTTGCCCTCCACCCTGATTTCCGTAACAGTAGATCACTAGTATGACCCCACCTTGAGTACTGTGTTCAGTTCTGGAGACTCTATCTCATGAAGGACAGAGAGTGGAGGTGGTCCGAGGGAGGGCTACTAAAATGGTGCAGGGTCTGCATCATAAGCCCTATGAAGAGTGGCTAAAGAAGCTCAATAGTTACACCCTGGAGGGAAGGAGGGACAGAGGGATATGATGGAGACCTTTAAATACCTCATGGGGGTTAATAAGACACAGGAGGGGAGTATTTTAAAAAAAATAAAAAGGTACTGTAGAACCAGGGATGTGCTATGAAGCTGGAGGGGGTAAATGTTCAGGAGAAATGAGGAAATACTACACAGAAAGTGGTAGATTTATGGAACCGCTTTCCAGCTGAGGTAGTATAGGGATCAAGAACAGTGGCGTTCAAAAATGCATGGGATAGGCAGAAGGAAATCATAGGGATAAGAGGGAGACACCATATATCACATTGGGTCTACAATAAAAATGAAGGTTTAAAATAAAAATAAAAAACTATAGGCAGACTGGGTCGGCCCAGCAGCCCTCATCTGCTGTTAAATTCTGTTTCTGTGCATAATGGGAATATGTATATATTTTTTTTACATTTCTTGAGAAAAACATGGCTTTATTGCCAATGTCCTTTCCAGGTAACTCTTACCTCAGTGCTTTTGTGCTGAGGTTCTTCATCTTTTAAATTACATATCTAAGATTGAATCTAGTCATCTAGTAAGATGGTCTCTCACTTCTTGTACAGCCCCCTGGGAATTGCTTGCATTTCATATAAATGATCTCTTCCATAGATACCTCTCTGCTAATCATTGAGGCAGTGGGGGGGGGAGATTTTATCAAATACACAGGTATAAACTTGGAACAGTGGTATAGCTTTAGACTCTAGGGGTTGCATGGTTACTGCTGTACTGCCAAGCAGTCTCCTTAGGCAAAGATTTTGACCCTAGCAGCGTGGGCCATGCCATTCAATCATAACTGGTCAGAATTGGGGCTTAAACACATATTTAAATGTTTTTCAGCACAGGACCTTCTCCCTTTTCAGGACTTGAAGACAAATCACCTACAAACAGCGACCATTATAGGCACCTCCAGTTACAATCATATCTAACCTCTTTGGAACCACTAGGCAGCAAGTTGTCTTCGACAGCCCCATTATTACTTAGTATTATTATGGGTACTCTGAAGGGGAACATTGGGGGCACCTTAATGGGAACATTTGTAAGGGAATGGGTATGTTATCCACTAAATCATCTCTGTGTCCTTCTGAAATGGTCCACAGAAATGGAGGGTGTCATGAACACACTCCTGGGGGTCAGGCTCACTGAACTCAGTGCCCACCCATAAGTGCCATCCGAGGGGGATACCGCCTCGTCCTTTACAGTGCTTGACCACGAGGTCACGTGCCTCTGCCACAGGGATCCCGGGCATCCCTCTAGTTCTGGATAAGGTCACAATATCAGTCTTGTGGCCAAATATGAACCTTTTCTTAGCTATTACACAGGAGGAAGATTCTGGCATCACACACTCTTTCAGGTAGCAGCGTAACACCTGATTTGGCCTTCTCCCTACAGGACACGCAACAGCCTGGTTCAAAATGTTTGTAGACTCTGGTATTCTCCATATCCTTCCAGATGTCCGTTTACAGACCCTTTCCTCAATTTGGTTGCTTATAGTGGCCCCTCTACGCAATTAACAGTTGTCACAGATTATTAATAAACCTTATACATTCACACATACAATATAAGAACCCTCCCACAGGCAGAATTTCTTTAGAAAAGCAAAAGTTTTTACTAAAATAATTAAATAAATGCAGTTACAACTAAAAGAGAACATTCTGTGAAACCCCAGTTATCCGAAACTCAGTTATCCAAAACTCTCTTTTCCGAAACTGTGGTCTCCCAGCTTTATTGCACTTAAATGTAATGTTCCCTCACTTATCCGAAACCCCATTTATCCAAACAGTTTTACTGTTCCCCAGCACATTCGGATAACTGAGGTTATACTGTACTAAATTAGGTTCTAGGAGCGTGGGTGTGTTGTTCATCCACAGTTTGGCATGTCCTTTTCCCCTTTAAATCTTGCCGTAAGTCTTCAAGCTGGCTCCTCCCACCCACCAGGGTGGTATATACCATGGCTGCGCCCCATGATGCCAGATGTTCCTTTCCACTGGAAGATGCAGGTTCCCTCGTGCTCTCAAAGCATTTTGTAGGCCCTGGATTCTAACATACATACTAAAATGCCAGCAGAATAGGCCTAACGGTCTTTAGTGTCTGCTTGTTTGGTCAGCCCCCATCCTGGGATTGCTGCCCCCCTCTTTCTCTGGCTTCTCCCTTCCCAGTCCCGGATATTCCCACTGTACTGGACTTTGCATCCAGAACCCTTCCCTTGTACCTGTCCCACCCCCTCTTGAACCCCTCCACTGTCTGTCTCCTCCAGCCCCCTGGGCAGCGCATTCCATGACTCCACCACCTTCTCAGTGAAGTAGCACCTCCTCTTTTCTCTCCTGAATCTCCCCCCCTCCTCCAGCTTCCACCCATGCCCTCTAGTTGTCCCCCCCTCCTTCCTTCGGAGCGCCATGACTGCTTCTCCCCCATTTAACCCCTTTATGTACTTGAAGACCTCTATTGTGTCCCCCCCCAGTCCCTTCTCTCTTCCAATGTGTACATATTTAGCTCTTCGAGCCTCTCCCCATAAGTCCTGTTCCCCCAAGCCCCAGATCATTTTGGTTGCCCTCCTCTGGACCCTCTCCAGGAGTTCAGTGTCCCTCTTTAAGTGTGGCCTCCAAAACTGCACGCAGTACTCGAGGTGCGGCCTCACCAAGCAGTTATACAGGGGGAGTATCACTTCCCTCCCTCTGGAGGTGATCCCCTCAGCAGTGCATCCCAGTATCCTGTTGGCATTGGCCGCTGCCCTCCTACAAGTCTCAAGAGTTGTTCATCTTTGACATCCACCACCACCACCCACAGGCCCCTCTCAGCCATTGAGACTTGTAGCTCTCTCCCCCCCACCCCCGGGTGTACTCTTGTCCCGGGTTTCTGGCTCCCAGATGCAGTACCTTACATTTTCTTGCATTAAACCTCAGCTTCCACTTTCTAGACCACTTTTCCAGAGCCTTCAGGTCCCCCTGTAGGGCCACCCTCCCCTTCTCCCCCAATTCTAATCGTCTGTTTTTACCTAAAATTGTTTTAAAACTCGTTCAAGTTAGCGACTGCGATTTTACTGCATCTGCGATGGAGGAAAAATCTTCCACTGGATTTCGCCTGTGCCCCTACGGCCAAAAGATGTCGCGCACCGATCCCCACCTAATGTGCGTCTACTGTCTAGGTGTCGGACATGACACCTTGTGTGGTTTTTGCCTGGCCTTCAATCCCAACGTCCTGGACGACTGCAAAGGCTGCTTGAGCTTGGGAGACCGAGAAAAGGAACCGCACGGTGAAATCGAAGGAGGTGAGGTGGCGGTTTCTACGGCCGCGGGATCCGCTGAACAGCTGGAACAAATGAAGGCATTTGAGAAGGAAGCAGCTTGAGTTTCTGCCAATTGAAGCGTCTTCGTTCCGCATAACCTTGGCTCCATCCTTATGGGTTCCTTCAAGGAGTTGTGCCAGTCTCTCCCCACCAGGGGTGAGGTGCCCTCTGCCTCACTCCTCCCGCCCTCGGAAGAAGGATAAGGACCCTGGGTCTTCATCCAAGCGATGACGCTCTTGCGACCAAGAAGGGTCAGAGTCCCAGGAGCACGCACTCTACACTTCGGTCGAGATAATCTCCTCGGCCACCGGCTTCACGGACCCTCCATCTGGCAAGGAGACCGAGGAAGTGGTCGACGAGGTTGAGATTGTTCTCGACCCCTTGTCGCCGGTTCAGCCAGACGACTCCTTGGAAAGGACTCCGGTCCTTGTCTTCCCTGATGAGGAGACCCAGCCTGCTGGTGTCCCCATTAAGGACCAGATTCCAGACCCTAAGTTTTCACCGACCCCGGTGTCTCCCAATCGACTGAGTACTTCCCCGATCTCGGTCGAGGTTCAGAACCCCAAAGAAGAGTCATAAGCACTCTAAGAGGTGACGCCACAGGTGGTGGTCCTCCTCTGGAGAGGAGAGGCTTCCGCGGAAACTCAGTCGACGCTATAAAGACTTCGTGGCAGCAGCTGATTCTGTCTGGGGAAAAAGCTGCCTCCTCCGCCTAACCCGGCCATTACATGGCTTTTGCCTCCCAGGCCAAAGCAGACTCCTCTGGAACCGAAGCCTTCTGTTCCTCTGCCTGTGGGGCTGGCCCATGTCCCGGCTCTGCCTATCTCGGTCTCTCCACCAATTAGGGTAGAACCACCGCCTAAGCAGTCAGAGAGGGGCGCCCTCGAAAGAGGACCAACAGAACACCGGGCTTCCCCGGCGTCTGTCGATTACCATCAGCCCGGATAGCCCTCAACGTATCAAGAGTGACTTAGGCGGCAGACCGCTATACCACGATTCTTCGGACTCGGACGTCACTGGATTACTCATATCCTGGGGAAAAGTCGTCCGTGACAGGTTTGGAGGAAGGTCCTTCCTCCTTTCATGGCATCCTCCGCCTCATCTCCGAATCTACCAGAATGCCCATGGAGTCCATCCAGAAGAAGGTGGAGTACCCTCTCACCGATATCCTCGAGAGAGGAGATTCACCAACAGAGGCCTTTCCGGTTGCCAAGGCCATTGTTGGCCCGGCCCTTGAACTTTGGCAGCATCCTGCTTCCTGCCCAGCACAGTCTGCCCGCATGGCCCGCAAGTACGTGGTTCCCATGGTGTCCCTTGCGGGGGTTCACAGAGTACCCTTCAGCCGAGAGCCTGGTGACCGCCTCTGTGTTCAGGCATATTGGAAGTTCGTCCAACACTGACCGACCCCCGGACAAGGAGTCCAAAAGAATGGACCACTCTGCCCGTACGGTCTATGCGGCCTCTTCTCTGGGTCTTCGTCAGGCCAGCTCGGCTGTCATTATGGCACACTTCTCTCATGCCCTTCTCGGGTCATTAGACGAGGACCTCCCTCATCTCCCAGCGGACATGCAGACTACGGTCAAGCAGAATCCGGGACCAGGGTCGTGCTGTCGCAAAACAGCTCCAGATGGCCCTGGATATAGGAGATTCTTGTGCCCATTATCTGGCAGCCGAAGTGGCCACTCGCCACAGGGCTTGGCTGAGGCTTTCCTCCTTCCCAGTGGATACTCTGCATAAGCTTGCTGATGTGCCCTTCCTAGGCACCGACTTATTCAGTCCCGGAGTGGCCGGTCACCTTCAGCATTTAGAGCAGTCTAATGCCACCTTGGATGCTACTTCTGCTAAGGGTTCTTAGGGCAAGAACCAGCAGAGGAGAAAGAAGCCATTTCAGTATTCTTACCCTGCGGTCAGGCAGCCCTCCTACCAAAGAGGTCAGCAGCAACAGCAGCATCAGGCTCAAACTTGGCGCCCACGTTCCAAGCAGGGTACTCGACAGCCCCGTAAAGGAGGCCGAGGCACAGGTCCAGGAGCCTCCTCCTCTAAGCCTGCTCAGTGACGGGTTGGGGGTTGCCAGCTCTGGGTCCTCCCGTGGGGGGGGTCTGCTCCGCCACTTTCTTTCCGCCTGGTCCGATATCACTTCGGACAGGTGGGTTCTCGGAGTGGTCAGTCAGGGACTGCCTCTAGAGTTCGAGCAATACCTTCCCAGCCGAACCCGCGTCCCTCGGGAGGAAAGGATCTCAGCTTGCTCTTCGAGGTGACATAGCTCAGCTCCTCCGCAAGGAGGTAATAGCTCCAGTGCCGGATCCTTCTACAGACCCAGGCTTCGTGTCCAGATACTTCCTGGTGCCCAAGCAGACAGGGGGGGTTGGCGCCCCATCCTAGATCTCCACAATCTGAATCAAAATATCAGGTCCCATACCTTCTGGATGGTAACTGAACCAGATCATACCATCCCTGGAGTAAAACATGTGGTTCTAGAGACATGGATATGTTGTTCATCCACACTGTCTGGCAGGTTCCTTGCTGCTTTAAATCTTGCCGGAAGGTCTTCAAGCTGGCTCCTCCCACCCACCCGGGTGGTAAACTCGGCTCACCCCATGACACAGATCTTCCTTACCACTTGGAGCTCGGTTCCTCCTTAACGTTTTCGTATAGACTGGATCCTAATTCTTCAGTTTCAATAAACTAATTCCTTAAGTTTTCAAGACTTCGGTCTACTCACTCCCTCGCGGCTGCAATGGACAAATCGACTCCTGGATTTCAGCGGTGCCCATGCAGGCAGAAAATGTCCAGGACGGATTCACACTCCACATGCGTCTACTGCCTCTGACTAGATCATGACCCACGGGCCTGCTAGTTATGCCGTTCGTTCTCGGCCAACGTCCTGGAAGATTGTGCTGCCCGGTTACAGCTTGGGCACCCCAAGAAGCGATACCCACTGGTGAAGTGCAAGGAGGCCCTTTGGGCAGTGTCCGTTGGCTGGCTCGGCTGAGCAACTCTAGCAGATGATTGCCCTCAAGGAGGAGGCGGCCCACGTCGCATCTTCATCTTCCTCGGTCGCTGCATTTATCCCGCTCTCTCTCTGGGATCCTCCTACACAGCATCTCTTAAGGAGCTTTGCCGATCCCTTTCCACGAAGGGAGAGGGGCAATCCGGACACTCTTCTCGGTCCAAAAAGAAGGACTCGAAAGGTAAGTCCCACCGTCGGTGTTCGTGGGAGCGGGAGTGGTCCCCTTCCCCGGACAGTCGACACTCTACTTTGGTCGAGGTTGCGGCTAAGGCCGCTGGCTTCACGGTGTCCCTGTCGGGTCAGCTGGCCGAGACACCTGTCGATGCGGTTGAGATTTTCTCGACCTGTCTGACGGGCTGTCGACTGGTGAAGCCGACAACTCTTCTTCACTGGTTCCCCCTGTGGAGACCGAGGACTTGCCTGCGCCTCCTGTGCCGGAGTCCCCGGTCAAGGCTTCCACGCCGAGGGAAGAGCGGGTGTCCCCTGCCCCTTCCCAGACCCGTCCTCGGAAACACCGAGGGTCTCGGACCCCATCTCGGTCCAGCCGATCCCGCCGACGTCTCGGTCTCGACACCGAGGTTAGCGGCGGCGCCGCTCGTCCTAGTCTTCCTCCGCGGAAGAAGAGGCTTCGGCGCAAATTGTCGATGCTATGGGACTTAATGTGGCAGCAGTTACTTTTGTCCAGGAACAAGCAGGCGCCGTGCCCATGGCCATCAAGTGACTGTTGCCCGAGCGTCGACAGCAACCTTGCTGTAGTAGGGTGCCCAAGCCTGGGCGGTTGTTCGACCGAAACCAGCTGCCTCACATCGATTGTAGGAACTCCACCTCCACAAACCAAATCGGGGCGCCACCAAGGACTCCTCGAGTCGGGTCAGGGTCTGCCCCACAGGTTGTCGGTCACCTCACTCCGACCGCCCTCAGCAGGTGGAGGGTGGCTCGGGCCCCAGGCAGCTCTTCGCGGACTCCTCGGAGTCCATCGATGATTACTCCCTGTTTTCCAGGCCCCTTGACCTGGAGTTCTCTGGGGGGCAGTCGATGGACGAGAGCCCATCGTTGTTTATAGGTCTGCTTCGGCTCATCTCGGAGTCCACCAGGATGCAGCTCGAGGCTGTATCTAAGTGGGCCAAGTATCCCCTGACGGAGATACTGGACTGAGGGGATTCGCCCACAGAGGCCTTTCCGGTGGCTGAAGCCATTGTTGGCTCAGCCTTGAAGCTCTGGCAGCGGCTGGCTTCCTGCCCTGCACCTTCGGCCAGGATGGCCAGGAAGTATGCGGTCCCCACCGCTCTTTTGTCCGCTTTTTTTTCGGAGCACCTCTCATGAGGGGTTAGTCACCATTAGCCCAAACCGGGAACGCTTAGGATGTGGATAAGCCTCCCCCACAAGGAGTCCAAAAAGCTGGACTATGCCGCGCAAGGTGTATGCTGCTCCTCCTAGGCCTCTGCCACAACAACTCGGCCATGCTGATGGCACACTTCTCCCACGCCCTTATGGGCTTCCTGGATGAGGTGATCCCTCATCTTCCGGCTGACCTGCAGACTACGGTCAAGCAGGTGCGGGACCAGGGAAGGGCGGTGGCAAAACAGCAGCTCCAAACGGCTCTTGACATTGGAGACTTTTGTGCCAGATCAATTGCAGCCGCAGTGGCCATATGCTGCAGAGCATGGCTGAGGATATCCACCTTCACAGCGGATACCCAGCATAAACTGGCGGACGTCCCCTTCTTGGGGACTGACCTGTTCGGCCCTGGAGTGGAAGGCCACCTCCAGTGGATCGAAAAGTCCAATGCTACCCTGGACTCGGTTACCTCCACCCAGAAGGACAAGGACCGTCGTCAACAACATAAGTCTTTTTGCCATTCTGCGCCTGCGGCACGCCTGCGCCCAACAACGCCAGCAGGCTCGCGCTTGGCATCCCATGGCAGCTGCCTCCGCGGCTTCTCTAACAGGGAGCGGGATGAAAAGGCCCAGGAGGTCCTCGGCCGGTCCCTCCTCCAAGCCTGCCCAGTGACGGGTTGAGGGGTATTGCCCCAGCCTCGCCACTCCCCTGTTCCCCTGGGGATGGCTCCGCCCCTTCTTCTGCCTGGTCCGCTATCACCACGGGACCGCTGGGTGTTGGAGGTGGTAGGAAGGACCTGCCCCTGAGTTGGAGCATGCCCCGCCTTCCGTGCCGCCGCACTGGGGCTACAGGGTCCGCAGTCTTGTCGGCTTCGTAACTGACATCGCCTGCTCCTTGAAAAAGAGGTGATCAGGAAGGTGGGGGATCCTCCACCAGACCCGGGGTTTGTGTCCAGGTACTTCCTGGTCCCGAAACGGACGGGGGGCTGGCGCCCCATTCTAGACCTGCACGACCTGAACAGGTTCCTAAGGTCTCGAACCTTCAGGATGGTCACTCTGGCTCAGATCATTCCATCCTTGGAACGAGGCTTGTGGTTTTGTTCTCTGGACCTCCAGGACGCGTTCTTTCACGTCCCAATCAGTCTGTCCCAACAGAGATTCCTCTGCTTCAGGGCAGAGGGATCCCTCTACGAGTTCCGGGCCGTGCTTTTCTGCCTTTCCCTAGCCCCCAGGGCCTTCACCAAATGCATGGCAGTGGTGACAGCATTCCTGCGGCGCCGAAGGGTCTGGGTGTACCCCTACCTGGACGACTGGCTGATTGCAGCCCCCTTCAGAGCGGAGGTGGAGCGGTCCAGAGATTTGGCCTTCCAGGTTTGTTCTCAGGTTGGCCTCCTCATCAACAAAGCTAAGTCGGAACTCGTGCCAAAGCAGGTGATACAATTCATCGGGGCAGAGCGCTACTCTCTACGAGCCAGATCCTGGCTCCCGGCGGACAGGGCCGAGGTTCTTTCCTCCTTTGCCCAGTCATTTCAGGTTGGGCAATTGCGCCCTGCCCGGGACTTCCTGCACCTCCTGGGCCTCATGGCGGCCTGCATCAGCATGGTCCGTTGGGCCCGTTGGTACATGCGTCCCCTTCAGTGGGGGCTGGCCAGCTAATGGTCACACCATTCCGATCCCTTGGATCAGCTAGTGACAGTGACCCAGGGGATGTGGAGCGCCCTCCAGTGGTGGACCCGTTCCAGCACATCTGCAGGAGTGTATCCCGTTTGTCTGCCCTGAGCCGACAGTCTCTTATCGACCAATGCCTCTCTGATGGGTTGGGGTGCCCATCTGGGGGAGCACAGAGCGCATGGCCTCTGGTCCCCTCGGGAGTCCCGATTCCACATCAACCTGCTGGAGCTTCTAGCGATTCGTCTAGCCCTCACCGCCTTCGCTCCGTTTCTACAGGGTCAAGTGGTCCAGGTCCAGACGGACAATACCACGACCATGTACTACCTAAACCGCCAAGGCGGGACACGCTCCATGCCTCGTGCGCAGTCTGGAGGCGGATCTCTTGGCCATCCATGTGGCAGGAGCCTCCGACATTCTAGTCGATGCCCTAAGCCGGGGTAGCGGTTGCGTCCCACGAGTGGTCTCTCCTGCCGGAGGTAGTACAAGATCTGTTCTCCCACTGGGGCATGCCTCAGGTGGACCTGTTTGCCTCCAGGGAGACTGCGAAGCTGAGACTGTTTCATGCCCGCCCCCCCCTCAGCAGGGCTCGCTGCTGGGGGATGCCTTCTCGAGGCCGTGGACCCTGGGTCTCTTCTGCCTTTCCCCATTTCCTTTGATCCACAAGGTGCTTCTCAAGCGAGGAGGACAAGGCGCGGGTGATTCTGGTAGCCCCAGACTGGCCCCGCCAGTTCTGGTATTCAGATCTCCTCAGTCTCAGCTCCAGGCTCCCGAGGCGGCTTCTAGCCCGCCCTGACCTGATCTTGGTCAATCAGGGGAAGGTATTCCATCCGGACCTTCAATTCCTGCACCTGACGGTCTGGTTCCTGAGCGGCTAGAGTTCCAGGCCTTGGGTCTTTCCGACGAGGTCCTCAGCATTGTTGAGGCGTCCCATAAGGAGTCGACCAGAAAATGCTATGATTTCAAATGGAAGAGATTCTCCATTTGGTGTCAGGGCAAGGGCCTGGACCCTTCCTCCTGTTCCTTGGCAAGCATTCTGGACTACCTGTGGCCCCTTTCTCAGCAAGGGCTTCGGTCGACGACCCTCAAGGTGCACCTGGCAGCCATCTCTGCTTACCGGGCGTGGGCTGGGAAGCAGTCGGTGGCGGAGGAGAAGGTGGTCGGGCGCTTTTTCAAAGGCCTTGATCACATATCCCCTCTGGTGCGAGAACCTCCACCTCTGTGGGATCTACTGCTGGTATTGGCTAAGCTCATGGGCAAGCCATTCGAACTGATGCACAGGTGTGACATCTCTCACCTGTCGTGGAAGACCGCCTTCTTGGTGGCTATCACATCAGCCTGAAAGATGGGAGAGCTCCAGGTGCTTTCCATAGTCTCCTTATCTGGTCTTCCACAGGGACAAGGTTGTCCTGCTCCCCCACCCGAAATTCCTTCCAAAGGTGGTGTCAGAGTTTCGCCTTAACCAGGTGTTGACTCTGCCAGTTTTCTACCCAGATCACACCTCGGAGGCCGCATATAGGCTCCATACTTTGGACCCTAGATGAGCGCTCGCTTACTACAAGGAGTGGACGCTGAAGTTCAGGGACAGGTCTGCCAGCTGTTTGTCACCCACGCTGAAGCCGACTGCAGACCTGCAGCCAAGCGGATGATGGGCAGGTGGGTCACCTCCTGCATAGATCTCTGCTGTAGTTTGGCGGGCATGGAGCCTCCCAGAGGGATAAGAGCTCATTCTACCCGCCACACCGCTGCATCGGTGGCTGCTTCCAGGGACGTCCCTATCCAGGAAATCTGCAGTGCTGCTGCCTGGAAGTCAGCACACACCTTCATCACCCACTACCATATTGACCTTGAGTCACGCCGGGATGCTGGTTTTGGAGCCTCGGTTCTCCAGTCTTTATTCCCTAAGTAGGGGGTGTGCGCCTTGCCTCTCTCCTCCCAGAGAACTGCTAGGAGTCTGCCAGACAGTGTGGATGAACAACATATCCATGTCCCTAGAAATACAGGTTACTCACCTGTAACAGGAGTTCTAGGAATGGTATATGTTGTTCATCCATACGACCCACCCGACCTCCCGGCCCGATGCACAACCTGGCTTCCAGCGGGCTAGATCTGGTGTCATGGGGCGGAGCCGAGAGTTTTACCACCCGGGTGGGTGGGAGGAGCCAGCTTGAAGACCTTCCGGCAAGATTTAAAGCGTCAAGGAACCTGCCAGACAGTGTGGATGAACAACATATACCATTCCTAGAACTCCTGTTACAGGTGAGTAACCTGTATTTCTGTTCACTGGATCTACAGGACGCATTCTTTCACATCCCAATCTGTCCGTCCCATCAGCGCTTCCTCCGCTTCAGGGTGGAGGGGACCCTGTACGAGTTCCGAGCCATGCCGTTCGGCCTGTCATTGGCACCATGGGTCTTAACCAAGTGCATTACTGTGGTGGCAGCCCACCTTTGGCATCAAGGAGTCCGAATATACTGTTATCTCGATGACTGGCTCTTGGAAGGTTCCTCCCTTTCAGGAGGTGGAGAGGTCCAGGGATCTGACTCTCCGAGCCTGCTCCCAACTCTGCCTCCTGATTAACGAGGCCAAGTCAGAACTCATGCCCTCTCAGGCGATGGGCTTCATCGGAGCAGAGCTTGACTCTTGTCAAGCCAGAACTCTGCTCCCCCGGTGGACATGGCAAATGTTCCCTCCTTCTTTGCCTGCTCATTTCTGGTTGGGCACTTGCACCCTGCCTGGGACTTTGTGTCTTTTGGGTTACATGGCGGCGTGCACCTTAGTGGTCCATTGGGCCAGGTGGCACATGCACTCCCTCCAGTGGGAACTGGCCGCCCAGTGGACTCGGTGCTGTGATCATTTCGACCAGCTGATCACTGTAACCCAGAAGATGTGGGACGCTCTTCATTGGTAGACCACCCCAGATTGGTTGCAGGAAGGGATCCAGTTTGTCCGCCCTGAACCGACGGCCGTCCTTATGACCGATGCCTCTCTCATGGGCTGGGGAGCCCACATGGGGAACAGGGCCCACGGGTTCTGGACCCCGGAGGAGTCCCGATGCCACATCAACCTATTGGAGCTCAGAGCAGTCAGACTGGCACTGTCTGCTTTTGCTCTTCAGCTCCAGGGTCAAGTGGTTCAATTCCAGACTGACGGTACCACAAGCATGTACTACCTCAACAAACGCACTCCCATCTGCTGTGCAAGGAGGCGCTCCGCATCTGGACCCTCATAGGCCGGTTGGAGGTGGAACTCCTAGCCATCCATGTGGCAGGAGCCTCGAACCAACTGGCGGATGCTCTCAGCCGCATAGGCCAGACATCCCACGAGTGGTCTCCATCCAGAGGTAGCTTAGTCTGTTCTCCCGTTGGGGCAAACCGTTTGTGGACCTGTTTGCATCCAGGGAAAACACCAAGTTGAGGCTGTATCATGCCTGCCATCCCCCTCAGCAGGACTTGCTGCAGGGGGATGCCTTCTCGAGGCCGTGGACCCCAGGCCTCCTCTATGCCTTCCCTCCATTTCCCTTGATCCACAAGGGGTTACTCAAGGTGAGGAGGGAGAGGGCGAAGGTGATCCTGGTAGCCCCAAATTGGCCACGCTAGTTCTGGTATCCAGATCTCCTCAGCCGCAGACCTCCGGAGCGGCTTTGTACATGCCCGGACCTGATATCACTGAACCAGGGGAAGGTACTCCATCCGGGCCTTCAATCCCTGCACCTCACAGCCTGGTACCTGAGCGGCTAGAGTTCCAGGCTTTGGGTCTTTTGACGATGTCTACACCGTGGTGGAGGCATCAAGAAAGGAATTGACCAGAAATGTTATGCCTTCAAATGGAAAAGATTTTCCATTTGGTGTCCGGTTAGGAGTCTGGACCCCTTATCCTGTTCTGTGGCTAACATTCTTTACTACCTTTGGTCTCTCTCCAAAGGGGCTCTGTGGTCATCGACCCTTAGGGTGCACCTGGCAGCCATTTCTGCTTACTGGGCATGGGCTGGTCAGCTGACATTGGCGCAGGAGGCAGTGGTTGAGCGCTTCTTCAAAGGCCTGGATCACATATCCCCTTCGGTGCATGAACCTCCACCTCCATGGGATCTACTGCTGGTTTTGGCAAAGCTCATGGGCAAGCCATTCGAACCAATGCGCAAGTGTGAGTTGTCACACTTGTCGTGGAAGACTGCCTTCTTGGTGGCTTATCGCGTCTGCCAGAAAGACAGGGGAGCTTCAGGCGCTTTCAGTGGACTCCCCTTATCTGGTCTTTCACAGGGAAAAAGTTGTCCAACGCCCCCAACCGAAATTCCTTCTGACGGTGGTGTCAGAGTTTCACCTTAACCAGGTGTTTACTCTGCTGGTATACTACCCTTACTACACCTCGGATACCGAGTACAGGCTCCATACTCTGGACCTGAGACGTGCTCTCTCCTATTATAAGTAGAGAACGGCGGAGATTCGTGGAGAGGTTTGCCAGCTGTTTGTCACCTATGCATGAGCCGCTTCTGGCAGACCTACAGCCAAATGGACCATAACAAGATAGATTACATCATGCATAGGCCTGTGCTATGAGTTGGTGGGCAAGGAGCCTCCCAGAGGGATAAGAGCTCATTCTACCTGCCATACTGCTGCTTCGGTGACTGCTTCCAGGGACATCCCTATCCAGGAAATCTGTCGGGCTGCTACCTGGAAGTCGGCAAACACCTTCATTACCCAGTACCACATCGACCTTGAGTAACGCCGGGATGCTGGTTTTGGGGCCTCGGTTCTCCAATCTTTATTCCCTAAGTAGGGATGTGTCTTCCTCCTCCTCCGGAGAACTGCTTGAGTCTGCCAAACAGTGTGGATGAACAACATATCCACGCTCCTAGAAGAACAGATTACTCACCTGTAACAGTAGTTCTAGAAGTGGTATATGTTGTTTCCTCGCACCACCGACCTCCCGGCTTTGGGCGCAACCTTGCTTCCAGCGGGCTAAGATCTGGTGTCATGGGGCGGAGCCGAGGTATATACTACCCAACTGGGTGGGAGAAGCCAGCTTGAAGACTTCCGGCAAGATTTAAAGGGGAAGGGGACATGCCAAACAGTGTGGATGAACAACATGTTCTACTTCTAGAACTACTGCTATAGGCGAGTAACCTGTTCTTACAGTATAAGAAGCAAAATGGAAAAGTATACAGAAAAACACACCAAGTCAGGTTAGCAAAGTCCACCTGAGGTACGAAGATTTCAAAGTCCAGAGAATCGCTGTTTTGCAAGAATATTTCAGTCTTTCGGTAGCAGCCTTCTGTTTAAGGCAGTCTCTGTGCTGGCAGCTGTTATCTTACGACCAGGAGAGTCCAAGCAAAATGTGTTCAAATGCTCTGATCAGGGGCCATTTATATTTCTCTAACTCTTGAAATAGTGAGCGAAAAATCCCACAACATTTAGGCCAGAAGATCATGGCACTATTGCACTTCCCCAAAAATCTTGATCTTACTTCAAGAGGGCTTTTGTAGTAGGTAATTACAAATAGGACTGAAGCAGGCAGGCGTCAGGACCCCACGGAAAAATTTCTAGCTAGCAGTCTCTGGTGGGGGACCGCCCCACGTCAGGTGACAGACGTCATGCGACGTCAGTATAAAGAGGCGGTCCCCCATGCCCACCTGCCAGTTCTTTCCCACTGATGGCTCTTGTAGCACCTACATAGATACATAGACAGTGTCGGCAGATAAGGGCCTATGGCCCACCTAGTCTGCCCATTTGAGCTTGTAAGTTCAGTTTGTTTTCCTAGAAGTCTGTTTCCCCTTACCCCTGCCCTCTAGAATTCCTTTATGTCTATCCCATGCATTCTTAAATCCCGTGATTGTTTCAGCCCCCACCACTTCCTCTGGCAGGGTGTTCCACTTGTCCACCACCCGTTCTGTGAAGAAATTCTTTCCCATGTTTCCTCTGAATCGTCCTCCCTCCAACTTCATCCCATGCCTCTAGTCCTGGAACATCTTTTCGGCTAAACATAGCGTTTTCCTGCACCCTGTTCCTCTCTGTGAGATACTTGTATGTCTCTATCATATCCCTCTCCCTCCTCTCCTCCAGGGAGTACATGTTCAGTTCCTTCAACCTGTCTTCATAGGACTTGTGATGCAACCCATGCACCATCTTTGTTGCCCTCCTCTGAACCTTCTCTACCCTGTCTATGTCCTTACGTGGGTATGGTCTCCAGAACTGTACACTGTACTCCAGGTGGGGCCTCACTAGTGTCTTGTATAGTGGATTATGACCTCCCTTTTCCTGCTGGTGATGCCCTGCCTATACATCCCAGCATCCTGTTTGCTTTACCTGATGCCTTGTCACACTGTTTCCCTACCTTGAGGTCATCAGAGATGACAACCCCAAGATCCTTTCCTGCTTGTGTGCTATATCCTCACCCCCAACTGATATATTGTGCCAGGGTTTTGTGCCCCATATGCATTATTTTGCACTTCTTTGCATTGAATTTCAACTCCCAAATCCTTGACCATTCTTCAAGTTTCTGCAGGTCCTTCTCATTCTGTCTACACCTCTGGTGTGTCTACTCTGTTACAGAGCTTTGTGTCATCAGCGAACAGTGAAATTCTGCCTTCTAGATCCTGTGCAATGTCACTGATGAAGATGTTGATAGGACCGTCCCAGCACTGATCCCTGTGGTACCCCACTGGTTACTCTTCCCTCTGTGGAGTGACGCCATTTACCACCACCCTCTGTGTCCTGCCACCCAGCCAGTTACCTACCCACCACACTACTGTCCTGCCCACACTCATATTCCCCAGTTTGTGTCATAGTCTTCTATGTGGCACAGTGTCAAAGGCCTTGCTGAAGTCCAGATAGGCCATGTCCACTGCCCTCCCTGATCCACCTCCTAGTCACCCAGTCAAAACATTCAATGAGGTTGGTCTGACATGACCTCCCTGGTGAAACCATGCTGCCTTGGGTCCTGTAGTCCATTGACAACCAGATGTTCCACCAATCTCTCCTTCAGTAGTGCTTCCATGATCTTTCCCACTACCGAGGTGAGGCTGACTGGTCTGTAGTTCCCTGCTTCCTCTTTGTTCCCACTTTTGTATAAGGGACTACATCTGCTGTCCTCCAGTCTTTGGGTACCTCCCCTGTTTCCAGTGATTGGCTGAACAGGATAGCCAGAGATTCAGCCACCACCTCTCTTAGTTCTTTAAGGACCCTAGGGTGCACCCATCTGGCCCCATTGCTTTATCAGCTCTTATTACTTCCAGTTCCTTCAGGACCCTTTCTCGTGTAAAGGGACTTGTGTCCATTTCTGCACCATTCTCACCCCTTGTACTCCCTTCAGACCCATTGCCCCTCTTCCTTAGTAAAGACTGAGCAGAAATACCTGTTCAGTATGTCAGCTTTATTGTTGTCATCCTCCACGTGGTTCCCATCCTCCCCCTTCAGTCTCACTATCCCTCCCTTTGTCTTTCTTTTTTCACTTATGTACCTGTAAAAGGTTTTGTCCCCTTTTCCCACTGATTTTGCAATGTGTTCTTCTGTCTGAGCTTTGGCTTCCCTTACTGACTTCCCTGCCTCCCTTTGTTTCTCCTGGTACTTCTCCCTATCCCCTTCTGCCTGTGTCTTTTTGTATTGCCTGAATGCAATCTGTTTGGCTTTCACTTTCTTTGCTACCTCTTTGGAAAACCATAATGGTCTCCTCTTCCTTTTCCTCTTGCTAACCTGCTTAATGCATAATTCTGTTCTTATAATCCCCATTTTAAATACTGCCCACTGTTCCTCAACCCCTGATTCCTGTCCCATTCCCTTAATGCCTCTTTCAAGTATCTCCCCATTTTCCCAAAGTCTGCCCCCTAAAATCCAGGATCGTGTTTTTGTGTGGTTTGGTTCTGCTCTTTCTGTGATTTCAAACCACAATGACTGGTGGTCACTGTTACCCAGGTGCTCCCCACTGTTACCCCATCACACTGTCCCTGTTTGTGAGCACAAGGTCCAGTATTGCCTTCTGCGAGTTGGTTCCATGACCAGTTGCTTGAGGAAGGCACCCTGAAGGAGTCCAGGATAAATCTGCTCTAGTTGATGCTGCTGCTGGGATGCTCCAGTCCACGTCTGGTATATTGAAGTCTCCAACCAGTACTACTCACCCTTGTCTGCCATCCTTTGGATGGCTAGCATCAACTCCCTATCTGTTTCTTCCTCCTGGGCTGGTGGTCTATAGACCACACCTGTGCGGATGGCTGGCCCCATTTTCTTTCCAGCTTAACCCACAGTATCTCTCCCCCATTTTGTTCCTCCTGGATCTGTGTGGCCCTTATGTCATTTTTCACATACAGTGCCACTCCTCCTCCCTTCCTGCCTGCTCTGAATATGTTGTAGCCAGGTATGGCCATCTCCCAGTCATGGTTATCATTACACCAGGTTTCAGTGATGGCCACAATGTCCAGGTCTGACTTTACCATGACAGCCTCCAGATCTTCCATCTTGTTGCTAAGGCTCCTGGCATTTGCACACATGGCTTTCCATGATTTGACCTCCCTAGACTGCTTCACTGTTCTACTCCAGCCCCTTCCTTGGTTGTCATTTATCCCTGGTTCTCCTTGCTGTTTGCCCTTCTGCTGAATTTTGCCCCTTTTCTGCTTATCCATCTTTTGCACACTGCTTTGCAGAGATAGCCATTCCTCTGGTTCACTGGTTCCACTACTAGCTGTGGGGGGTGAGCAAGTAGGTACCGTTCTTGCTGGCCTGCCACCCCCCTTTGCTAGTTTAAATGCTTGTCAATGTAGCATTTAAACTTATCATTGAGTGCTTGGATTCCCCTCCAGGATGGATGCAGGCTGTCAGGCTTGAACAAACCTCCATCCCTCCAGGTGGGTCCCCAGTCATCAATGAATCCAAACCCTTCCTCACAGCACCAGTTCTTCAACCATGAGTTAAAGTTCCTGGTGCTTGCACTCCTATGCTCTCCATTGCCTCTCACAGGTAGTACTTCTGAGAAAGTGACAGAAGTAGCTACTTGCTTGAGACCCCTCCCCAGTTTCCTAAACTCTTCCTGAACTTCCTTTGGCTCCCCATTTGCCAAGTAATTAGTACCTAGGTGGATAATGACATCCAGCTCACCCTCCCGTCTTGCCTTCCCAGTGGTCCCCAGTATCTTCCTTCCATCCCTCCATGCCGTGGCACCTGGTAGGCACCTCACCTCCCTGTCCTCCCCCTCCTGTGTTCCTAGCTGGATCCCTCTTACGATGGAGTCCCCCACCAGGATTCGCTTCCTCCTCCTCTGGGGTCCACTGCTTTCCTCACTGAGGTCACCTCCTTGCCTAACCTCCACATCCTTTCCTTCCACTTCCCTGGGTACCTCTATTTGGTTGTCCTCATTTGCCAGTGTGGCGTATGAGTTCTTGAGAGGAATAGGATCTGGGATGTGCCTCTGCCTGACTGCCCTAACCCTCCCTGAGCCCACTGTCATCCAAGTGCTCCTCGTTCTCGGCATCCTTTGGGGCAGCTGCATTGGACTGGGTGGTCCCTGGATGGGGGTGGTGGTACTCCAGGCCAGTTTACTTCGCTCTGGGGTTGGCTACCTCATCCCACAGTCCAGAGAGATGCATGCAGATAGGGCAGCACCTCAGTGTCCAGAAAGTCTGCCTGAATATGGCTGCCCCACAGCCACTGCATTGCACCACTCCCCACATTATACTGCAATTCCCCTACTACTCTGCTACTGAAGCTCTCTTAGTTCTCTTTTTATTTATTTACAGTACTAAAAATCCTGTAACTGATCGTCAGATATATTTTTTTTTTTAAGGAAAAAGGAACTAACCTCGTGGTTAAGTTCACTGCTTCGCCAGTCTATCGTCTGTATTTTACCGTCTCGTTTCGCTATTTCTTCAGATTTTCGTCAGCATTTACCTCAGCTGCCGTGTATGTCATCCCCGACTCCCTCCGAGCACAAACAAGTGCTCTTCCTGTGGCACCCAGCTCCCGCACAAGGACACACTCCCAGTGCCTTTTTTGCCTAGATCCCGACCAACCTGTGGAGAAGTGTCATCTCTGCCAGCAGTTTAACGTGGCCCCCCAACAGCAGAGGCAGCAGTCCATGGAGGCCCTCGTTCTCAAACTTAAAATGACCTCCATGGAAAAGAAGCTGAAAAAACTCAGGCGGGCCTCTACTTCTCCGGAGGACCATCGCAAGAAGCAGCACTGGGACTCCTCTACTGCAGTCGCCGCGACCTCGGCTGGGGTCACGGTCCTGCAGGTGACATCCCCTCCGGGGGACCATTTCTCGACTGTCATCTTACAGGCTTCCAAGGTGGAGTCGCTTCCCGTCGGGCTCGGGAGCCTCCAGGTCAAAGGAGGCAATTGCTCCCAGTAAGTCTGCCACCGTCTGGCCTTCTGGTTCAAGCGGCCCCAGTTAGCCGGATGTCGGCTCCTCAGACACCCGGCCAGGTAAGGCTGATAATTCGCCCGACCCTTCGGGGCAGCGCACGGCCTCTAAAGAGCCCACCAAGGCCGCCCCTCCATCGCAGCCTTTGTTGAGCATAGGGTCCAATAAGTCTGATGCCGGCTCCTCCGTCCGACAGGATCCCAACGGATGCTGGCCTCTCCGTCAGGACTGACACCTGACCCTTCAGGCCTATCCGTTGTCCCGAGCTCGCCGCAATGTTCGTTGTACTCCAAGGCTCCAGAGTCTCGCTTGCTGGACCCCAGGGATATTAGCCCCCCCCTTCCCTGGGCGACAGAGGATGTTGGCATGCTGCCGTCGGGTCTCCCTCCCGCTGGGCTGGAGGAACTGATGTCTAATCCTCGGATGCAGACGCCGGCCTACCCGACGCCCAGCAACATCCCCTTGCCGGACGCCACCCCTATACCAGACCCGTTGGGCCTCCCGTTCCGGGCCTGCCCACTGGGTCGTTCCCAGGGCCTTCTGCTCCTTCAGAGCCCCTGGTGCCTGGGTGTCCGACTGTTGTATCAGACACTGCCATACCCAGGTCCGTAGTTTCCGGCACTTCAGTGCCAGACGCCGCAGTACCAGACGCTGGGCTTCCTGCTGTCTGATTACTGATACGCGCTGTACGGATACCCCCAGTATCTGTACCCTTCTCTTCCACCGCCCCCTCAGCTGCCGGTGGATCTGAAGGTGACTCTGGCTTTCTGGTGGGCTGCAGCCAGGGCTCAGCTTACCAGGAAGAAGAGACAGTCTTCCGATGCGGACTCTTTTCGGGACCCTGACATCTGTGGCGAGGACTCCCCCACAAACACACGAGGCGAGCCCTCCGGTTCCAGGGCAGGGGAGGCTACGCTTCCATGTGGGTTTCCCAAGGGGTCCGTTCCTACCCTGCGCTGGGAGGAGTCCTCTTCATCCTCCTCGGAGACCTTGGACGACTCCGGTTGCTCCGATCCAGACGACAAGCCTCGCACTCCAAACAAGACCAGGCCAAGGACTCCTCCGAAGTCCCCTCCAGAGGATCCTTCTTTCCTGGAGTTGCTGAATAAAATCCAGGCTGTTCATCAGTGGCAATCCTTGGAGCTGGATTTACAGCGTAAAAAAACTCGCTGTGCACCTGGATCTGCCCAAGACCGCTTCTACTCTGGTTCCACCCTGGATCGAGCCTCATGCCGACCTTGTGTCCACTATTTGGAAACAACCATTTGCATTAGCCCCCCTTCCGAGGAAGTCAGACAGGCTATATCAGGCTCCGGAGGGTGCTGATTCTTTGAATTCACACCCCAGGGCTGATTCTGTCATGATTAGCGCCGCTCACGGCCGTTCGGATAACCCCAAGCACTTGAGCTCATCGCCACCCAACAAGGAATCCTGTGTTCTGGACCAGCACGGGAAGGAGGTCTATGCTTCTTCCACTCTGGGATCAGGGCCCTGAACTGTGTTGCTCACATGGGGGATTACCAGATGACGATCCTTAGCGAGGTGGAAACTAAATTGGAATCCCTTCCTGAGTCTCGGACGAAGCAGAAAGTGGCTGACCTAGTCCAGTCTGCATGTTTGGCCAGTCGGCACATGCTTCATGCCATGTACGATGCAGTGGACGCTGCTGGTCTGAACTCGGCTTTCACAGTAGGTTTGCTGCATCATGCCTGGCTCCAGGTGTCTGGTTTGGTCCCGGAGGTGCAGTCTGCTATCCAGGATGCGCCCTTCAGGGGTTCAGTGCTTTTCAGTGGCGATGACAAGGACATCACCGATCCGCAGGAGAAGGGTACTGCACTTAAGTCTGTTGACTCCTTGTACATGGCCCCTCAGGCTCAGTGTTGTGCCTTTTGCAGACTGTCTCGGCCCAAAGCGAAACCTCAAAGAAAGTGGGCCAACAAACGTTGGGCCCCTCTGGCTGCCAAGCCCCCCAGAAAAGTGGCGGGAGCTTCAACCGTGACACTGCCTCACACCTCCTGACTCCTCCTCTCCCACAGCCTCTGGGCCTCCCAGTGGAGCCAGTAGGAAGGAGATTCTCCTTCCATCTACCGGGTTGGTAGAGGATCACTTCAGACACTTGGGTACTCCAGCTGATAGCAGAAGGACACTCAATAAAGTTTCTTCGGAAACCACCATGACCCCCCTTCATAGAAATATAGAAACATAGAATTTGACGGCAGACAAGGACTGCTTGGCCCACCCAGTCTGCCCATTTCCCTACCTGATGGATAAGCTGCAGATTCTAGTTAATCAACAGCTTACTTCCTTCTGCCCCTCACTAGAATTGACTTCAAGGTCATCTTACTCCCCAGAACACCTCCTTCTGGTCTGGGAAGAAATATCCTCCCTTCTTCTGAAGGAGGTGATACAGCCCGTCCCATCCCACCTTCAAGGGACAGGTTACTACTCCCATTTCTTTCTGGTTCCGAAGAAGACAGGAGATGTGAGGCAGATTCTAGACCTCAGCTTACTGAACTTGTTCATGGAGTACAAAAGGTTGAGTTTTCTGCCCCTCCTTCGGCCGGTACAGTGGCTATGTACTCTGGACATGCAGGATGCCTACCTGCATATCCCTATTCGACCTTCCCACCGTACACACCTTCGTTTTTCGTTCTGGGGTACCACTACTAGTTCAAGGCCCTCCCATTTGGTCTTTCCTCGGTGCCCTGAGTGTTAACTAAATGCCTTTTGGTGGTAGTGGCCTACCTATGTACCCAGGGGGTTCAGATTTTCCCGTACCTGGACTGGCCTCCTGGCGGCCCCGTCCAGGGAGGAACTCCTGCGCTTCCTTTTCCTGCAGGTTTTCACCAGCCTGGGTATTACCATTAACCAGACAAAGTCCCATCTGATCCCGTCCCAGATGCTCCAGTGTATCGGGGTGATCTTGAACACTACCTCCGGCATGGCTTTCCTGCCACTGGACAGGGTGGCCACCCTCCAGGCTCAGGTCAGCCTATTGTCCAGCCGCAGGCAGGTCAGCGCCAGGTCAGTTCTTCTCCTCCTCTGGCTTATGGTGACTGCTATTTAGACAGTCCCTCGCACTCGGCTCCACATGAGAATCTCTCCGTGGACACTTCGGTCTCAGTGGGATTAGCTGGTGGATGACCTAGATCTAAAAGTTCTGGTCTCCTGTCCTATGGTTCGGGACTTGCAATGGTGGATGGCTCAGGAGAACCTTTGCCAGGGAGTTCCCCTGGCCCAGGCTCGAACAGACACTTCACATAAATGTGCTCGAGCTCCGGGCTATGTTGTATGCTCTTCAGACTCTGCATCTGTATCTGCTCCCAGGGTATCTGGCTGTCCAGACGATGTGTGTAGTCTGGTACATCAACAAACAGGGAGGAACTCGTTCCTACCCTCTCTGCATGGAGGTGATGCGAGTTTGGGATTGGGTGGTGCAACACAACCTTCACTTCATGGCAGTTCACGTCGCGGGGTGGAGAACACGGCAGACCACCTCATTCGGTCGTCTGCACACGCTCATGAGTGGGAACTGGATCAGGAGGTAGCAGACTATCTTTCTACATTGGGGAACACCCCAGGTAGACCTGTTAGCGTCTCCTCTCAACGCAAAACTTCCTGCCTTCTGCTCGCTCCAGGGCACTGCATTTTTTGGAGAGACGCTCTCTCTAAACTGGAAGGGCATATTAGTCTGCCCCCGGATTCCCTTGATTCCGAGGGTCTTACAGATACTCTGCTCAGAAGGAGCTCGCATGATCCTAATCGCTTCTTTCTGGCTCAGGCAAGTTTTGGTTCTCTCTTGTGCAACAGTATTCAGAGGAACCTTCTCTTCCTCTTCAGCTTCCTCTTCCGCTATCGCAACTTTTGCTGATCCAGGATCTGGGGACCCTGGTCCATCCAGGCCTCAGGTCCCTTCAGTTGCACACGTGGCTCCTGCAGACGTAGCTCAAACCCGATTCGGGGTTTCCCCGCTGGTGGCTGAGATTCTGGTGGAGGCCAGAAAGCCCTCCACTAGATCTACCTATGCAAAGAAATGGAAACAGTTCTCTATTTGGGCATCTTCCAAAGATTTCGAGCTATTCTCATGCTCTGTTGGAAGGCTTCTGGACTACATGCACAATCTCTTTGATCTGGGTCTGTCATTCCTCTCTGAAGGTTCACATAGCGGCCATCTCCACTTACCATGTTCCTTTTGGGGACAGAACTTTTGCGCTGTTGGATGTCTCCAAGACTTAGAGGGGTTCTCCACTTGAGACCCCCTATTCGCGTTCCTGCCTCTCCTTGGGATTTTAATTTTATTCTTGAGAAGCTTACCCTGTCTCCTTTCGAGCCGGCATCCTCAGCAGACCTAAAGTTCCTTTCCTGGAAGACCTTCCTCCTAGTGGCCATTACTTCTGCTCGAAGGATTTCTGAGCTCCAGGCCCTGATGTGCAAAATCCCATATTTGATTTTTCACAAGGAACGTGTGACTCTGCATACCAACCCTAAGTTTCTCCCCAAGGTGGTAGCGGAATCTGTGCTAAATCAATCGAGCTGCCTGCTTTCTTTACGCAGCACTCCAGTCAAGGGGAGTACCTCTTGCATACTTTGGATGTTCATCGAATTCTGAGATACTACACCAGGATGAAGGATCTCAGAAAGACTGTTTGTTTCTTTTGCTCATAAAAGAGAAGGCAATGCTGTTTCCAAGCAGTGCCTATCTAAATGGTTGGCTCATTGTATCACTTTCTGTGACAAGTACCACAAGGCCCTGCCGGGTCAAGTCAGAGGTCACTCCACCAGCGGTGTCGCTGCCACTGCTGCTTGTTTCAAGAATGTCAGCGGCAGACATTTGTGCAGCCGCAACTTGAATTTCTGTCCATACCTTTACAAAACATTACACTTTGGATATTGCCTTTCGCCGCAGAGCTGGCTTCAGGTTGGCTGTGCTACAAGGTCTTCTTTCCTAAGACCCTCACAGCCAGAGGGTCTACATTTGAGTAGTTCCCTCCTCCCGTTTCTTGCTTGTTCCAGACTGCTTGGGACTCAGTCCTATTTGTTAATTACCTACTGCAAAAGCTCTCTCGAAGTAAGATAGTACAGTTACGTAAGAACTTACCGTAACAGTAGATCTTCGAGAGAGGCTGTTGCAGTAGGTAGTACCTTCCCGCCCTCCATCCCCCTAAGCTTTTTCAGCTCCTTTTCCAGGGAAGGAAACATACGCTTCTCTCTCGTCTTGCCTTTTTGGCCTTTGGCGGGAAAGAACTGGAAAGCGGGCGTGGGGGACTGCCCCTTTATACTGACGTCTCATGACGTCTATCACCTGACATGGGGCGGTCCCCCGCCAGACTGCTAGCTATAAATTTTTTCCGTGGGGTCCTGATGCCTGCCTGCTTCAGTCCTGTTTGTAATTACCTACTGCAAGAGCCTCTCTCGAAGATCTACTGTTACAGTAAGTTCTTGTGTAACTGTACTTTTTCCTGATCATCTTTGATGTCAGATTCTCAGTTAATCTAGGTTTCACAATCTCACACAGGTACGCTATAAGGTTGTGTTTTTTTTTTTTCTATTACATCACACAGGCCTGTTAGGATCTTTCCTGGCTAAAACATCCTGGACTTTGAACTGACTTAATTTAATTAGTTATAAGGAAGATCCTATAAGTGTTATGATTATACAGCTGATTTTATTACTTCTGTTTCCCGTGGTCATTTCTTATTGGAAATACCCCTTTGATCATGCATCCACAAGCTTTTTGACAAGAACATCCGATTCCTGCAAGCAGCTGGCCTCGTAGGTCAGAAGGTCGAACCCCCCCTTCTATTTTTAGTATTTTCTCTGTGTGCTTTTGGTAATAAAATTACATTTAAAAAAAAAAAAAAACAACAGAATATCTGCGGAAGGGCAGTTGCTGGCCACATCGGCAATGAGGAGAGCGCACTGGGCGCAGCATCAGCGGTAGGAGGAGCCAGAGCAAGCATTTCCCGGTAGCTTCAGTTGGCGGTGGGCCAGGGCTGTTGGAGCCAGGAGGACTGCGGGCCAATCGGAGGCCAGGGCGCCATTTTTGAAATTGCGGTTGAGCTATAAAGGGCAAGCCCAGTCCCCTTCACGGACCTAAAAGGAACTTTGTTTCCCCAACCCTCGGCCCCATCTTCTACCTCTTAAATAGCTGGAAGGGGTTGAGTCAAGGGATGGGAGTGGCCTGATCTAGCAGTAAATCATTTAGCTACTGTAGCCCTGATTTATTGTGTGGGTACTATAGTGTTGATCATTGGGGAAACCTGGTGGTTCACTCAGAAATCTCCTGTGAGGGGGATGGGACCACAGGTAGTTAAGAGCTGGCGTCTTTGGGGGAACGGTAGGGTGTGGGGCGGCAATGGTCCTTGACTGGGCTTAGAGGTTCGGTGGGCTCAATGTCTGCCAGCTGGCAAAGCTCAGAGGAGGTTAGAGGATTAGGAGGCAACTAGAGATCTGGGAGGGAGGTATGGAGGGGGTGGGGGAAACGGGCAAGGAGTCACCCATGTGGCTGCACCAAGTACTAAAGACGGGCATAGGGAGAGGAACTTGGGGGGGTGCACGTGGGGACCCTGACAGAGGGGGGTCCAAAAGGAGGAAGCTCCCAAAGAAGCAAGCAAGCATCTGGGGTTGGACAGAGGGAACCAGGCTGGGGAGGGAGGGGGAGTCTTGCAGTCGGGCATTAGGCTTAGCAACCATTTCAAGCCTTTGTGTCTGCTAGTGGAGGAGGGGAGCACTGGGGGGGGCAGATATGGCAGGGTCTGGAAATCAGGGGGAGAATGGGGAGCATGGAGTGCGGGAAAACGGGGGGTCAGAGCAGGCTGAGGGAGAGGGCGTCGTGCAGGGGAAAGGGCAAGGAGGAACAGGCATACAAGGTTAGGATGCAGTAAATGGGGCTGAGGGTTTGGATTAGGGGAGCATGGCAGGCAAGGAGGTGTTAAATGCAGACGGGACGGATGGGATGATGAGCCAGGCTAAGCCAACAGATAGGGTAGAAGGACCAGTCATGGGCAGGGATGGGGGGAGTAGCGATGCAAAATAGGATGCTCGGTAGGGGGGATGCCCAGGATCGGAGGAGAGGGGGTGGCCATTGTCAATAGAGTGAGGGCAGCATTTGACACCCAGATAGTGGGAGGAGCGAGGAGCCAGCTGGGGGGAGAGGCCAGAAAAAAGGAAGAGGGGCATGGAAGGAGAAACCTGGGGAGTGAGAATGGAGGCAAGGGGTGGTTAGAATGCTTCTGTTGGGGGAGTCCATGATTAGGGGCATCAAATGGGATAGGATGGGGGGAAGCCTGCCAGGTTAGAACCAAATGCTTCCCTGGCCTGATGGTGCACAAGACCAAGTATGAGGTTCTCCGGACATACTGATGCACCTGGATACAAATGACAGAGGGAAGTGTTGAACTAGAGATACAGGCAAGGTTTCGGGAGCTAACCAGGGTTTGCTATTCCATAGGATGCTTGATTTCCTTCTCGGAAATCTTGCCATTGCCGAGGGCTAGTGGGGAGAAAAAGCAGAAAATTAGGGTGGTAAATCAGTGGCTCAGGGAGTAGTGTGAGGCCAGGGGTTATGGGTTGAGGGGGGATTGGGGGCAGCCTGGGAGGGTAAGGGGCTGTACGCTAGGGATAGGCTACACCTCAGTTTGGAAGTGAGGGAAATCATTAAGCTGGAAAATAGAGGGGTTCATCAGTGAAAGGTGGGGTTTAAACTTGTGAAGGGGCAGTTGCAGGGGGTCCGATAAAAGAGGGACTCTGTCTCCATCCCCCTAAGGAGCTGGAGGAGTATGGAAAAGGCCAACAGGTAGGGTGGGGGGAGGAGAGACTGCAGTCACACGAAAACACGGGGGGGAGGAAAGGGAAGGAGAGTGGTCCTTCTAAATGCCAGGAGCTTGGGAAATAAGATGCCAGAGCTCCAGGCGATGCTAGCTGAGGGGGCAGTGGATGTGGCAGCTGTCACTGAGACTTGGCCACCCCAGGGCATGACTGAGACCTAAACCTGGAGGAGGAAACTGTGTTCGGAAGGACAGGGTAGCACTATTGGTCAAAAATGGCATTGGTATAGGAGGGGTGGAGGAGGCGGAGGGGAACGTGAAGGCGTTTGGATCACCCTGAAAGCGAAGGGGGGGGGGGCAAAAGTAAAACAATAGGAGTGGTATACAGACCCCCTGCGATGGCGGAGGAACTGGAGGAGAGTCTGGTGGCAAATGTTATGAGACACTGTAGATTGGGCAAGGGAAGGGTAGTGGTGATGGGAGATCTAAATATGCTAGGGACGGACTGGGGCATTATGACGTCCTCAGTGGCCTGGGAGGAGAGGTTGCTGGATATCTTCCAGGATGTGTTCCTAACCCAGCAGCTGGGTGAGCAGACTAGGGAGGCCCAGATACTAGACGTAGTCCTGGCGGACAGTGACCAGATTAGGGGCCTGGAGGTGAGGTACCCATTTGCGGGGAGTGATTATGCCACAGTCTGGTTCTGCCTGGACCTAGTGGGGGAGGAAGGCTGCACAAAGATGGTGGTAATTGACTTCAGGGGGGCAGACTTCAAGGGGATGGGAAGAATGCTTAAGAATCATTTGGATGGGATAAGGCCAGACATGGACGCTGACAGTAGGTGGTAAATCATTGGGAGGGGGTGCAGGAGGCTACCAAGACCTGTGCAAGAGTGAGGCGCAAATGCGGTAAGGCTAGAAAACCATTTTGGTGGACTGGGAGGTTCAGGAGGTGGTGAGGTAAAAGAAGGCTGCCTGTGGGCACTTCAGACGCTCAAGGAGTGTAAGGGATCAAGGGGAGTGTGAGTTGGCTGCCAGAAGGGCCACTAGGGTGGTGAGGTCGGCTAAGGCAAGGAAGGAGCAGAACCTGGCCAGGGAAATCAGGAGGGTAAACAAGGGGTTCTTTAGATACATTGGGGGGGGGGAAAGGAAGGTGAAGGGACAGATTATAACAGGGAAGGGATGGGCACAGGACCCAGGGAGCAGGCTAAGGTACCAAATGAGTACTTGCCTCAGTTTTACCAGGAGAATGGGGGCTGTGTCATTCAGGGAGAAGAGGGTGAGACTGAGAATGCGGACCCTTACCAACAGGGAGCCCAGATGGATCGGGGGGGGGGAGTCATCACCATCAGGAGGGGGGAAAGCAGAACAAGAGGCCAAGGGGGAGGAAGTGGAGGTGGAAATCCTGGTAGAGAGAGAGAGAGAGAGTGAGTGATTCCCTCGGGTCCCTTAGGACAGAGAAAGCACCAGGGCAGGATGAATTACATCCCAGGGTACTGGGGGAACTGGCAGAACCCATGGCCGAGCTTTTCAACATCTCTCTGACTGGGTAGGTGCCCCAGGACTGGAGGGTGGCACATATCGTGCCTATCCACAAGGGAGGATCAAGAGAGGAAGTGGGGAACTACAGGCCCGTCAGCCTGACATTGGTTTTGGGTAAGGTGATGGAGGGTATTATCAAGGAGAAGTTTGGGTACCTGGATGATGGACAGCATGGCTTCGTCCTGGGAAAATCGTCAGACAAACCTTGTGGAGTTATACGATTGGGTGAAGAGTACCCTGGACCAGGGTAGGCCAGTGGACGTCCTCTTTCTTGACTTCAGCAAGGTGCTTGACTCTGTTCCTCATAGACGCCATTTGGACAAGCTGGGGAAAATGGGGGTGGGAAACAGATGATCAGATAGGAAATTGTCTCTCTCAGTGTACCCAGAGAGTTGTGGTTGGGGGTTAGTCTCATCTCCAAGGAGGGTCAGCATTAGGGTCCCTCATGGATCGGTCCTAGGATCCCTCCTGTGTAATGCCTATGTCTCTGACATCAGGAAGGGTATCAGGAGTGAAATGAGTCTCTCTGCAGATGACTCAAAGGTGAATGGAGAGGGTGGTCCTGCAGGAGGACCTAAATGCTATGGAGAGTTGGTCTAGGAAGTGGAGTCTGAAATTCAGTGCACGGTTCTGCACCTGGGTGCCAGAAATCCTGGTGAAGGTGCTACAAATCTCGATGGCAGAGGGACCTGGGAGTGGAGGTGGATGTCAAAATGAACAATTCTGAAACCTGTAGGAGGGCAGTGGTCAAAGCCAATAGGATGCATCGCTAGGAGGATAACCTCCAGAAGGAGGAAAGTCGTACTCTCTCTGTATAACTGCTTGGTTAGGCCACACATAGAGTTCTGTGTGCAGTTTTGGAGGCCGCACTTAAAAAGGGACGTTGCACTTCTGGAAAGGGTCCAGAGGAGGTCAACCAAAATGATCTGGGGCTTGGGGGAAGGACCTATGGGGAGAGGCTCAAGGAGCTCAACATGTACACGGAGGAGGAGGGGACGGGGGGGACATGACAGAGGTCTTAAAGTACATGAAGGGGGATAAATAGGGGAGGCTCAGTCGGGGTGCTACAAAGGAAAGAGGGGGCAACTAGAGGGCACTGGTGGAAGCTGGGGTGAGACTCGAGAACGAGGAGGTGCTACTTCACAGAGAGTGGTGGAACCATGGAATGTGCTTCTCAGGGGACTAGTGGAGGCAGAGACCGTGGAGGGGTTGGGACAGATATAGGGATAGGGTTGTGCTGGCAAAGTTCAATACAAGGGGAATATCTTGGACTGGGAATGGAGAATCCCGGGGTGGTGGGGGGGTCAGCAAGGTCAGCTCCCTGGTTGGGGGCTGACCAAATGAGCAGACACGAAAGACCGTTGGGCCTACTCTGCTGGCATTTTAGTATGTTAGTATGTTAAATAAGGGCTGGCAGCTGGGCAGCTCACCACACCCCTCCCTCCTAGACTGAATTTGTAGGAATCCATCCCTAGCAGGATATGATTTTCATAAATTCTGTTCACTGCTCTAACTCGTGAGATAGCCCGTCTGTGTTGGCATTGGCCGATCCGGCTCTGTGGGTAATGGTCATATCGTAGCTCTGTAAGGCAGTGCTCCATCTTAAGAGATAACCGTTTGTTTTACCCAGCTGAGTCAGCCACACAAGGGAGTTATGATCGGTCTGTACCTCAGTGCCTCCCGTAGAGGTACAGCTCTTAATTACTTCAGGGCCCATACCAGCGCAAGGCATTCCTTTTCAACCGTGGAATAGGCCTGGTGTGGGGAAGCAACTTTGCAAAGGCACGCTTGTTAGGCTCAGGGGAAGAACACATGGGCAAGGGCAGCTTCCAGCTGGTTCAGCTCTCGGGGTTGCAGGCAGTAAGGGAAAAGAGGTTAGCCTATAGAAAATTCAGGAAGACCAAGAGAGAGGTGGATAGGGAAAATTACCTAAAGTTGGCTAGTGAGACAAGTAAGGAAGTCCGGCGAGCAAAGGCACAGAAGGAGCTTGAAATAGTTGAAGGAATTAAGGGGGAGAAGTCTTTCTTTCACTATATAAGTGAGAAAAGGGACAAGAAGGAAGGGATTGTTAGGCTTAAGAAAGGTGTGGAGTGGGTGGAGGATAACGGAGGAAAAGCAGAGATACTAAATTAATACTTCTGTTCTGTCTTCACCAGGGAGAAGGACAGACTAGTGCCTTCAGGAGGGACAAGAGAAGCCGGGGGGGGACACAGACATAGTGATAGAGGAGGATAGAGTGAGGGAGGGTCTGCTGCCTTTGAAAGTGGACAAATCACCAGGCCCAGACAGAGTACATCCAAGGGTACTAAAGGAACTGGCTGAGGAGCTGGCAAGGCCGCTAGCAGACCTATTTAATAGTTCACTAGAATCAGGCATGGTACCACAGGACTGGTGAACAGCACTTGTAGTGCCCCTTCACAAAAGCGGTCCCAAGGATGATCCAGGGAATTACAGACCAGTCAGTCTGACCTCCATTGTGGACAAGCTGATGGAGACCATACTAAAGGAAAGGCTGGTGGAATATCTAGAGGAACACAGTCTCCAGGATGAGAGGCAACATGGGTTCATGGGGGGGGAAGTCACGTCAAAAAAATCTGATTTCTTTGACTGTGCCACTAAGACAGTAGACAGGGGCCAAGCTGTAGACATCCTCTATCTTGATTTCAGCAAGGCTTTTGACTATGTGCCCCACAAAAGGTTGATCAGGAAGTTGGTGGATCTTAGAGTTGGAGAAAAGATGGTCAGATGGGTAGAAAACTGGCTGAGGGACAGAACCCAGAGGGGGGTGGTGGGGAGTTATCTGGTACCAGAGAGGTAACCAGTGGGGTCTCACAGGGCTCTGTGCTGGGGCTGGTGGTGTTCAATGTCTTCATCAGTGACATTGAGGATAGCATTAAAGGCAAAATGTGCCTATTCATCGATGACACCAAGCTCTGTGGGAGAGTGGACACAGCTGAAGGAATAAGGGACCTACAGGGAGATCTGGAAAAGCTGGGGAGGTAGTCCAGGATCTGGCAGCTTGGCTTCAATGCCAAGTTATGCATATTGGAGCCAAGAATCCCAGGACAGAGTATTACCTGGGTGGAGTCAGAGTATCTGCATCAGAGGAGAAGGACCTGGGAGTGATGATCATTGGTTACCTGAAGCACTCCATGCAGTGTAAGAAAGCAGCAGCAAAGGCAAACAAGATGCTTGGATGCATAGCTGGGTGGATCAGTAGTAGGAGAGAGGAGGTTATACTGCCCTTGTACAGGTCACTGGTAAGGCTGCATCTAGATTATGGCATTCAGTACTGGTGCCCACACCTGAAAAAGGAGATTAACCTGCTGGAGAAGGTACAGAGGAGGGCTACAAAGATGATAGCCAGTTAGCAGGGCAAGGTGTACCAGGAGAGGTTAAGGGTACTGAACGTGTACTCCCTGGAAGACTGGAGAGAGAGAGAGGACACATGATTGGGACATTCAAGTACTTGAAAGGGATAAATAAGGTTAAGGAGTCTCTAAGCTGAATGGCAACCCTATCACAAGGGGGAACAGTCTTAAGCTGGAGGGTGGAAGATTTAGGAGGGAGGTCAGGAAGCACTTCTTCACAGAGGGTGGTAGACACTTGGAATGCGCTGCCAGAAGAGGTCATCTCGTTGAAGAAGGTGGGCAGCTTTAAGAGAGGCTGGGATAGGCATGGGATGAGAGGAGTGGAGGGAGGTGGGGACATTAGCTCAAGCTGTGGATCCCTGCATCTGAGCAGACTGATAGTCAAATGTCCACCTTCTGTTGGCTTCTTCGTGTGTTCGTATGTTCCCTTGGTTAGAGGTCTGACTGAGGACTACTTCAATCCCCTCATGTGAGGTATCTGTCTGGACTACAAATGGCTTACTGTAGTTGGACTGGCCAACACAGGGGCACTGCAGAGTGCCTCCTTTAGCCGTGCGAAGGCTCGCTCACAGGCTGGCTCCCATTTTAGCCTTTGGGGCATTCTTTCCTTTAGCAGGCCAGAGGGGAGCTGCCATAGGGTGCCAGAATGTGGTACCAACTGCTCGACAGCACCCGGGCAGTCCCAAGGAAACTCTGAACCTGCTTCTGGTGTTCAGGACTGGCCACGCCCCCATCGCCTCAAACTTGGCTTGACTGGGACAAAGACGCCCTCGCCCTACTACATGTCCTAGGTATGCCAGCTTCTCCATGGCCACCTGGCACTTTTCAGCCCAACACTTCCTTCAGGTGGGACAGGTGTTCCTTCCAACTGATACTGAAGATGGCAATATCATCCAGATACGCCGCTGCGTACTCTTCAGTACCATGTAACACCTGGTTGACCTACCTTTTGAAGGTGCAGGGGCACTTTTCATTCCAAAAGGCATTACCCTAAACTTGAATAATCCTACTGGAGTCATGAAGGCTGACCTCTCCCCAGCTGTGGCAGTTAACTCCACCTGCCAATACCCTTTTGTCAGGTCAGTTGTGGTAAGGTATGTCGCCTCTCCCAACTTGTCCAGTAGTTCGTTCATCCATGGCACTGGGTGGGTGTCAGACTTTGTGACTGCGTCGAGTCCATGATAGTCCACACAAAAGTGAATAGAGCCACCCGGCTTGGGAACGAGGACTATGGCATAGGAGTGGAGGAGGCGGAGGGAACTGTGGAGGCGATTTGGGTCACCTTGTTAACAGGGGGCAAGAGGTAAAATAGGAGTGGTGTATAGACCCCCTGCGCTGGCAGAGAGGCTGGTGGTAGATGTTGGGATACTCTGCAGATTGGGCAGGGGAAGGGTGGTGGTGTTGGGGGACTTAAACATGCCAGGAATGGACTGGGAGACTGACATCCTCGGTGGCCAGGGAACAGAGGTTGTTGAATGTCTTTAAGGACGAGTTCCTAACTCAGCAGGTGGGGGAACTGACCAAGGAGGTGTGGATACTGGATGTGGTCCTGGCAGACGGTGACTAGATTTGGCAGACAATGACCAGATTGGGGGCCTGGAGGTAAGGGACACGTTGGCGGGGAGTGACCATGCCATGGTCTGGTTCTGCCTGGACCTAGGAGGGGTAGAAGGCTGCACAAAGACTGAGGTAACTGACTTCAGGGGGACGGATTTCAGGGAAATCGGCAGGATCCTTAAGGAGCATTTGGATGTGATTGGGCCAGACATGGACGCTGACAGGTGGGAAATCATCAAGGAGGGGGGGCGCAGGATTTATTTAGTTTTTGTTAACCGGGTAGGTGCACTAGCCAACAGGTGACTATTTTCAGGCACGACCCGGGAGACACAGTTACAGTACAAGATAGGACAGTTTAGGTTTACAATACAGGCAAAGGTACATTGGTACAAGTACAGGCATACAATTTCAAAGGGCAGAGGGTACTGGAGGGAGCACATATTTAGTGGGGGGAGGGAAGGGAGGTGAGGGAAATATAAGCAGGCAAGGAGGTGTGAGATTCTGATGAGGGGTGAAGGGCTTGGCAGAAAATGACAGGGAAATTACGATGAAAACGGGTTTCGGTGCTAGGTAGAGATCTGTAGCCGGCTTGTGGAACTGAAGGACGGCAGAGCAAGAAGGGATAGTCGGCAGGTAGGGAGAGATGCAGTGAGTGAAAAAGAGCAAGATGAGACAGAGGTTTAAGGGACCTATAGTAGGTATGAGAGATGGGTAATAAAGAGGCGAGCAGGCAGGGAGAGACAAGTACCTACAGTAGAAGTATAGACAGAGACGGCAGAAGGTAAAGGAGGAGGGGCAAAAGGGGAAGCGGAGGGAAGAATGGACAGTAGGAAGGCCATAGACCGGCAGGAGAGCAGGGGATAGCACGGTTCTGCACTCAGGTTAGCAAAACAAGGACCACTAGTGAAAAAAGGGGGGATGCTACCAGCACCTGTGCAAGAGTAAGACGAAAATGCGGTAGGGCCTGAAAACCCTGCTGGTGGACCAGGGAGATTCAGGAGGTGGTGAGAAGAAGGCGGCCTATAGGCATTTCAAGTGCTCAAGGAGCGAAAGGGATCGAGGGGAATACGAGCTGATGGCCAGAAGGGCCACTAGGGTGGTGGGAGCGGTTAAGGCAAGGAAGGAGCAGAACCTGGCCAGGGAAATTAGGAGAGGGAGTAAGGGGTTGTTTAGGTACATTGGGGGAAAAACAAAGGGTGAAGGGGCAGATTAGCAGGATTAAGAGGGGAAGGATGGGCACAAGACCTGGGGGAGCAGGCTACTAAGTAATTGCCGCTGTTTCCACCAAGGAAAATTGGGGCTGCATCACATGGAGAAGACTATCAAACTGAGAGAGGGGGACCCTCACCGATCGGGTGGGTCTGGGGCAGCACTGGCAGGAGGGAGGAAGGCAAAGCAGGGGGACGAGGTAGCAGAGGTGGAAATCGTAGCAGAGAGAGAGTGAGGGAAGCCCTCGGGTCCCTTAAGACGGAGAAAGCAATGGGGTTGGATAAATTGCATCCCAGAGTGCTGAAGGAACTGGCAGATGTCCTGGCGAAACCCCTGGCGGAGCTTTTCAGCATCTTTCTGAGGACAGGGTGGGTGCCCCAGGACTGGAAGTTGGCACATATAGTGCCTATCCACAAGGGGGGATCAAGGGAGGTGGCAGAGAACTACAGGCCCGTCAGCCTGACATCAGTGCTGGGCAAGGTGATGGAGGGCATTATCAAGGAGAGGCTAGGTGGGACCTGGAAAAGTCGGGGTGCCTGGATGATAGACAGCATGGATTTGTCCTGGGGAAATCGTGTCAGATAAACCTTGTGGAGTTCTGTGACTGGGTGACGAGTTCCTTGGACCTGGGTAGACCAGTGGACTTCCTCTTTTTTGACTTCGGCAAGGCATTTGACTCTGTTCCTCATGGGGGTCCTGTTGGATAAGCTGGGAGAAATGGGGGTGGGGAACCAGATGATCAGATGGATAGGTAGTTGGCTTCAGGACCGGACCCAGAGGGTCGTGGTTGGCTGGTCAGTCTCATCCCCAAGGAGGGTCATTAATGGGGTTCCTCCGGGATGGGTCCTTGGGCCCCTCCTGTTCAGTGCCTACATGTCTGACATAAGGTAGGGTATCAGGAATGAGATGAGTCTCTTTGCAGATGACTCAAAACTGGGAGCAGTGGTGGATGGGGCCGAGGGGAAGGTGGCCCTACCGGGGGACCTGGAGGCTCTGTAAATGTGGTCTAGAAAGTGGAAGCTGAGGTTCAATGCAGGGAAATGCAAGGTACTGCACCTGGGAGCCTAAAACCTGGGCCAAGTGTACAACCTCTGGGAGAATGCTACAAGTCTCGATGGCTGAGAGGGACCTGGGGGTGGTGGTGGATGTCAAAATGAACACCTCGGAGACTTGTAGGAGGGCAGCGGCCAAGGCCAACAGGATGCTGGAATGCATCGCTATGGGGATCACCTCCAGAATGAGAGAAGTGATGCTCCCTCTGTATACCTGCTTGGTGAGGCCACACCTAGATTACTGCGTGCAGTTTTGGAGGCCACACTTAAAGAGGGACATTGAACTCCTGGAGAGGGTCCAGAGGAGGGCAACCAAAATTATCTGGGGCTTGGGGGACAGGACCCATGGGGAGAGGCTTGAAGAGCTAAATATGTACACAGTGGAAGGTGGGGTGGGCAGAATGAGAAAAGATTTGAATAAACTAGGAAAATGGTCAGAAGAGTGGCAACTGGGATTTAATGCAAAGTGCAAGATCATGCACATAGGGAAGAGAAACCCTGAAGCCACCTATAGGCTGGGAGGGGAGTTGCTGGCAATCAAAAAGGAAGAGAGACTTGGGCATCATCACCTATGACCTGAAATCATCCAAGCAGACCTCTAAAGCAGTAGGTAAGGCTAGGGGGATGTTGGGGTGTATTAGTAGGGGTATCACAAGTCGTAAGAGAAGGTAATAATCCTTCTTTACAAGACACTGGTTAGGCCCCATCTGGAGTACTGCGTGCAGTACTGGAGGCCACACCTTCACAAGGACATTAACCAAATTGAGGCAGTCCAGAGAAGTGCAACCAAAATGGTGCAGGGACTGCATCAGAAAATATGAGGAAAGATTAACAGAGCTCAATATGTATACCCTAGAGCAAAGGAGGGAGAGTTGTGATATGATGGAAACATTCAAACACCTTAAGGGCATTAACAAGGTGAAAGAGTCTAACATGTTTCAATATAAGAAAAATAGCAGGACAAGAAGACACAGCATGAGATTAGATGGAGGCCGATTAAGGGGTGGTAAATACATGGAACGGCCTACCTCAGGAAGTGGTGGATATGAATACAGTGCAGGGCTTCAAACAGGCATGGGATAGGCATAAGGGAGCAATACAGATGAGTATGAATAGATAGGCCACTGACAGAGCAGAGGCTGATGGCACATTTATAAGGTAGAAAAAGAAATGGGCAGACTGGATGGGCCCTGTGGTCCTTATCTGCCGTCAACTTCTATGTTTCTGTGGAAGAGAGAAGAGGGGGGCATAAGTCTTCAGGTACATGAAGGGGGTAAATGGGGGAGGAGCAGTCATGGTGCTCCGAAGGGGTAACTAGAGGGCATGGGTGGAGAAGCTGGAGGAGAGGGGGAGGGAGGAGGAGGTGCTACTTCACTGAGAGGGTGGTGGAGCCATGGAATGCGCTTACCAGGGGGCTGGTGGAGGCAGAGACGGTGGAGGGGTTCAAGAGGGGGTGGGACAGGTACAGGGGAAGGGTTCAGGAAGCAAAGTCCAATGCAGTGAGAATATCCGGGACTGGGAAGGGAGAAGCCAGAGAGGGCGAGGGGGGCAGCAAGGTCAGCTCCCAGGGTGGGATGAACTATATCCCATCAGGATGCTAAGAACCCTGCAAGGAGATGGGACCTGGCAGCTGGGGGGGAGGAAGGAAGAGAGCAAGTCAGGAACTATACCCCTTCAGGATGCTGAGAACCCTTCAAGGGAATAGGGCCTGGCAGATGGGAGGGGAAGGGACAGAGGGGAAGATGTGGGCAGAGGGGCCACCTAGTTATAGCTTGGAACTGGAGTTGGAAGGCACGGGGGGGGGTAGTGGTGAGAAATCAGTAGTCATAAGAAGGTGTTGGGTGCAGTTACAGTGATGGACAGTCTGCTTGCAGAGGAGGAATGAAAGTGAGAGGTGGGACTGAGCAGAGCTAATTTCTAGCGGGATGGAGTTCAAGATATCGGGGGAACTTTTATGAGAAGGTGGCGCAGCCAGAGGAGGTGCGCCGTGTAGGGAGAGCAAGTGTCTTATGTTTGGAGGAGCGAAGGAGATAGCTGAAGGGGAGCGGGGTCGATAGGAAGGAGGAGAGAGAGGGCAGCAAAGAGCCATGCCAGAAGTTCCCAACTAAGTTGGTGATGTGAGACAGACGCCTGGCATGGAGTGAAGGGAAGGAGAGCGAATAAAGGTCACAGTAGTGAGTATGAGGGTGTCAACCAAGTATGAAGAGGCAGAAAGAATTCAAGAGTGTCCAGTCTAGATAGGGTGGTTTTGGTGGCACAGCTGTAGACAGTGTTCTCAGTCAAGGGCAGGGATAATCATCTTTTGGACAGTGTCTCTCCTGGCTTGCTGTGGCAGGCAGCTGCAGTGTCTATACAGAGCACTGAGTCTAGGGAGTAATTTTTTTGTGGATGGCGTCAATATGTACTTCAAAGTCTAGGTGCTTGTCTAGCCATAGGCCAAGGTACTTGAATGAGGCCACGTCACCCAGTGTTGAGCCAGAGAGGGTGTGGAAGATAGGAGTGGAATTGAGCTTGGCCAGTTTTTGTCTGGAGCCAAAGGTCATAGAAGCATTCATAACAAGTTGATTTGCATTAAACCAGCGCTGGACATTAAAGCCCAGCTGAAGACTGGTGGCCACCTCTGAGGGGGAGTTCCCAGAGGAGAACAGCACGGTGTCTGCTTGCATGTGGATAGATGATGTGCAGGCTTTAGAGAGGTTGTTTAGGAAGATTGAAAATAATATAGGACCAAGTACTGAGCCTTTGGGGACACTTGTGTTGGTCGAGAGTGGCAGGGAGAGGGAGTTGCCTATTTTGACAGACTGAGCCTGTCCTACTAAGTAGGACTGGAACCAGTTGGTGGTTGAATCAGGGAGGCTGGCCGCAGTCTGTTTGCTGAGGCATAGAGGGTGAGAGATCATGTTGAAGGCTTTGGCCAAGTCAACAAAGATGGCTGAGGTGATGTGTCCCTGATCCATGCCTGAGAGAATGGAGTAAGTGAGCTGTAGGAGGGAGGTGGTGGTGGTGGAGTGGTCTTTGCGGAATCCAGGCTGGAAAGGGGTTAAAAAAGAGGAGTCGAGGAAGGAGGAGAGTTGTTCCAGGGCCAGATGCTCCTGAAGTTTAGCCAGAGTGGTGAGAAGAGAGATGGGGCGGAAGTTGCAGGGGTTGGAGGTGTCTCCACCTTTTAGGGAGAGGAATCACGGTGGCAGACTTCCAAGCATCAGGAACTGTAGCGTGCAGATAGGATAGGTTTAGAAGATTAGTTAGTGAATAAACTATAGAGTAGGCAGAGAGGTGAAGTGGCTTGGGGTCAAGACTGTGTCATGGCTTTTGCCTTAACTGGATTCAAGGCAAGTAAAAAAAACGCAAGTTATCATCCGGGTGAATGGGCTTGAAAGAAAATTGTGGTGCAGAAGGGCACCTGGGGGGACAGTGGGGGGAATAGCTGAGTCCCTGGAGGCAGGGGGAATGCAAGAAGGGTGGAGGCACAGGTAGTGAAATAATTGTTGAATTCTGCAGCCACGAAGGGAGGGTTGTCTATTGTCTGGGTGCCAATTTTTAGGATGGGGGATGAAAAATGAGTAAGGGAGAGAACGGAGTATGGATAACCTTCCATAATTTGGATGGATTATTGTTTGCCTGGAAGGAGGATTGGAAGTACTCTGCCTTGGCGAGGTGAGTGGCTTTAGTACAAGCGTTGAAGAGTGAGCGATAACGTTCATGAATGAGGGGATATGCCAGAAGTTTTGTACACAGCCCAAGCTTGGTCTCTTGCCCGTTGGCATGCTATGAGTTCTGCAGTGACCCAGGGAAGGTGATTCCCGCACACTCTCGTGTTTCTAAAAGGTGCATGCCGGTCCCATACTTTCAGGAACTGTGAGCTAAAGGACAAGGCTGAGTTGATGGAGGATGCATAGGTAATTGGGGTTCAGTCGAAGTTAGACAGGTCATATTGTAGTGAGGATAGATCTAGGGAGTGAAGCGAACGGAAGTTACTGGAGGGGACTTAGGATGGTAAGTTTTGCGTACACAGTAGACCATATGATGATCGCTGAGTGCGTTGGGGAAAATGCCAGATTTTATGACACTGTGGGGGTGAGGACAGCACCCAGTTGAGTAGGGTATGTTTCTAGGGACATGGATATGTTGTTCATCCACACTTTCTGGCAGGTTCCTTGCCGCTTTAAATCTTGCCGGAAGGTCTTCAAGCTGGCTCCTCCCACCCACCCGGGTGGTAAAACTCTCGGCTCCGCCCCATGACGCCAGATCTTCCTTACTGCTTGGAAGCTCAGGTTCCCTCCTTAGCGCTCAGCGTGATAGACTGGATCCTAATTCTTCGGTTCGTCCGAAACTCGGTTTAAAATTTTCAAGACTTCGGTCTTCCTTTTCCCTCGCGGCTGCGATGGACAAATCAACTCCCAGTTTTCGGCGGTGCCTGTGTGGGCAGAAGATGTCCAGGACGGATCCGCACTCCACGTGCATCTACTGTCTCGGCCTAGAACACGACCCGCAGGCCTGCGAGTCTTGCTTGTCTGCTCCCGCCAGCGCCTTGGAGGACCGCTGCGTCTCGGTTGAAGCTCGGTGCCCCGAGAGTGCCTACCCACCGTTAAGTCGAAAGAGGCCGTGGGCAGTTACACGCGCGGCTGGCTCCGGCTGAGCAGCTCAGCAGATGATCGCCTCGAGGAGGAGGGCGGCCCAGGCCGATCTTCCTCCTCCCTCAGTCGCGGCATTTATCCCGCCGCCTTGGGTACCTCGTATTCTGCTTCGTTCAAGGAGCTTTGCCATTCCCTTTCCACGAAGGGAGAGGGGCCATCAGGACATTCCTCTTCGTCCAAGAAGAAGGATCCCAAGGGTAAGTCCCATCGTCGGCGTTCGTGGGAGCGGGAGAGGTTCCCTTCCCCGGACGGCAGACTGTCGACTTCCGTCGAGGTTGCAGCTAAGGCTGCTTGCTTCACGGCGTATCCATCAGGTCAGCCGGCCGAGACAGCCGTCGACGTGGTCGAGATTTTTCTTGACCCGTCGGACGGTTTGTCGACTGGTGAGGCTGACAACCTGTCTTCACCAGTTCCCCTGGTGGAAACCGAGGATTTACCTGTGCCATCGGTGCAGCAGTCCCCGGTTAAGACGTCCGAGCCGAGGGAGGAGCGGGTGTCCCCTGCTCCCTCCCAGGCCCGCCCTCGGACACACCGAGGTTCTCGGTCTTGGACCTCTTCTCGGTCCAGCCGATCCCGCCGACATCGGCGGTCTCTGTCTCAGCACCGAGGTAAGCGGCGACGCCGCTCCTCCTCGTCTTCCTCCTCGGATGAGGAGAGGCTGTGGCGCAAACTGCATCAACGCTATGAGGAGCTGATGTGGCAGCAGTTACTTTTGTCCGGGGCTAAGTCGACTCCGACACCTTCCCCGGCCATCAAGCGGCCGATCGGCCGAAGCAGCCTCTCGCTGCAGTCGAGATGCCCATGTCTGGGCCGGTTGTTCGGCCTAAACTTGCTGCCCCACTGATTTGTGATGGAACCTCCGCCTCCACAACTGAAATCGGGGGCACCAACCAAGGACTCTCGGTCTGCTCAAGGCCTGCCCCACAGTTTGTCTGTCACCCTCACTCCCGACCGTCCTCGGCAGGTGGAGGGTGGCTCAGGCCCTAGGCAGCTCTTCGCGGACTCTTTGGAGTCCGACAACGACTCCTCCCTGTTCTCCAGGCAGGTTGACCTGGAGTCCTCCAGGGGCCAGTCACTGGATGAAAGCCCATCGTCCTTTATGGGTCTGCTTCGGCTCATCTCGGAGCCCACTGGGATGCAGCTTGAGCCCGTGTCCAAACGAGCCAAGTATCCCCTGACGGAGATACTGGACCGAAGGGGATTCACCCACGGAGGCCTTTCCTGGGGCTGAGGCCATTGTCGGCCCAGCCTCAGAGTTTTGCAGCCGGCCTGCTTCCTGTCCTCTGCGCCGGCCAGGATGGCTGTAGGAAGTGGTGTCCCCACCGCTCTCTGCCTGGTTTGAGCACCCCTCTGCTGAGGGGTTGGTCACTAATAGCGTTTCCGGCATTCCAGGAATGCCAGGGAATCAGACAAGCCCCACCCCAAGGAGTCCAAAAAAGCTGGACTGTGCTGGGCGCAAGGTGCGCCATGCGTGTCCCCTGCCTCCGCCAGGCCAGCTCGGTCGTGCTGATGGCACACTTTTCCCACACCCTCATGGGCTCCCTGGATGAGGTGATCCCTCATCTCCCGGCCGACCTCCAGACCACGGTCTGGCAGGTCCAGGACCAGGGTAGGGCAGTGGCGAAGCAGCAGCTCCAGACAGCTCTGGACATAGGGGATTCCTGTGTCAGATCAGTGGTGGCCGCAGTGGCCATGTGCCGCAGGGCGTGGCTGAGGATATCCACCTTTACGGCGGATACCTAGCACGAGTTGGCGGATGTGCCCTTCTTGGGGACTGACCTCTTCGGCCCTGGAGTGGAAGGTCCCCTCCTGCGGATCGAAAAGTCCAATGCCACCCTGGACTCTTGTCACCTCCGCCCAGAAGGACAAAGGCCGTGGTAGTCAACCAGCAGCACAAGTCCTTTGTCGTCCTCCTGCGCCTGCGTACGTCGACCCAACAGCACCAGCATCAGGGCCTGCAGGCTCGCTGCATCCCAAACCCAAGCCTCCGGCTGCTCTCCAACAGGAAGCAGGGGAGGAAAGGCCCAGGACGCCCCTCGGCTGGTCCCTCCTCCAAGCCTGCCCAGTGACGGGTTGAGGGGTCGCCCCCAGCCCCGCCACTCCCCTGGTGCCCTCGTGGGGGGACGGCTCTGCCACTTCCTTTCCGCCTGGTCCGCTATCACCACGGACCGCTGGATGTTGGAGGTGGTAGGAAAGGGCCTGCCTCTGGAGTTCGAGCAGACCCCACCTTTTGAGCCGTCGCCCCTCGGGGGGGCTACGGGGTCCGCAGCCTCGCTGTCGGCCCGCCAAGCTAATATTGCCCCGCTCCTCGAAAAAGAGATGATCAGGAAGGTGGCGGATCCTCCTCCAGATCCGGGGTTTGTGTCCAGGTATTTCCTGGTCCCAAAATGGACGTGGGGCTGGTGCTCCATTCTCGACCTGCACGACCTGAACAGGTTCCTAAGGTCTTGGACCTTCAGGATGGTCACTCTGGCTCAGATAATCCTTGGAACGAGGCATATGGTTCTGTTCCCTGGACCTCCAGGACGCTTCTTTCATGTCCCGATCCATCCATCTCATCAGAGATTCCTCCGCTTCAGAGCGGAGGGATCCTTACAAGTTCGGGTCATGCCCTTCGCCTCTCCCTAGCTCCCAGGGTCTTCACCAAATGCATGGCAGTGGTGACAGAATTCCTCTTGGGCGTCGAAGGGTCCGGTGTACCCTCCTGACGACTGACTGATTGAAGCCCCCTCCAGAGCGGAGGTGGAGCGGTCCAGAGATCTGGCCCTCCAGGTTTGCTCTCAGGTTGGCCTCCTCATCAACGAGGCCAAGTCGTTACTCGTGCCAAAGCAGGTGATACTTTTCATCGGGGCAGAGCTCAACTCTCTTCGAGCCAGAGCACGGCTCCCGGCGGACAGGGCCGAGGTTCTTTCCTCCTTTGCCCAATCATTTCTGGTTGAGCAATCGTGCCCTGCCCGGGACTTCCTGCGCCTCCTGGGCCTCATGGCCTGCACCAGCGTGGTCCGTTGGGCCCGCTGGTACATGTGTCCCCTTCAATGGGGACTAGCCGGCCAGTGGTCACAGCACTTCGATCCGTTGGATCAGCTAGTGACAGTGACCCAGGGGATGTGGAACGCTCCCCAGTGGTGGACCGTTCTGGCACATCTGCAGGAGGGCATCCCGTTTGTCCTCCCCGTGCCGACGGTCTCTCTGTCTCTGGTCCCCTCGGGAGTCCCAATGCCACATCAACCTGCTGGAGCTACGAGCGGTTTGTTTAGCCCTCACCGCCTTCGCTCCGTTTCTATGGGGTCAAGTGGTTCAGGTCCAGATGGACAATACCACGACCATGTACTATCTAAACCACCAGGGTGGGACGTGCTCCATGCCTCTGTGCAGGGAAGCTCTCCGCATTTGGTCACTCGTGTGCAGCCTGGAGGTAGATCGCCTTGCCATTCACGTGGCAGGAGCCTCCAACACCCTGGCCGATGCCCTATGCTGGATAGGGGCTGCGTCTCACGAGTGGTCTCTCCTGCCAGAGGTAGTACAAGATCTCTTCTCCCACTGGGGCACGCCTCAGGTGGACCTGTTTGCCTCCAGGGAGAATGCGAAGCTGAGACTGTTTCATGCCCGCCCTCCTCAGCAGGGCTCGCTGCAGGGGGATGCCTTCTCGAGGCCGTGGACCCCGGGCCTCTTCTACGCCTTCCCCCATTTCCCTTGATCCACAAGGTGCTTCTCAAGGTGAGGAGGGACAAGGCACAGGTGATTCTGGTAGCCCCAGACTGGCCCCGTCCAGTTCTGGTATTCAGATCTCCTCAGTCTCAGCTCCAGGCTCCCAAGGCGGCTTCCAGCCCGCCCGGGCCTGATCTCAGTCAATCAGGGGAAGGTATTCCATCCGGACCTTCAATCTATGCGCCTGACGGCCTGGTTCCTGAGCGGCTAGAGTTCCAGGCCTTGGGTCTTTCCGACAAGGTCCTCAACGTCGTTGAGGCGTCCCGTAAGGAGGCGACCAGAAAATGCTACGCCTTCAAATGGAAGAGATTCTCCATTTGGTGTCAGGACAAGGGCCTGGACCCTTCCTCCTGTTCCTTGGCAAGCATTCTGGACTACCTGTGGTCCCTTTCTCAGCAAGGGCTTCGGTCGACGACCCTTAAGGTGCACCTGGCAGCCATCTCTGCTTGCCGGGCGTGGGCTGGGAAGCAGTCGGTGGCACAGGAGAAGGTGGTCGGGTGCTTTTTCAAAGGCCTTAACATATCCCCTCCGGTGCGAGAACCTCCACTTCCGTGGGATCTACTGCTGGTATTGGCTAAGCTCATGGGCAGGCCATTCGAGCCAATGCACAGGTGTGATATCTCCCATCTGTCATGGAAGACCGCCTTCTTGGTGGCTATCACGTCAGCCAGAAGGATGGGAGAGCTTCAGGTGCTTTCCATAGTCTCCTTATCTGGTCTTCCACAGGGACAAGGTTGTCCTGTGCCGACACCCGAAATTCCTTCCGAAGGTGGTGTCTGAGTTTCACCTTAACCAGGTGTTGACTCTGCCGGTGTTCTACCTCAATCACACCTCGGAGGCCGAATATAGGCTTCATACTTTGGACCCTAGAAGAGCGCTCGCTTATTACAAGGAGCGGACGGCTGAAGTTCAGGGAGAGGTTCGCCAGCTGTTTGTCACCTACACTGAAGCCGCACCTGGCAGACCTGCAGCCAAGCAGACGATAGGCATGTGGGTCACCTCCTGCATAGATCTCTGCTATGGGTTGGTGGGCATGGAGCCTACCAGAGGGATAAGAGCTGATTCTACCCGCTCTACCGCTGCATCGGTAGCTGCTTCCAGGGACGTCCCTATCCAGGAAATTTGCAGGGCTGCTACCTGGAAGTCAGCACATATCTTCATCACCCATTACCACATCGACCTTGAGTCACGCCGGGATGCTGGTTTTGGGGCCTCGGTTCTCCAGTCTTTATTTCCTAAGTAGGGGGTGTGCGCCTTGTCTCCTTCCTCCCCGGAGAACTGCTAGGAGTCTGCCACACAGTGTGGATGAACAACATATCCATGTCCCTAGAAATGGGTTACTCACCTGTAACAGGAGTTCTAGGAATGGTATATGTTGTTCATCCATACGACCCACCCGACCTCCCCGGCTTCGACGCACAACCTGGCTTCCAGCGGGCTAGATCTGGTGTCATGGGGCGGAGCCGAGAGTTTTACCACCCGGGTGGGTGGGAGGAGCCAGCTTGAAGACCTTCCGGCAAGATTTAAAGCAGCAAGGAACCTGCCAGACAGTGTGGATGAACAACATATACCATTCCTAGAACTCCGTTACAGGTGAGTAACCTGTATTTCTCTGATTTCTGATTTAGACGCGTTTGGGTCAGAAATAAGTTTAAGATGAGTGAGGAGACATGGTTGCAGATTTTTGTGTGTGTGTTGGATAGCCAATTTATGTAGAACTCCCCTAGTATGAAGAGTTCGCCAGGGGTGGCAAGGAAAGAGATGGTGGAGAGAAGATCTGTGATGGAGTTGAGGGAGGAGGCGGGGAGGTTAGGGCAGCAGTAGGCACCTCCTACAAAGATGGGGAGGGAAAAAGGAAGGGACATTTTTATTAGTAACAGTTCATAACAGGCAGAAGGAGATGATGTGGAGAGGCAGACAGAGAAATTGATGGATGTGGATATATACATGATGACTCCCCCCTCCCCTAGACTTGCGATTCTTGCGGATGATGGAATAGCCAGGGATGGGGTTGGCCGAGTTGTGGATTTTTGGGAGTGATCTATGACTCTGTTATGATGAGGACTTTGGGTACTTGCCTTCCCTATTTGCTGGCACCGGTGACGACACCTGCAGTATTCTTTCACTTGTTTGGTGAAGTTGGGCCAGTAGAAATTCTGGGCCAGTTGCTGTGTGGTGCATACGATTCCCAGATGCCCAGACATAGGGATATCATGAGTGATCTTGAGCAGGCACGCATGGTACACCTGGGGAATGAGCTGTCAGCCCATCACCCCTCCCTCTGTCTTTGCGTCCTGCATATACAGCAGTCCATTGTCCCAATATACTGTCTCTTGTCACCTCCCGGTGTCCTGTTAGATTCTGCACAAGCCCTCGGCCTCTCCAAACTAGGATCAGTCCTCTGAGCAGCTGCAAATTCTTCACATTTTCCCAAGGTGTGGAACATGTCCCCTTCATTTCCTAAACTGAGGCAGTAGCTCTAGCATCAGGGCATTCGGGGTCACTGCCATCCCTAACTTTCTGACTATTGGTTATCCCTTCCTTCTCAGAGTAACCTTCTGCAGCTGTTTTGTTAACTGCTACATGGGAAAGTCCTACCTCCCTCCCTTTCACTGCTGTCCATTTCAGGAGACTGGTTGGGGAACCAGTCTCCCATTGTTTTCCACAGGGGCTTCTGTAGGGTCCAGGGAACCGCAATCTGCCTTTGCCGTCTGACTGTGAGTAACCGCACACATCACCCCCTTCTGGAGATTGTTTCCTGTGATCATATCCAGGGCGAGGTTGTCTGCCATGGCCACTTTTTGTACCCTCTCTGCTGTCTCATCCCATTCCAGGAGAACACTAGCTAGTGGAAGTTTTCTACTCCCCAGTGAATCCCCTTACTGTTTGGTATAAGCTGTTCGGGCTCAACCAAATCCCCTTTAACTAAGGTAAGAGACGCCCCCGTGTCCCGTAACTCATTGGTTTGCACCTCATTTACAGTGACCAGGTGTATATGCTCCCTCATGTTTATAGGTATGCCTTCAGGGATGCACAGTGCACCCAACTCTGTTCGAGCACCACTTTGGCCACTCTGCCTTTTTAGGACACTATCAAGATACCCTGGCTGTTTGCAAAACCAACAATCGCCATTTATTTTATCTTATAAATCCCTTTTTTGTAACCTGGGGCTTCCCCCTTTCTGTGGGGTCAGCGAGGGTTTTAGCTGCTCTGAAGGTGTGCTTTTCCCCTTCTGCGCTGCCGTGCCCACCCCTCTCCCTTTCAGTGCAGGCCTGTTCCTGGCATAACGGTCAGAGAGCTCAGCAGCCTCCTGTGCTGTTTTGGGGTCTCTGTCCTCTAACCAGGTTTTTAGCTCTGTTGGGCAAGCCCAAAAGAATTGCTCCAGAAACACAACCTCCTCAATTTTCTCTACAGAGTTTGCTTCCACTCCCTCCCACCGTTTCAAAAACTGATGTTGCTTTGTGGTGAATTCCTCATAACTCATGTCAGGGCTTCTCCGGAGCTTATGGAACTTAACCCTGTGTGCTTCAGGCGTTAATTCATACTTTTTAAGCAATGCAGCTTTGTTTCTCACAATTACTACTGTCATGGTTGTGCATTTGCCCTCGTGCCCTTTCCCAGTAAGCAGGGGGGATAGCTGGAAACTCCAGGACTCCTTGGATATTTTAGCCTGGATGCAGACCTTTTCAAATGAATTCAAAAATGCATCCATATCCTCCCCCTCTTTAAATTCAGCTATTAATTTAGAATGTAATTTGTACCCCAGTCCTGCAATTCCTGGTTCACTCCTGCCGTTTACCTCCTCTGGCGCTGGTCGTTGGAGTCTTATCTTCGCCAGTTCGAATTCCCTTTGGTGCTCTTTCCTCTCTCTCAGCCTCTCTCTGAAGCTGCCTTTCTTTTTCCTCTGCCTCTGTGACGCCAGTTTTCTTTTTCCTGCATCTCCAGCTCCATCTGGAACTTTTTCTGCTCAAATTCCCTTTGCTGCTGGGCTTCGAACTTTTTCTGCTCAAATTCCAGCTCCAGTTTCCTCAACTCCAGCTGCAGCCTGATCCCTTCCAGCTCCAGTGTTGTGGTGACCTTCCCCTGGCGCTGTGGCTCTGGGTTCCATCTGGTCTCGCTGTCCTCTTCCCTTGGACTGGACACTGCGACTTCCCTTGGCATCCCCACGCCCAAGGTCTGGTCCCTTTCAGTCACCAACTGTGACTAGAGGTCCTGGGCAGTCACTTGCTCATCTGCTGCCACAAGAGCCTCCATGAGGTGCTTGTTCGCCTCTCGCACTGGATCCCTCTTTCGTGACACAACTGCTTTAGGTATTCTGCAGTGTATTTGCTGTAGACTGAAGCCATTTTCTTTCCTAACTACTGCTACACTAGCTTGCACCGAGGGGGGGGGGAGAGAGGGGGGAAAAGGGTATGGAACTTTACTGTAAACAAATTATGTATTTTTTAAATCTCTGCCTTGATTGTGTGTGGACTGTTTGCAGTTTATCAATCTGATACACTGGGCTCAAATCCAACTCTTATGCCTATGCCACCACTCTCGAATCACAACAGTATGCAACCAAATCTCTCTGATCCCACCACTGCCATCAGACCTGTCACTAACCCATTCCTGGGGGGTCAGGGCCACTAAGCTCACAGTGCCCACCCTTAAGTGCAGTCCGTGATGAGGGTGGAGGGAACAGGGATACCCTCCTTGTCCTTCAGAATACTCACCGAGGTCACTACTGCACCTTTGCCACGAGGATCCTGGGTATCTCTCTGTCTCTGGATAAGGGTGCAATACTAGCCTCGAGTCTGTGGCCAAATATGAACCTTTCCTTGGCTATTACACAAAGACGACCCAGGCATCACACTCTCTTTGGGGTGGCAGCATAACACCTGATTTAGCATTCTCCCTACAGACCTACAGCAGTCTGGTTCAAAATCTTTGTAGATTCTGGTATTTTCCATATCCTTCCAGATGTCCCTTTACTGATCCTTTTCTCAATTTGGTTGCTTATGGTGGCCCCTCTAAGCAATTAACAGTTGTCTCAGATTATTAATAAACCTTCTGCAGTCACATATACCATATAAGAGCCCTCACAAAGGCAGAATTTCTTTAGAAAAGCAAAAGTTTTTACTAAAATTAAATGCAGTTACAACTAAAAGAACATAAATTAGGTTACAGTATAAGACACGAAATGGAAAAGTATACAGAAAAATGCACTGACAGATTAGCTAAATCTACCTGAGGTACGAAGATTTCAAAGTCCAGATAATCTCTGTTTTGTGAAAATATTTCGGTCTTTAAGTAGCAGCCTTTGGTTCTTAGGCAGCCTCTGTGCTGGCAGCTATTTTGTGGTCAAGAGAGTCCAAGCAAAATGTGTGTTCAAATGCCCTGATCACAATTCTCTCATGCCCTTCTTGGGTCATTAGATGAAGTTATCCCACATCTCCCTGTGGACATGCAGACCACGGATGAGCAGGTCCAGGATCAGGGCCATGCTGTTGCCAAACAGCAGCTCCAGACAGCCCTGGACATTGGGGATTCTTGTGCCCACTCAGTGGCCGCCGCAGTTGCCACTCGCCGCAGGGCTTGGCTGAGTCTCTCCTCCTTTCTGGCGGATACTCAGCAGAAGTTAGCTGATGTGCCTTTCCTTGGGACCGACTTGTTTGGCCCAGGAGTGGCCGGTCACGTACAGCACATAGAGCAGTCTAGTGCCACCTTGGATGCCACTTCTGCTAGAAGTTCTTTGGGCAAGAACCAGCAGAAGAAAAAGCCCTTTCAGCACTGTTCCCTTGCGGTTCAGCAGTCCTCCTTCCAGGGAGGACAGCAACATCGGCATCAGCAGCAGTCTCAAGCTTGGCGCCCTCATCCCAAGCCTGGACCCCAACAGGGCCGTAAAGGAGGCTGAGGCTCAGGTCCTGGAGTCTCCTCCTCCAAGCCTGCTCAGTATCGGGGTGGGGTTGCCATCCCTATTCCTGTCACGCCACCTCTGGGTCTTCCTGTGGGGGGCTGGTTCCGCCACTTTCTTTCCGCCTGGTCCGCTGTCACCATGGACAGGTGGATTCTCAAAGTGCTCAGTCAGGGACTGCCTCTGGAATTTGAGCAGTACCCTCCCAGCCGAGCCCGCACCCCTCGGGAAGAACGGATTTCCACACACACTCAGTCGCCTCTTTGAGCCGACATCGCTCAGCTGCTCTTCAAGGAGGCAGTAGCCCTCATGGTGGATCCTTCAGCAGACCTGGGCTTTGTCTCCAGGTACTTCCTGGTGCCCAAGCGGATGGGGGCTGGCGCCCCATTCTAGATCTCCACGACCTGAATCAATATCTCAAGTCACGCACTTTTCAGATGGTCACTCTGTCTCAGATCATACCATCCTTGGAGCGAAACATGTGGTTCTGTTCACTGGATCTACAGGACGCGTTCTTTCACGTCCCTATCCGTCCATCCCATCAGCGGTTCGCCACTTCAGGGTCGAAGGGACCTTGTACGAGTTCCGAGCCATGCAGTTCGGCCTGGCATCTGCCTCACGGGTCTTCACCAAATGCATTGCGTTGGTGGCGGCCCATCTTCGGGGGGGGGGTCAGAATTTACCCCTACCTCGACGATTGGCTCCTTGCAGGTTCCACCCAAGAGGAGATGGAGATGTCCAGGGATCTGGCCCTCCAAACCTGCTCCCAACTCGGCCTCCTTATCATCGAGGCAAAGTCTGAACTCGTGCCTTCTCAGGTGATTGGCTTCATCGGGGCAGAGGTAGACTCTTGTCAAGCCAGAGCTCGGCTCCCAGCAGACAGGGCGGAGGCACTCTCCTTCTTTGCCCAGTTATTTCTGGTTGTGCACTTGTGCCCTTCCCGGGACTTTCTGCGGCTTCTGGGTTACATGACAGCGTGCACCTCGGTGGTCCGTTGGGCCCGGTTGCACATGTGCCCCCTCCAGTCGGAGCTGGCCGCTCAGTGGACTCGGCGCCACAGACATTTCAGCCAGCTGATCACTGTAATCCAGAAGATGTGGGACACTCTCCAGTGGTGGACTGCCCCAGACTGGTTGCAGGTAGGGATCCTGTTTGTCTGCCCCGAGCCGATGGTCGTCCTCACGACCAGTGCCTCTCTCAATGGCTGGGGAGCCCACATGGGGGACAACAGGGCCCACGGGCTCTGGACCACTGAGGAGTCCCGATGCCACATCAACCTGTTGGAGCTCAGAGCAGTCAGACTGGCACTGTCAGCTTTCGCTCCTCAGCTCCGGGGTCAAGTGGTTCAAGTGCAGACGGACAATACCACGACCATGTGCTACCTGAACCAACAAGGCGGCATGCACTCCTGTCTGCTGTGCAAGGAGACGCTCAGCATCTGGACCCTTGTGAGCTGGTTGGAGGCAGATCTCCTAGCCATCCATGTGGCAGAAGTCTCAAACCAGCTGGCGGATGCTCTGTCGAATAGGCCAGACATCCCATGGGTGGTCTCTCCATCTACAGGTAGCTCACAGCCTGTTCTCCCCTTGGGGTAAACTGATGGTGGACCTGTTTGCCTCCAGGGAAAGCACCAAGCTGAGGCTGTTTCATGCCCGCCTCCACTCAGCAGGGCTTGCTGCAGGTGGATGCCTTCTCGAGGCCATGGACCCCAGGCCTTCTCTACGCCTTCCCTCCATTTCCCTCGATCCACAAGGTGTTACTCAAGGTGAAGAGGGACAAGGCAAAGATGATTCTGGTAGCCCCAGACTGGCCGCGCCAGTTCTGGTATCCAGATCTCCTCAGCCTCAGCTGCAGGCCCCCGGAGCAGTTTTGTACACACCCAGACCTGATATCTCTGAATCAGGGGAAGGTATTTTATCTGGACCTTCAGTCCCTGCACCTCACAGCCTGGTACCTGATCGGCTAGGGTTCCAGGCTTTGGGTCTCTCTGAAGATGTCTACACCGTGGTGGAGGCATCAGAAAGGAATCGACCAGCAAATGTTATGCCTTCAGATGGAAAAGGTTTTCCATTTGGTGTCAGGGTAATGGTCTGGACCCGTTATCCTGTTCTGTGGCTAACATTCTCAACTACCTTTGGTCTCTCTCCAAAGGGGGGTCTGCGGTCATTGACCCTCAGGGTGCATCTGGCAGCCATTTCTGCTTACCAGGCATGGGCCGGTCAGCCGACATTGGCGTAGGAGACAGTGGTTGGGTGCTTCTTCAAAGGCCTGGATCACATATCCCCTCCAGTGTGTGAACCTCCACCTCTGTGGGATCTACTGCTGGTACTGGCAAAGCTCATGGGCAAGTCAGTCGAACACATGCACAAGTGTGAGCTGTCACGCTTGTCATGGAAGACTGCCTTCCTGGTGGCTATCACGTCAGCCAGAAGGACAGAGGCGCTCCAGGTGCTTTTGGTGGACTCCCCTTATCTGGTTTTCCACAGGGACAAAGTTGTCCTGCGTCCCCACCCAAAATTCCTTCCGAAGGTGGTGTCAGTTTTACCTTAACCAGGTGTTGACTCTGTTGGTATACTACCCCATTTGCACCTCGGACACAGTACAGGCTCCATACTTTGGACCTGAGATGTGCTGTGTCCTATTATAAGGAGGGGACGGCAGAAATTCGTAGAGAGGTTCACCAGCTGTTTGTCACCTACGCTGAAGCTGCTTCTGGCAGACCTGCAGCCGAACGGGCCATTGCAAGATGGATTACATCATGCATACGTCTATGCTATGAGTTTGAGGGCTAGGAGCCTCCCAGAGGGAGAAGAGCTCATTCTACCCGCCATACTGCTGCATCGGTGGCTGCTTCCAGGGACATCCCTATCCAGGAAATCTGCCGTGCTGCTACCTGGAAGTCGGCAAACACCTTCATTACCCACTACCACATTGACCTTGAGTCATGCCGGGATGATGGTTTTGGGACCTCAGTTCTCCACTCTCTGTTCCCTAAGTAGGGGGTGTCCCCCTTGCCTTCCTCCTCCTGGAGAACTGCTAGGAGTCTGCCAGAAGTGTGGATGAACAACATATCCGCAATCCTAGAAGAACAGGTTACTCACCTGTAACAGTAGTTCTAGAAATGGTATATGTTCATCCCCACGGACTCACCTGACCTCCCCGGCTGTGGTCGCATACAACCTAGCTTCCAGTGGGCTAAGATCTGGCGTCACGGGGCGGAGCCAAGGTATATACCACCTGGGTGGGTGGGAGGAGCCAGGTTGAAGACTTCAGCAAGATTTAAAGGGGAAAGGAACATGCCAAGAAGTGTGGATCAACAACATATACCACTCCTAGAACTACTGTTACAGATGAGTAACCTGTTCTTCCTGATCACCTTTGATGTCAGATTCTCATAGTTAACCTAGGTTTTACATCTCTCACAGGTACGCTATAAGGATGTTTAATTTTCTGTTACCTCACACAGGCCTGTTAGAAGGATCTTTCCTGGCCAAAACATCCTGGGCTTTGAACTGGCTTAATATAATTAGTTATTAGGAAGACCCTGTAAGTTGTATGATTATACAGATTTTATTACTTCTGGTTCCCTTGGTCAGTTCCTATTGGAAATGCCCATTTGATCATGCATCCACATCCTTTTTGACAAGAACTTGTCAGATTCCTGCAAGCAGCTGGCTTCTTGTGTCAGAAGAAGGTCAAATCCCCTTTTCTTTTTTTTTTTTTAATAAAAAAGTCTTCTCCATGTGCCTTTGCTGATAGAATTACATAAAAACAATATATACAACAGAATAGTATCTACAAATAAGTGCTAGCAGCCGGGCAGCTCACCAGAGAGGGTATGTATCCAGGAAGCCAACTGGTTGGTAACGACTCTTCCAGCAATAAAAATCGGTGCCTAGGTGCAGTGGTGTGAATTCACTTGGAGGTGCCAGAACTGTTTCTTCACTCCCAACATCTAAGCTCAGTACATGGGACCACAATATGGAGCTTGTTGGAGGTACTGTAGAGAGAGAAAAAAGATAATCTGGTACATGTTTCTGGTCTTGCCTAGTGATGCAGAGAAACAGGCAGTGATGGCAGAAAAAGATCAAAGGTCCATCCAGTCTGCCCAGACCTATTGTCCATACAAGGTTTTATCCCTGCTGGTTCACCATCCTGCTCCACTTCCTACTGCTACTGACCTAAGCAACCGCCAGACCCTTACTGTGTTCTAGCCATGCTTGAAATAATTTATAGTCTTGGCGCCCACCACCTCCGCTGGCAGCCTGTTCCACTGCTTAACCATCCTTTCCATAAATTAGAACTTTCCCACATCCCTCTTAACCCCCCCACACACACACACACACACACCAGATTCACTCATGACTTCAGGTTCTCGACTCTGTACTCCTGCTAAATAATTCCCTGTAGTTCAGCTTGTTTGTTCCCTTCAGGAACTTGAAGGTTTCTGTAGCACATACTTACACCCCCGGCTTGGTCTCCAGTGAGTACATGTTCAGTGACTTCTGATTATCTTCGTAAGAACTGTCCTGGTTTTCCCTATCCACCTGAGCTGCATGCCTGCAGCATCCCACCCCCCGCCACAATGTGTGTTGCCATAGCTGGCCACTAGGAGCTGTTCAAGGGCGGTGCTGGCTTCGACCCTTGGAGTGCGTTCCTTGGACACTCCTAGCTCTCTCCGCTGGCCTCTGGTCCTGTTGTCCTGGACTTGAGCACGAATCCGGTTCGCCAGTGTGCCATGTGAACCCCTATCGCCCAGTGCCATGGAGCCGGCTTTTTTTTGTTTTTCATGGGAATGCTTTTTATAAGCATCATAAGGTGCTCAGAGATGTGGTCCATTGCCTGATAAGAGCATTTCCCAGGTGCTAAAGCCAATGGGCAGAAGTGCCTTAGAACGCGGAGCTTTTGGGAGGAAATGGACTACACCCTGTAAGGTACCTTGGGCACTCGAACCTTACTTAAACCTCAGCTGGTCTTGCTGTGCATCTCTCCCGAGGGGCACCGGATCACTAGCCGCAGTTTATTGTATACATATTAGCAGTTAAAAATGTCACCCCACATTTGTGGTTGAAACCTTCTCCAGCTCTTTCTCAGTGGAGGGAAACCATTAACTACACCTATCGAATGGAGTGATTCACCTCTGTGCTACAGGGGAAACTCCTGCAGTTCAGGGAAAGGTGGCAGCAGTGGGTACTTGATATATAATGACCTAAGATGATTCAGTTGTCCCGTGACCACCCTGAAGGTTGGAGAAGAGCCCTTTCTTACATTTAGCTATTTACTTTACTACCATACTCTCTTTATCTGTGTTGTGCACTGTATTGCTGTTATTGTTTCCTGTTTTCTGTCTTTTTTTTTTATGTGAGTAAGCGGAAAGTAATTGACCCAGCACCCTGTTTCCATGTATTTATCTGCCTTTGGAAACTAGCATTTTTATTCGACAGTTATGAAAAGTAAAGATACTGTTTGTGTTTCTTACTGTCTGTGTTAAATAAAATTTTAAGCATAAAAAAAGGAAAGTAGTCTTGCCACTTTACAAGGCCCCAGTCAGATGCCACCGGCAGTAATGTATGCAGATCTCAGTTCATCAGTTTAAAAGGGACATTAAGGCAGACGAGGGTGCAGTAGTGTGCCACCAAAATGATCAGAGGTGTGGGCAACAGTAGCTATGAGGAAATAAATGCTGGTAGCCCTGAATATCTTCTCCTTGAAGAAGACAAGGAGGCTGAGAAGGGATATGATGACCTTGAATCCCTTCAGACCTTCAATTACTGTTAGTAAACCTTTTGTTAAAGGGGCACTGTCAGCTTTGCTCGTCGTTTTTTTTTTTTTTACATGTGAGCAGTGTGCCTCTTGGCACACATGTATCAAAGATAGTCTAGTATGCCCTTATAAATCAGAAACGTAATCAATTTGACTTGTTTTGCTTATTTTTGAATTATTCGTTGGTCAGTCGGACCAATATAAACTCACCCGCCTACCGGAAGCATATGCTGGATGAGACCATGCGACTGCCCCAAGCGCGGTCCTGAAGTGGAATTTTTGGACATGCAGTGTGGAAAATAAAGTTCATCCTGTGCATTCTGATTTTCTGAACTGTTGGTGTGTACCAACAAAAACCGAGCACCGAGAGTCCAACAATTTACTTTTTTAAAACATGGCTGAAATCCTGCGCAAGTGCGGCGTAAGTAAAGATCCCACGAAAGAGCACGCTGCTCTTGCGCGCGTGTGGGATTTCGGCTCCATTTTAAAATAGTAAATTGTACTTTTGGTGCTCGGTTTTTGTTGGTACATACCAACAACAGCTTAGGAAATCCGAATGCACAGGATAAACTTGATTTTCCACATTGCATGTCCAAAAATTGCACTTTGGGACCGTGCTTGTGACAGACTTGGTCTCGTCCAGCATATGCTTCCGGTAGGCGGGTGAGTTTGTCGGTCCGACCGACCAACTGATAATTCAAAAATAAGCAAAACTGGTAAAATTGATTTTCTGGTGTATAAGGGCATACAGGACTCTATCTTTGATACGTGTGTGCCAAGAGGCACACTGCTCCCATGGGGGGCAACAAAAAGATAGATAAATAAAAGTAAAACAAAAAAATAAAAAAAGGCTGAGCAAAGCTGACGGTGCCCCTTTAACTAATTCTTTTCCGTGCTTCCCCTGGAGCAGGCCCCCCTCTTCAGTTTCCGTGTATGCTCTCTGCTGCTGTATATGCTCATTTGTTCCTGTTTTTCTCTTTTTGTAGTCCCACAAAATGCGGAGAAGATTCAGGAGAGCCCTTGCACATTTGCACTGTCTGCAAGACACATAGAACTCATACGGAATTCCAGGTAAGGGAACACATTTCACCCCTCTGTGGTGGGCTGTACCAAGTCTTGAGCCTTTCTGTGGATGCATGTGCCGGGGGGTTGGAGGGGATGGGGCTCATCATACTAATTGATGCTTCATTTGTGTGTTCGACTGTTCTACGCAAGTTTAGTATTGATTAGTATATTGAATTACACTGAGGTACAGCTTCTAAAATACAAAGCCTGTAAATAGGCAGACTGTAATAGATCAGGAGTGCTCTCATTCCAGTGATGTAATCGCACGTCTGACACCTTTTTAGGAGCTGATCTGAGAGTGGGTTTTTAAGGCTGAAAGTTTTGGTTTACAGAGTTCCAAATGTAACTGAACCACAGAAAACGTGTGTTACTAAGGTAAGTACCTCACTTGGGAATTAGTGCTGCCGCTGCTGTACTCTGGGATCAGTTTTGCTAATGGCAGCTACCTTATTTTGCTGGCTTAGATATCCTTTAAGGGAATGAAGAGGTTGAACTATAGGGGGCATTTAGACATGCTATGCATGTGTTCTGTGGAACAAAGAAGGCTATGATGAGATTTGGTTTTCAGTTTTTTAAATTAAGGGGATTTGATAAGTTGGATCAGAAAATGGTTTTAATCAGTTTTTTGGTTTTTTCAGGCAGTAGAACCAAATGGCATACTCTATGCTCAAGGTGACAATGTTCGGGGTAATATGAAGAACCCTTTTTACGTTCGCTTGTGCGCATGCGCAAGGAACGTTTTGGGAAAGTAGCACACTTAGAGGTGTGCCCCTCCCACCCAATGCACTGCTCCCTTGAGCAGGTGTGGCGGTCCTGCACCAATGGGTGCAGCATTTCAGTATGACAGCGGTGTTCCTCTGCTTCAAAGAAAACACCGCTGCCATACTGAGCGCCGCCCCACTCACGTCATCGCTACCTCTCCCCCTCCAGCGCCGCGTCCATCGCCGCCCCCCTGCAAAGCTTCGTGCCACACTGGGAGCCCACCCCAGCGTGGCAAAGGTTTGCTTTATTCGCCGACAGGGGGTGCCCAACCCCATCGGCTCTTCGCCCCCAGCCATCTTCTGCCACGCTAGGAGAGCCTACCCCAGCGTGGCAAAGCGCCCACGTCTTTTTTTTCAAACCTGTAAAACAAAACTGTCCCTGCGCGCATCTCCCAACCCCTCCCACAACCCGCACCCACCCACTGCGACCCAGCCTCCCCACCCCCACCCCATACTTACCTCCGGACTCCGGTAGCGGCGATCTTCGGTGGACAGGGAACACGTCTGCACTCTTCAAAGGCGACCGCTGGATGAGGAAGTGCCGGTAGAGTTGTATAATGGGCTAGATGGGGGAGTCAACTTTATGCATATCTCAGTCATTTTTGGAATTTTTCGCAAATTTTCAACATGGGGTTTTGGGACCCCTTCTCATGAATGATGTCACTGTCATGGTAAAGAGTCGGGCCGGAGGGTGATTTTGCAGGCATCGTGCAGTCATGGCAAAATCATCTTTCGCTTTGAATAATGCCATGACATTGACATCATTCATGAAAAGGGTCCCAAAACCCCATGTTGAAAATTTGCGTAAAATCAAAATACTGTTTTACGTAGCGTTGGCGCAGTTCCTACGCAGGCTCGTAAGTTCGCGAATTTTCAATATTTTCACTCCAGATTTTCAACATTGCCATTTTATCACACCACCTTATGAGTTGTGCAGCTGTCATTTTTCACATCTCACCCAAAACGTGTTTCCGCCCATGTAGCGCACAATGGCGCAGTTGGTGTGCGAAATCAATGTATGGAGCACATTAAGAAAATCAGTGACACTGTTCATGAGCAGAGGTCTTAAAATGGCTTTGTTGAAAATTTGGTGAAAAAAATCCTAAAAATGACTGTTTTACGAGCGTGCGTTGCGCAGTTCCTACAGCACCGTATATTCTGAATTTCAATATTTTCACTCCAGATTTTCCACATTGCCATTTTACCACACCACCTTATGAGCACTACAGCTGTCATTTTTCACATCTTGCCCAAAACGTGTTTCCGCCCATGTAGCGCACAATGGCGCAGTCGGTGTGCTAACTCTGTGTATGGGACACATTAAGAAAATCAGTGTCACTGTTCATTAGCAGAGGTTTTAAACTGCCAATGTTGACAATTTGGTGAAAAAATTCCTAACAATCACTGTTTTACCAGCGTGCATTGCACAGTTCCCACGCACGCTCCTAGGTTTGCGAATTTTCAATATTTCCACTCCAGATTTTCAACATTGCCATTTTACCACGCTTCCTTATGAGCAGTACAGCTGTCATTTTTCACATCCTGCCCAAAACGTGTTTCCGCCTATGTAGCGCACAATGGGGGTAACAAAAAGGTCATGCTGAAAATTTATTGTGCAAATACTAGCAATCGCACAGGGCATTAGGGTAAAGCACCATACGTGCCAAACACCACTGCAAGTACCTGCAAGCGAACGTTCGGCATTGACAAATGCTTGTTTTATCCAGAGTGGTCAATCTGTTGAACAAGCTTTTAAAGAGGTCATGCATGAAATGACTTCTAATTGGTAGCCATTTATTACAGAAATAATATCCACGAGCTTAAATGATCCCTATGGTACTGTACCTTAATAAGTGATATGAAAATTTGTATTTTACATTATTTTGTGTTTATGGGCAGCATTCTGTTAGTTCGCTTCATGGAACCAACAGTCTGGAGTTTTAACTGTCAGGGTTTGTGCACAGAACTCCAAGCATGGTTTTGGTAGAACAGCAGCTCAGGCTTAGTATTCTATACACAAGCTGTGACATAAGTAAGAAGCCCAAATTACTGGTTCTTGAAAAAGAACAGGGCAGAATATTGTCCATAAAAAGAAAACCATTGTAAACAGAATTGTTCACATTAATGCTTATTCAGCTACAGTTAAATATGGATCTTTTGGCGATATACATTTCATTTCTGTTACTAGGATCATTAAGTGCTGCCAGTTAGCACACATTTCCTGTCCCCTTTAAAGGACGTGGTGCAAGTTGGGAGTGTTGAATCTTTTTAAACTCAAACTGAATCCCTCACGGAGAATTAACGTAACAGGGTACATCATGGACTTCATTGTTGAAAGGAGGACCACGAAGAGCAGGCCTTACAGCAGATGTATTTGTGGAACAGACAGCAGAAGAAAGGGATCTAGAAGTCAAAAAAAAATCTGATGGGCTAAAAACAGCAAAATGTAATTTGGTAAGGCCAACAAAATACTGGGATGTATGGGAAATGGGATTAGCAGCATGTACAGGGAGGTGATCTTGCCCCTGTAATAATACTGCTAAGACTACAGGATTGGTTTATAGGAAGCACGTACAGGGAGGTGATCGTGCCCCTGTAAGAATACTGCTAAGACCACAGGGTTAAATTGGTTTATAGGAAGGTCACCAGAGTGGTTTAGGGAGCAGCAGGGTAGATCATAACATGGAAAAACTGGTGGCTGTCTACCTGTGCTTGTTCGGCGGGGGGGGGATGCGCTTGTAAAGATTTCTTCAGTGAATATGGCAGCTTAGATTCAATGCTAAGAAGTGCAGAGTAATGCGCCTGGGAAACAAAAACGCAGGGGAAGAGTACACATTGAAGGGGGTGAGATACTAACAACAATAAAAAGGGACCTGGGGTAGTCATATCAGATGATCTAAAGGTGGGCAAGCAATGTGAGAGGGCAGTAAGGAGGGCTAGGGGATACTGGGATGCATAGGGAGAGGCATCACCAATAAAAAGCAGGAAGTTATCCCTCTGTACAGACAGCTGGTGAGACCCCATCTGGAGTACTGCATTGCATGCAGTTCTGGAGACCCAATATCCGCAAAGACCTAGACAGGATGGAGGCAGTCCAGAAGAGGGCAACTAAAATGGTGCAGGGTCTGCACCAGAAGACATATGAAGAGACTTAAGGAGCTTAATATGTATAACCTTGAGGAAAGGAGGGAGAGAACATGATAGAAACCTTCAAGTACCTCAAGGAAATCAAAGTCCAAGAGGGTAGCATCGTTCAGAAAGAGGTGTGAAAGAACAAGGGGGGCACAATTAGAAGATAGAGGGGGGAAGGAAGGCTCAGAGGTAATGTGAGGAAGTATCTTTTCATGGAGAGGGTTGTAGATGCCTTCTTGAGGAGGTTGTGGAGTCAAAAACAGTGGTGGAATTCAAGAATGCATGGGACAGTCATAAGGCAATTTTAGGGGGTGGGGTAGGAAGAAGTAGGCTGTTGGTTAACTAGGATCTGCAGCTTATCCATTAGGTAGGGAAATAGACTGGGTGGGCCAAGCAGTCCTTATCTGCCATCAAATTCTATGTTTCTATGAATAAACAAAGTGGACAGCAGCAAGCTGTTCTCCTTATAGGCAAATACAGGAGGAAACTAAAAAATGGTAGGGGGAGGATCAGTGGCGGAGCCAGGTTTGGAAGCATTTGGGGGGGGGGTCTTTCAGTCAATCAAGGGCTCCACAATGGGCACTAAACAGTGAATAAAGATGGTGGCAGGGCGTCACTACTCAGACAGGGACAGCCAGGAGGGGCGACCGCCCCCCAGCCCCCCCCCCCAGCTCCGCCACTGGGGAGGATTAAGGAAGTGGAACAGATTACCGAGTGAAGTTGTCTGTGTAAAGGCAGTAGTGGAGTTCAAGCATAGGTACAACAGGCATATGGGATTAGCAGGGGAAATGGGGAGGGGAATGAGTGACCAGTAGGGGACTGGGTCAGTTGGGGACTAGGCTGAGTGGATAGATCAGTTGGCCTTCTAACAGTTTCTGTGTTTCAGTGTTGACCTGCATGGGAGGAACAAAGGAATCACTACCTCAGATGCATAGAATTTAACACCCACAGTGGATTTCCTCTCTAGTATCACAGTTTTTAAACTCTGCTGTGGCCACAGCTGTTTCTAGTAATACTAAATGCTGCAGCTGCTGGGATGGCAGGACACCGACAGAACGGACCTTGGATCTTTTTTTTTATCCAGCGTTTTCTGTTTGACTGTAGCTCCACCTTTCAGAGGAATTAATCCAACCGTGAGTAGTAGTTGTTGGGTATCAAGTAAAACACACAATCAATGTTGGGCATCTTTCTCTTCCTTTTATTTTTATTTATGCTCCCTTTCTGTCTTGAGTACCAGTCTCCCAGCAGTGGTGTATCAAGACAGTACTCCTACCAAGAACAGGGAGTTCCCTTACCTGCAGGGGAGCTCCTGTCTGGTGGTAAATTTCTAGGAGCGTGAATATCTTGTTCATCCACACTTCTTGGCATGTCCCTTTCCCCTTTAAATCTTGCTGGAAAGTCTTCAGGCTGGCTTCTCCCACCCACGCGGGTGGTAAATACCTAGTCTCCGCCCCATGCCAGATCTTCCTTTCCGCTGGAAGATACAGGTTCCCTCATGCTCTCAAAGCAGTTCATAGGCCCTGGATTCAAAGTGTCTGTTTTTACCAAAACTAACCTTAAAACTCATTCGAGTTGGCGATTCCGATTGTTGTGCGTCGGACGTGGAGGATAAATCGTCCCCCGGATTTATTCATGATCCAGGCCTGGGTCCTCCATACTCGACCAGACATCCTAGTGGTTTCAGAAACCTGGCTTAGACTGGCCACCTCCGACAGGGAAGTCTGTATCCCTAACTATTTACTATTTAGAGCAGACAGACACTGTACGACGGTGAGATGGTGTACCTGTGGCCAGATGTCGCACACCGATTCCCCACCTAACGAGCATTTATTGCTTAGGTGTCAGACATGACACCTCGTCTTGCACTTTCTGCCTGGCCATCCATCCCAGTGTCCTGGATGACCGCAAGGCGCGCCTAAAACTGGGGAGACAGGAGAAAAGGAACCCGCCGGTGAAATCGAAGGAGGCGAGGTGGACGGCTTCTGCGGCCGCGGTATCAGCCAAGCAGCTGGAGCAAATGAAGGCATTCGAAGAGGAAGCAGCTCAAGCTTCAGCCAATTGAAAGTTTTTTGTTCTGCTAACCTTGGCTCCACCTTTACGGGCTCCTTCAAGGAGTTGTGCCAGTCTCTTCCCACCAAGGGTGAGGTGCCCTCGGGCTCTCACTCCTCCCGCCTTTGTAAGAGGGATAAGGATCTGAAGACTTCGTCCAAGTGAAGACGTTTTTGGGACCGAGAAAGGTCAGAGTCCCAAGAGCAAGCGGTCTTGGTTGAGATCACATCCTCAGTAGCTGGCTTTTTGGACATCCCGTCTGGCCAGGGGACTGAGGAAATGGCTGATAAGGCTGAGATTACTCTTGATCCAATCGACCCTCTGTCGCCGACTCTTTGGAAAGGACTCTGGTCCTTGTTGTTCCGGAGGAGGAGACCCAGCCCGCTAGTATCCCCATCGAGCAAAAGGTTCCGGACCCTCAGTTTTCACTGACACCGGTGTCTCCCGATCGACTCCCTCGATCTCAATCGAGGTCCAGAACCCCTTCGGCTGAATGGCCGAAAAAGTCATAAACACTCTGAGGAGGCGTCGCCACAGATCTTCATCCTCACTGGACGATGAGAGGCTTCGGCAGAAACTCCGACGCTATTTAGATCTCATGTGGAAACAGCTGATTTTGTCTGGGCAGAAGCCGTCCCTGCCGGCCATCACTTGGCTTCCGCCTCCTAGGCCAACCCCTCCGGAACCAAAGTCATCGGTTCCCCCACCCGTATCCCGTTTTGGCCTGGCTCGGTCTCTGCACTGATTTTGGTGGAACCACTGCCTAAGCAGCCTCAGGGAGGGGCTCCCTCGAAAGAGGACTGAACAGACTCCAGGCTTCCCCAGCGTCTGTCGAATGGTCGTCCCCGATTGCCCTCAGTGTATCGAGGGAGACCTAGGCGGGAGGCCGTTGTATCCCGACTCTTCGGACTTGGACGCCACCGGATTGCACTCCCATCCTGGGGATGATGAGTCTTCCGTGGCGGGTTTGGAGGAAGGCCCTTCCTCTTTTCAGGGCATTCTCCACCTGATCTCCAAATCCACCGGAATGCCTCTGGAGTCCATCCAGAAGAAGGCGAAGTACCCCCTTACGGATATCCTCAAAAGGGGGTATACCCCAACGGAGGCCTTTCTAGTGGCTGAAGCCATCGTTGGCCCAGCCCTTGAGCTTTGGCAGCAGCCAGCACCGTCTGCCAGCATGGCCCACAAGTACGCGGTGCCCATAGTCCCTGGTGGGGTTCACAGAACATCCTTCGGCCGAGAGCCCCAGCCCCTCACAGAAGCGCAGGTACGGACTTGCCCTCAGGGACTGATTACCTCCAGGAAGGGAGCCCTAGCTGCCAATTTCTAGGGACATGGATATGTTCTATCCACACTTACTGGCAGGTTCCTTGCCGCTTTAAATCTTGCCGGAAGGTCTTCAAGCTGGCTCCTCCCACCCACCCGGGTGGTAAAACTCTCGGCTGCGCCCCATGACGCCAAATCTTTCTTACCGCTTGGAAGCTCAGGTTCCCTCCTTAGCGCTGTGCGTTTTAGGCCTGGATCCTAACTCTTCTGTTAAACCGAAACACATTCTTAAATTTTCTAGACTTCGGTCTTTTTCTTCCTTCGCGGCTGCGATGGACAAATAGACTCCTGGATTTCGGCGGTGCCCTTGTGGGCAGATGATGTCTCTGACCGATCCGCACTCCACGTGCGTTTACTTCCTTGGGCTCGAACACGATCCGTAGGCCTGCGAATTGTGTAAGTCCTTTTCGGTCAATGTTCTCGAAGACCGTGCTGCCAGACTTCAACTTGGGCGCCCGTGAGTCGTTTTCCTCCAGCTAAGTCGAGGGAGGCCCGTTGGGCGGTATCCGGTGGCGGGCTCGGCTGAGCATCTTGAGCAAATGATCGCCCTCGAGGAGGAGGCGGCCCAGGCCGCATCTTCTTCTTCCTCGGTCGCAGCATTTATCCCGCTCTCCTTGGGCTCCTCCTACTCTGCTTCATTTAAGGAGCTTTGTCAATCCCTCTCTACTGAAGGAGAGGGGACATCGGGACACTCCTCTCGGTCCTAGAAAAAGGACTCAAAAGGTAAGTCCTACCGTCGACGTTCGTGGGAGTGGGAGAGGTCCCCTTCCCCGGATAGTCAACACTCTACTTTGGCCGAGGTTGCGACTAAGGCCGCTGGCTTCATGGTGTCCCTGTCAGGTCAGCCGGCCGAGACACCCGTTGATGCAGTCAAGATTTTTCTCGACCCGTCGGACGGGCTGTCGATTGGAGAAGCAGACAACCCATCTTCACTGGTTCCCCCAGTGGAAACCGAGGACTTGCCCGTGCCTCCTGTGCCGGACTCCCCGGTTAAGGTCCCTGAGCCGGGGGAGGAATGGGTTCCCACGCTCCCTCCCAGACCCACCCTCGGAAACACAGAGAATCTCGGTCTCAGACCTCCTCTGGGTCCAGCCGATCCCGCCATCGGCGGTCTCTGTCTCTGCACTGAGGGAAGCGGCAGTGCCGCTCATACTTGTCATCGTCCTTTTCGGAGGATAGACTCTGGCGCAAGTTGCGTCGGTGCTACGAGGATCTTGTGGCAGCAGCTCCTTTTGTCCGGGAGCAAGCCGACTGTCTCCTTCCCCGGCCATTAAGTGGCTGTCACCTGAGCGGCCGAAACAACCCCTCGTCATCAAGGAGCCGAAGCAGACGCCGGTTGTTCGGCCGAAACCAGCTGCGCCACACATCGTGGTGGAACCCCCACCTCCACAACCAAAAACTGGGGCTCCGACCAAGGATTCTCGGTCAGGTCATGAGTTGCCCCATCGCTTGTCTGTCACCCTCACTCCCGATCGCCCTAGGCAAGTGGAGGGTGGCTCAGGCCATCGGCAGCTGCTCGCAGACTCCTCGGAGTCTGACGATGACTCTTCCCTGTTCTCCAGGCCTCTCGACCTGGAGTCCTATGGGGGACAGTCGGTGGATGAGAGCCCATCCTCATTCATGGGATTACTTTGGCTCATCTCCGAATCTACGGGATGAAGCTCGAACCCATGTCAAAGCAGGCCAGGTATCCCCTCACAGAGATACTGGACCAAGGGGATTCTTCTACGGAGGCCTTTCCTGTGGCCGAAGCCATTGTTGGCCCGGCCCTGGAGCTATGGCAGCGGCAGACTTCTTGTCTAACTCCTTCGGCCAGGATGGCCAGGAAGTATGCAGTTCCCACTGGCTCACTCTCCGGATTCTCGGAGCATCCCTCTGTGGAGGGGTTGGTGACCAACAGTGTTTTCCGGCGCTCCGGAAACGCTCGGGACGTGGACAAGCCACCGGATAAAGAGTCCAAGAAACTGGACTACTCCGGGCATAAAGTTTACGCTGCGTCCTCCTTAGGCCTTTGTCAGGACAGTTCGGCCGTACTGATGGCACACTTTTCCTACGCCCTTTTGGGCTCCCTGGATGAGGCGATTCCTCATCTCCTGGCTGGCCTCCAGACTACGGTCAAGCAGGTGCAGGATCAGGGAAGGGCGGTGGCAAAGCAACAGCTCCAAATTGCTCTCGACATTGGAGACTCTTGTGTCCAATCGGTAGCGGCCGCAGTGGCCATGCGCCGCAGAGCTTAGCTACGGATCTCCACCTTCACGGCGGATACCCAGCACAAGTTGGCAGATGTTCCCTTCCTGGGTACCAACTTGTTCGGTCCCGGGGTGGAGGGTCACTTGCAGAGGATCGAAGTCCAATGCCACTTTGGACTCTGTCACATCTACCCAGAAGGACAAAGGCCACCAGCAGCAGCGTAAGCCCTTTCGGCCTTCTGCCCCTGCGGCACGTCCGGCCCAGCAACACCAGCATCAGGGCCAGCAGGCTCACACTTGGCACCCCCAAAGCCAAGCCTGCAGCTTCCTTCAGCACGAAGCCGGGAGGAAAAGGCCCAGGAGGTCCCTCGACCGGTCCTTCCTCCAAGCCTGCCCAGTGACGGGTTGAGGGGTGTCTCCCCCAGCCTCGTCACCCCCCCCCCGGGTTCCAGGGGACGGCTCCGCCACTTCTTTTACGCCTGGTCCACTATCACCGCAGACCTCTGGGTGTTGGAAGTGGTAGGGAAAGGTCTGCCTCTGGAATTCGAGCAGGCCCCACCCTATCGAGCCGTCTTCCCCACGGGGGGCTATGGGGTCCGCAGCCTCTCTGTCGGCTCGTTGAGCCGACATTGCTGTGCTCCTCCAAAAGGAGGTGATCAAGAAGGTAGCGGATCCTCCACCAGGCCCAGGGTTTGTGTGCAGGTCTTTCCTCGTCCCGAAACGGACGGGGGGCTGGCGCCCCATTCTAGAACTACACGACCTGAACAAGTTCCTAAGGTATCGAACCTTCAGGATGGTCACTCTGGCTTAGATCATTCCATCCTTGGAACAAGGCATGTGGTTCTGTTCTCTGGACCTCCAGGATGCTTTCTTTCACGTCCCAATCCATCTGTCCCACCAGCGATTCCTTCGCTTCAGAGCGGAGGGGTTCCTTTACAAGTTCCAGGCCATGCCCTTCGGCCTCTCTCTCCAGCTCCCAGGGTCTTCACCAAATGCATGGCAGTGGTGACAGCATTCCTGCGGCGCCAAAGGGTCCGGGTGTACCCTTATCTGGACGACTGGCTGATTGCAGCCCCCTCCAGGCTGGAGACAGAGTGGTCCAGGGATCTGGCCCTCCAGGTCTGCTCTCAGATTGGCCTCATCAACGAGACCAAATCGGAACTCGTGCCAATGCAGGTGATTCAATTCATCGGGGCAGAGCTCGACTCTCTTTGAGCCAGAGCATGGCTCCCGGCGGACAGGGCCAAGGTTCTCTCCTCCTTTGCCCAGTCATTTCTGGTTGGGCAATTGCGCCCTGCCCGGGACTTCCTGGGCCTCATGGCGGCCTGTACCAGCGTGGTCTGTTGGGCCCACTGGCACATGCGTCCCCTTAAATGGGGGCTGGCCTGCCAATGGTCACAACGCTCCGGTCCTCTGGACCAGCCAGTGGCGGTGACCCAGGAGAAGTGAACGCTCTCCAGTGGTGGATTGTTCCAGCTCATCTGCAGGAGGGCATCCCGTTTGTCCGCACCGAGCAGACGGTCATTCTAACTACCGATGCCTCTCTGTTGGGTTGGGGTGCCTATCTGGGGGAGCACAGAGTGCATGGCCTTTGGTCCCCTTAGGAGTCTCGATGCCACATCAACCTGCTGGAACTTCGAGCGGTCAGACTAGTCCTCACCACCTTCGCTCCGTTTGTAGGGGGTCAAGTGGTCCAGGTTCAGACAGACAATACCATGACCATGTACTACCTAAACCGCCAGGGTGGGATGAACTCCTTGCCCCTATGCAAGGAATCTCTCCGCACTTGGTCCCTCGTGAGCAGACTGGAGGTGGATCTCCTAGCCATCCATGTGGCGGGAGCCTCCAACACTCTAGCTGATGCCCTAAGCCAGATAGGTGCTGCATCTCACCAGTGGTCTCTCCTGCCGGAGGTAGTACACGATCTGTTCTCCCACAGGGGCACACCTCAGGTGGACCTGTTTGCCTCCAGGGAGAATGCGAAGCTGAGGCTGTTTAATGCCCGCCCCCCCCTCAACAGGGCTCGCTGCATGGGGATTCCTTCTCGAGGCCGTGGACCCCGGGCCTCTTCTATGCCTTTCCCCTATTTCCCTTGATCCACAAGGTGCTTCTCCAGACGAGGAGGGACAAGGCGCAGGTGATTCTGGTAGCCCCAGACTGGCCCTGCCAGTTCTGGTATCCAGATCTCCTCAGCCTCAGCTCCAGGCTCCGGAGGCGGCTTCCAGCCTGCCCGGACCTGATCTCAGTCAACCAGGGGAAGGTACTCCACCCGGACCTTCAATCCTTGCACCTGACAGCCTGGTTCCAACGAAGTCCTCAGTGTGGTTGAGGCGACCCATAAGGAGTTGACCAGAAAATGCTATGCCTTCAAATGGAAGAGATTCTCCATTTGGTGTCAGGATAAGGGGTTGGACCCTTCCTCCTCCTCCTTGGCCAGCATTCTGGACTATCTGTGGTCCCTTTCTCAGCAAGGGCTTCGGTCGACAACCCTTAAGGTGCACCTGGCAGCCATCTATGCTTACTGGGCGCGGGCCGGAAAGCAGTCGGTGGCGTAGGAGAAGGTGGTCGAGTGCATTTTCAGAGGCCTTGATCACATATCCCTCCGGTGCGAGAACCTCCACCTCCGTGGGATCTACTGCTGGTATTGGCCAAGCTCATGGGCAAGCCATTCGAACTGATGCACAGGTGTGACATCTCTCACCTGTCGAGGAAGACCGCCTTCTTGGTGGCCATCACGTCAGCCAGAAGGATGGGAGAGCTCCATGCGCTTTCCACCGAGTCTCCTTATCTGGTCTTCCACAGGGACAAGGTTGTCCTGCGCCCCCACCTGAAATTCATTCCTAAGGTGAAGTCTGAGTTTCACCTTAACCAGGTGTTGACTCTGATATTCTACCCCAATCACACCTCGGAGGCCAAATATAGGCTCCATACTTTGGACCCTAGAAGAGCGCTCTCTTATTACAAGGAGCGGACGGCTGAAGTTCGGGGAGAGGTTCGCCAGCTGTTTGTCACCTACACTGAAGCCGCACCTGGCAGACCTGCAGCAAAGCGGACAATAGGCACGTGAGTCATCTCCTGCATAGATCTGTGCTATAGGTTGGCGGGCATGGAGCCTCCCAAAGGGATAAGCACTCATTCTACCTACCATACCGCTGCTTCCAGGGACGTCCCTATCCAGGAAATCTGCAGGGCTGCTACCTGGAAGTCAGCGCACATCTTCATTACCCGCTACCACATCGACCTTGAGTCACGCCGGGATGCTGATTTTGGGACCTCGGTTCTCCAGACCTTATTCCGTAAGTAGTGGGTGTGCGCCTTGCCTCCCTCCTCCCGGAGAACTGCTAGGAGTCTGCCAGTAAGTGTGGATAGAACAACATATCCACGTCCCTAGAAATACACGTTACTCACCTGTAACAGGAGTTCTAGTAATGGTATATGTTGTTCATCCACACAACCTACAAGACCTCCCTGGCTTCGACGCACAACCTGGCTTCCAGTGGGTTAGATATGGTGTCATGAGGCGGAGCCGAGAGTTTTACCACCTGGGTGGGTGGGAGGAGCCAGCTTGAAGACCTTCCGGCAAGATTTAAAGCGGGCAAGGAACCTGCCAGTAAGTGTGGATGAACAACATATGCCATTCCTAGAACTCCTGTTACAGGTAAGTAACCTGTATTCCCCGGTCCTGATTAAATACACATAAACCCTGCCCGGCTTTCTAGCTTACTCCTCTGTAGCCCCCCCATCCTTTTTCCACTGTGTCAAATCGTGGATCCTGTTCTGGTCCTATCTCATATCGCATGCCCAATATATGCCACCCCAAGCCTTTATTACTGTGGATACTAATCTGATCTGCTCTGTAACTAGTTCCTGTCCCTACATGGCTGTATGCCTTTTCAACTCCCCAATTCTTCAACACTGTTTTCAAATTACCTTTAACGCTGGTACACGAAATGAATTACCACCTCAGCTTATGACTTCCACCAACATCACAGAGGCATCACCTCTACAGATAGCAGTCAGAGTACTCATCTCTGCCACCCTTAGTGGGAAGGGCAAAAAATGTTGGGGCGCCCCCCACCCAGGACGATGGCCCACAATGATGTAAAGGGGTCACTAGTACGAAGCTTACTATTGCCACTCTAAGAAAACTTTTACTCCTTCTATTGTGCTCAGGAAATGTGGAGCTCAGTCCGTGGCCACCAGCTGCAGTCATCGCTCTGACATTGCCACACTGAAAGGCATGAGTTTCCTCCACATTAATGTATGCAGTCTGTTAAAGTTATCCATGATCCAGGCTGGGTCCTCCATACTCAACCAGACATCCTAGTGGTTTCAGAAACCTGGCTTAGACTGGCCACCTCCGACAAGGAAGTCAATATCCCTAGCTGTTTACTATTTAGAGCAGACACTCCAGGGGTGGCGGGGTTGCCATCTATGTCAAGGATAGGTATACGGCATCCTGTCTGAGTGCTTTATCTGTTGCAAATGCTTATGAATGTCTGTCTCTTCAAGTCACCATCTCACAGACTTCAACATTATGTATCACAGGGTGCTGTAGACCTCCTTCTGCCGATCTACAGTTACCTCATCTGAGTAATATCATCGAACAACAATCTTCAGAAATAATTATTCTTGGCGATCTTAATTTAGACTGGCTATCTAAAACCACCGCTCCTCTCGTAGCTTTCTGTGACACCCATGGATTATCGCAACTCATTGTCGAACCAACACGAGTAAATAAAAAGAACGTGGATAACAGCTCTCTGCTATGTTATCCCTAGTGAATAAACCACATCTCTTCTCCTTTGCCGGCACTTTCTTCAGTGATATTAGTGATCACTCATTTATTGCTTGCATAAGATCAAGCAACAAACCTGCTACTTCGCCGAAGTTTGCCAAGAGATCTAGACTGAACTTTTATTTCACTGCCTACATAAACGAACTGAAACACTCCTTGTATTGACAAGAGTTCTATTTGGCAAAAAACGTGCAATCAGCATTCGACATATTCAGCAAAATTATCCTAGACGCCCTAAATAAATATGCCCCTATAGTTAAGGTGTGACTAGCAAAAAATGCATGTAGATGGTTCACACCAGTATTAAAATCTGCATTGACTGAAAGAGATAACCTATGGAAAAAAGGATGCAAAACCCAGCCTGCTGCGGACTGGTGCAAGTTCAAAAGGGCACGAAACTCATGTACTAGAATGGTTAGATAACAAAAGCTGCATACTGTCATTCTGAATTTCTCTCTGCCTCCAAAAATCCTACAAAATTTTGGAAAACTGTCGACTTGTCTGGTCACATGTCTGGTGGCTCACTACCTGATGAAATCTCCTTAAACAATAACACCATTAGTGACAGACTGGAAGTTCTGGATGCCTTCAATAATCACTTTGCGACTGCAGGCTTAGCCTTCAACAATTCCCCAGCGAATTTGATACGCCCTCGGGTGAATAATCAAGGTGCAGATCCTAGAGTCGCTGATTGTCTTCTCCTTGCGTCCTACTACTCTGAAAGAAGTTGAAGACCTAGTGCTAAAACTAGATCTGTTTAAAAAAAAAAAAAAAAAAAAAAAGTAAGTGCTGGTGCAGATGCCCTCGACCCATATTTTTTGAAGGTGGCCATCCATGTGTTAGCCGTGCCCATAACCCATTTATTTAACCTATCATTAACTTAAGGATCCATTCCTTCAGTATGGAAAACAGTGCACATCTTACCCCTGTTCAAGTTTGGAAATCCCTGTGATCTAAATAATTACAGACCAATTTTGATTCTCCCACTCTTGTCAAAATTACTGGAAAAACTTGTAAGTAACCAGCTGAGGCGGTATCTAGAAGCTAATAACCTGCTTAATCCAGTCCAATCAGGGTTTAGAGCTAAACATAGCACCATCACAGCACTTGCCAAAGTGACTGACTGGCAGAGAGGTAGACAACAGGAATTACATCTGCGCCATTTTCTTTGACCTGAGCAAGGCCTTCGACACTGTCGACCATTCTCTGCTACTCTCTTCCCTGACCTCACTAGGTGCTGACCCATTATCTTTACAGTGGTTCAACTACCACCTCTCTGATCGTTTCCAGCAGGCGAAAGCGGAAGATCATCTCTCAACTCTCAAACCTCTCCTAAGAGGTGTTCCCCAGGGTTCTATCTTAGGACCGATCTTATTTGCAGTATACATCAACAATATTGATAAAAGCATAACTAAGGCCAACATTCATCTGTTTGCGGATGAGACAGTTCTTTACGTAAGCCACCCGTCATTACAATCTGCATGTAATGACCTTCAATCTGAGTTCAACCTGCTGCAACACCAACTCCTAAACAAAAAACTATTACTTAACGCCAAGAAAACAAAAGCAATGCTCTTTTCTACCTCTGCCCAAATGGTAAATTCAGCCCTATCAGATCCTGTGCCACAGATTACTACAATTCTTGGCGAGAAGTTGGAATTTGCCCTTAAATTGAAATACCTGGGAATATGGCTGGACCATAGGCTCTCCTTTATAGAGCACATTGAAGAATTACGACAGAGACTTGGCCTGTTCTTTAGGATAGCCCGCTTCTTAACTAGAGATGACAAACTACAGCTGGTACAATCAACCTTTCTATCCTTGATAGATTATGCTGACATCCTCTACAGTCACTGTCCCATTTCCTACCTCACCAGACTTGACACATTATATCATAGAGCTTTGAGGTTCATCACAGGCCTGCTTTATTCCACTCACCACTGCTCCCTGTATCAATCAGTGGGGTAGAGTTCTCTTCAATTCAGACATGATAAAAATGCAGCCTTATGGACTCTGAGAGCCATCTCCAAAAAACTGCCCCAATACATTACAGACTGTCTTCCTATACAACCAATAGGCAATTATGCCCTGAGAAGTTGCAAATCTCTCCTACTGATGGTTCCCCAAAGTTAACTCTCGCTTTGGCAGGGCTGTTGTAAGCTTTACACTGTCGTCCTTGTGGAATAAATTGAAAAAAAACTGAAACTGAGGTCTCCCATCGGCATCTCATCTTTCAAGTTCTTATAGTCACGTCTCAGAAATGATCAGTGCAATTGTTTCCCATGGCCATGAATTGTCATCATGCTAACCTGTACCATTTAACCATGAACGAATTACTTCTACTGCTCATCTCTTCCTTGGCCCTGGTCTGTCATGTTTTCATGTAACACCTTGATGTCTCTGTCCTTCCTTTGATACTGGTCTATCTTCCCACTTTCTCCAGCCTTCTTTTCACAACTCTATACTGCACTCATCCACAATCTACACGCAATTGTACTATAAAAGTCCTAACCCCCCTTTCCTTCACCCCGTAGGCCCCCACTGCCGCATCAGTTCTACCGACCTATCCTTGGGACTTCACTTCTCACAATGTTTATCCTTAAACACATATTACATACCCTTCCTGGTACCCCATCTGCCATTAGTTGGTGGTTCTCCAAGCCATTTTCATGGCTAGTACTAGTGACTGCCCCTGGTAAATGAACTAACTGGTACTTCTATACAGAGAACATGGTTTATATACAGTTGCATGGTTCAATGGTGGATCTGCCCCCTTGTATTTAAATCCTCCTCTGTTATGGCTTGCCTTGTCTTCCTTTTATCATTTGACTCCCCTATTACTGCACCATTGTGTTTGTGTTTATATACTGATTTACCCGTATTTATGTTTTTATGATGGATGTTGCCCGACCCTGTTCTAACCAGGTCCATCTTGTAAAAGCTCTGCTCAATGATGTTCGCCTGGATAAATTAAAGATTTTGATTGATTGAGAGCCTGGTGACTGCTTCTGTGTTCAGGCGTTCTGGTAGCTCAGCTGACACTGACCGACCCCCGGACAAGGAGTCCAAAAATATGGACCATTCTGCCCGTAAGATCTGTGTGGCCTCTTCCTTAGACCTTAGGCCAGCTCGGCTGTTGTCATGGCACACTTCTGTCATGCCCTCTTAGGGTCATTAGACGAAGTCCTCCCTCATCTCTCGGCAGATATGCAGACCACAGTGAAGCAAGTCTGTGATCAGGGCCGTGCTGTTGCAAAACAGCAGCTCCAGACGGCCCTGGACATCAGGGATTCTTGTACCCGCTCTTTAGCAGCCGCAGTGGCCACTCACCGCAGGGTTTGGCTGAGTCTTTCCTCCTTCCCGGCGGATACTCAGCGCAAGTTAGCTGACGTGCCCTTCCTAGGCACCAACCTGTTCGGTCCAGGAGTGGCCGGTCACCTTCAGCGTATAGAGTAGTTCAATGCCACCTTGGATGCCACTTCTGCGAAGGATTCTTCGGTTAAGAACCAGCAAAAGCGCAAGAAGCCTTTTTGGCATTCTTCCCCTGCGGTCAGGCAACCCTCCTATCAAGAAGGCCAGCAGCAGCAGGCTCAGGCTTGGCACCCAAGGCCCAAGCAGGGTCCACAACAGCCCCGTAAAGGAGGCAGAGGCACAGGTCCAGGAGCATCCTCCTCCTCTAAGCCTGCTCAGTGACTGGTTGGGGGTTGCCACCCCTACACCAGTCATGCCAGCTCTGGGTCCTCCCATGGGGGTCTGGCTCCGTCACTTTCTTTCCTCCTGGTCCGATATCACCTCTGACAGGTGGGCTCTCGAAGTGGTCAATCAGGGACTGCCTCTAGAGTTCGAGCAGTACCCTCCCAGCCGAGTCCGCGCCCCCTCAGGAGGAAAGGATCTCAGCTTGCACCCAGTCGGCTCTCCGAGACGACATAGCTGAGTTCCTCCGCAAGGAGGCGGTAGCTCCAGTGCTGGATCCTCCTACAGACCCAGGCTCGTGTCCAGGTACTTTCCGGTGCCCAAGTGGATGGGGGTTGGCGCCCCATCCTAGATCTCCACGACCTGAATCAATATCTCAGGTCTCACACCTTCCGGATGGTAACTCTGAACCAGATCATACCATCCCTGGAGCGAAACGTGGTTTTGTTCACTGGATCTGCATGATGCGTTCTTTCACATCCCAATCCGTCCGTCCCATCAGCGGTTCCTCTGCTTCAGGGTTGAAGGGACCCTGTACGAGTTTTGAGCCATGCCGTTCGGCCTGTCATTGGCCCCACGGGTCTTTAAATGCATTGCAGTGGTGGCAGCCCATCTTCAGCGTTGGAGTACAATTCTACCCTTATCTCGACGACTGGCTCTTGGAAGGTTTCTCCCTTCAGGAGGTGGAGAGGTCCAGGGATCTGGCTCTCCGAACCTGCTCCCAACTCTGCCTCCTGATCGAGGCCAAGTCGGAACTCGTGCATTCTCAGGTGATGGGCTTCATCGGGGCAGAGCTAGACTCTTGTCAAGCCAGAGCTCGGCTCCCAGTGGACAGGACGGAGGTTCTCTCCTCCTTTACCCGATCACTTCTGGTTGGGTACTTGCGCCTTGCCTGGGACTTTCTGCACCTTCTGGGTTACATGGCGGCGTGTACCTCAGTGGTCCATTGGGCCAGGTGTCGCATGCACCCCCTCCAATGGGAGCTGGCTGCCCAGTGGACTTAGCACCACGGTCATTTCGACCAGCTGATCACTGTAACCCAGAAGATGTGGGACGCTCTCCAGTGGTGGACCGCCCCAGAACAGCTGCAGGAAGGGATCCCATTTGTCTTCCTTGAGCCGACTGTCGTCCTCACTACCTATGCCTGTTTCATGGGTTGGGGAGCCCACATGGGGGACAGCAGGGCCCACGGGTTCTGGACCACCGAAGAGTCCCGATGCCACATCAACCTGTTGGAGCTCAGAGCAGTCTGACTAGCACTGTCGGCTTTTGCTCCTCAGCTCTGGGGTCAAATGGTTCAAGTCCAGACTGACAATACCACGACCATGCACTACCTCAACAAACAGGGCGGCACGAACTCCTGTCTGCTGTGCAAGGAGGCGCTCCGCATCTGGACCCTCGTAAGTCGGCTGGAGGTGGATCTCCTAGCCATTCATGTGGCAGGAGTCTCTAACCAGCTGGTGGATGCTCTCAGCCGCATAGGCCAGACATCCCACGAGTGGTCTCTCCATCCAGAGGTAGCTTACAGTCTGTTCTTCCATTGGGGCAAACTGTTGGTGGACCCGTTTGCCTCCAGGGAAAACACCAAGCTGAGGCTGTTTCATGCCCGCGCCCCCCCCCCTTCAGCAGGGCTCGCTGCAGGGGATGCCTTCTCGAGGCCGTGGACCCCAGGCCTCCTCTACGCCTTCCCTCCATTTCCCTTGATCCACAAGGTGTTACTCAAGGTGATGAGGGACAAGGTGAAGGTGATCCTGGTAACCCCAGATTGGCCACGTCAGTTTTGGTACCCAGATCTCCTCAGCCTCAGCTGCAGGCCCCTGGAGCAGCTTTGTACACGCCCAGACCTGAAATCATGGAACTAGGGGAAGGTATTCCATCCAGACCTTCAATCCCTGCACCTCACAGCCTGGTACCTGATTGGCTAGAGTTCCAGGCTATGGGTCTTTCAGAGGATGTCTACACCGTGGTGGAGGCATCTCGTAAGGAATCGACCAGCAAATGTTATGCCTTCAAATGGAAAAGGTTTTCCATTTGGTGCCAGGGTAAGAGTCCGGACCCCTTATCCTGCTCTGTGGCTAACATTCTAGACTATCTTTGGTCTCTTTCCAAAGGGGGTCTACTGTCATGTACTCTTAGGGTGCACCTGACAGCCATTTCTGCTTACCGGGCGTGGGCCAGTCAGCTGACATTGGTGCAGGAGGCAGTGGTCGGGCGCTTCTTCAAAGGCCTGGATCACATATCCCCTCCGGTGCGTGAACCTCCACCTCCATGGGATCTGTTGCTTCGTTTTGGCAAAGCTCATGGGCAAGCCATTCAAACCCATGCACAAGTGTGAGCTCACACTTGTCGTGGAAGACTGCCTTCCTGGTGGCTATCACGTCAGCCAGAAGGAGAGGGGAGCTCCAGGAACTTTTGGTGGACTCCCCTCATCTGGTCTTTCACAGGGACAAAGTTGTCCTGCGCCACCACCCAAAATTCCTTCTGAAGGTGTTATCAGAGTTTCACCTTAACCAGGTGTTGAGTCTGCCGGTATACAACCTTAACTACACCTTGGATGCAGAGTACAGGCTTCATACTCTGGACCCGAGACATGTTCTCTCATAAGGGGAGAACAGTGGAAATTCCGGGAGAGGTTCGCCAGCTGTTTGTCACCAACGCTGAAGCCGCTTCTGGCAGACCTGCAACCAAACGGACCATTGCCAGGTGGATTACATCATACATAAGTCTGTGCTATGAGTTGGCGGGCAAGGAGCCTCCCAGAGGGATAAGAGCTCATTCTACCCGCCATACTGCTGCATCTGTGGCTGCTTCCAGGGACATTCCTATCCAGGAAATCTGTCTGGCTGCTACCTGGAAAAGAGCAAACACCTTCATTCTAGGGACATGGATATGTTCATCCACACTGTCTGGCAGGTTCCTTGCCACTTTAAATCTTGCCGGAAGGTCTTCAAGCTGGCTTCTCCCACCCACCCGGGTGGTAAAACTCTTGGCTCCTTCCCATGACGCCAGATCTTCTTTACCACTTGGAAGCTCAGGTTCCCTCCTTAACGCTCTGCGTATAGACTGGATCCTAATTCTTCGGTTCGCTCAAAACTAATTCTTAAGTTTTCAAGACTTCGGTCTAATTACTCCCTCGCGGCTGCGATGGACAAACTGACTCCCAGATTTCGGCGGTGCCCATTGGGCAGAAAATGTCCAGGACGGATCCGCACTCCACGTGAGTCTACTGCCTCGGCCTAGATAATGACCCAGAGCCTCTACGAGTTATGCCGTTCGTTTTTGGCCAGCGTCCTGGAAAACCGCGCTGCCCGGTTACAGCTTGGGCGCCCCGAGGAGCGCTACCTGCTGGTGAAGTCCAAGGAGACCCGTTGGGCAGAGTCCGGCGGCTGGCTCGGCTGAGCAACTCGAGCAGATGATCGCCCTCGAGGAGGAGGCGGCCCAGGCCGCATCTTCATCCTCCTCGGTCGTGGCATTTATCCCGCTCTCTCTGGGATCCTCCTACACAACTTCTTTTAAGGAGCTTTGCCAGTCCCTTTCCACGAAGGGAGAGGGGCCATCGGGACACTCTTCTCGGTCCAAAAAGAAGGACTCGAAAGGTAAGTCCCACTGTCGGCGTTCGTGGGAGCGGGGGAGGTCCCCTTCCCGGACGTCGACACTCTGCGCCCGGTGAGGTTGCGGCTAAAGCCGCTGGCTTCCACGGTGTCCCCGTCAGGTCAGCTGGCCGAAACACCCGTCGACACGGTCGAGATTTTTCTCGACCTGTCGGACAGACTGTCAACTGGTGAAGCAGACAACCCTTCTTCACCGTTTCCCCTGGTGGAGACTGAGGACTTGCCTGTGCCTCCTGTGCCGCAGTTCCCGGTCAAGGCTCCCGAGCCAAGGGGAAGAGCGGGTGTCTCCCGCCCCTTCCCAGACCTGCCCTTGGAAACACCAAGGGCCTCTGTCTCTCACCTCGTCTCGGTCCAGCTGATCCCGCCGACATTGGTCTCGGTCTCTGCACAGAAGTAAGCGGCGGCGCCGCTCATCCTTGTCTTCCTCCTCTGAAGGGCAGAGGCTTGGGCGCAAATTGTGTCAATGCTACGAGGACCTAATGTGGCAGCAGTTACTTCTGTCTGGGAACAAGCAGATGCCGTCGCCTTCCCCGGCCATCAAGTGGCTGTCACCCGAACGGCCGAAACAACCTCTCACGGTAGTCAAGGTGCCCAAGCCTGGGCCGGTTGTTCGGCCATAGCCAGCTGCCCCACCGATTGTGGTGGAACCTCCGCCTCCACAACCGAAATCGGGGACGCTGACCAAGGACTCTGTCGGGTCAGGGTCTGCCCCACAGGTTGTCGGTCACCCTCACTCCCGACCGTCCTCGGCAGGTGGAGGGTGGCTCAGGCCCCAGGTAGCTCTTCGCGGACTCCTCAGAGTCTGATGACTCTTCCCTGTTTTCCAGGCCCCTTGACCGGGAGTCCTCTGGGGGGCAGTCGATGGACGAGAGTCCATCGTCCTTTATGGGTTTGCTTCGGCTCATCTCGGAGTCCACCGGGATACAGCTCTAGCCCGTGTCCAAACGGGCCAAGTATCCCCTGACTGAGATACTGGACCGAGGGGATTCGCCCACGGAGGCCTTTCTAGTGGCTGAGGCCATTGTTGGCCCAGCCTTGGAGCTTTGGCAGCGTCCGGCTTCCTGTCCTGCGCCTTCAGCCGGGATGTCCAGGAAGTATGCGGTCCCTACCGGCTCTTTGTCCGGGTTTTTGGAGCACCCCTCTGTGGAGGGGTTGGTCACCGATACCGTTTTCCGGCATTCCGGGAACACTAGGTATGTGGATAAGCCCCCCAACAAGGAGTCCAAAAAGCTGGACTATGCCGGGCACAAGGTGTACGCTGCGTCCTCCCCTGGCCTCTGCCAGGCCAGCTCTGCTGTGCTGATGGCACACTTCTCCCATACCCTCATGGGCTCCCTAGATGAGGTGATCCCTCATCTCCCGGCCGACCTGCAGACCACGGTCAAGCAGGTGCGGGATCAGGGAAGGGCGGTGGCAAAGCAGCAGCTCCAAACGGCTCTGGACATTGGAGACTCCTGTGCCAGATCAGTTGCGGCCGCAGTGGCCATGCGCCACAGGACATGGCTGAGGATATCCACCTTCACGGCGGATACCCAGCATAAACTGGCGGACGTCCCCTTCGTGGGGACCGACCTCTTCGGCCCTGGAGTGGAAGGCTACCTCCAGCGGATCGAAAAGTCCAGTGCTACCCTGGACTCTGTCACTTCCGCCCAGAAGGACAAGGGCCATCGTCAACGACATAAGTCCTTTCGCCCTTCTGCGCCTGCGGCACATCTGGCCCAACAGCACCAGCATCAGGGCCAGCAGGCTCGCGATTGGCATCCCAAAGCCAAGCCTGTGGCTTCCTCTAACAGGAAGCAGGGAGGAAAAGGCCCAGGAGGTCCCCCCCGGCCGGTCCCATCTCCAAGTCTGCCCAGTGATGGGTTGAGGGGTGTCGCCCCCAGCCTCGTCACTCCTCCCTGGGTTCCCCCCATGGGGGGACGGCTCCGCCACTTCCTTTCCGCCTGGCCCGCTATCACGGGGGGGCTGGCGCCCCATTCTAGACTTGCACAACCTAAACAGGTTCCTAGGGTCTTGAACCTTCAGGATGGTCACTCTGGCTCAGATCATTCCATCCTTGGAACGAGGCATGTGGTTTGTTCACTGGACCTCCAGGACGCGTTCTTTCACGTCCCTATCCATCCGTCCCACCAGAGATTTCTCCGCTTCAGGGCAGAGGGATCCCTCTACGAGTTCCGGGCCATGCCCTTCGGCCTTTCCCTAGCTCCCAGGGTCGTCACCAAATGCATGGCAGTGGTGACAGCATTCCTGCGGCGCCAAAGGGTCCGGGTATACCCCTACCTGGACGACTGGCTGATTGCAGCCTCCTCCAGAATGGAAGTGGAGCGGTCCAGAGATCTGGCCCTGCAGGTTTGCTCTCAGGTTGGCCTCCTCATCAGTGAGGCCAAGTTGGAACTCGTGCCAAAGCAGGTGATGATAAAATTAATCGGGGCAGAGATCGACTCTCTATGAGCCAGAGCACGGCTTCCGGCGGACAGGGCCGAGGTTCTTTCCTCCTTTGCCCAGTCATTTCAGATTGGGCAATTGCGCCCTGCCCGGGACTTCCTGCGCCTCCTGGGCCTCATGGCGGCCTGCACCAGCGTGGTCTGTTGGGCCTGTTGGTACGTGCGTCCCCTTCAATGGGGGCTGGCCAGCCAGTGGTCACAGCACTTCGATCCCTTGGGTCAGCTAGTGACAGTGACCCAGGGGATGTGGAATGCCCTCCAGTGGTGGACCGTTCCAGCACATCTGTAGGAGGGCATCCCGTTCGTCCGGCCCGAGCCGACGGTCTATTGACCGATGCCTCTCTGATGGGTTGGGGTGCCCATCTGGGGGAGCACAGAGCGCACAGCCTCTGGTCCCCTCGGGAGTCCCAATGCCACATCAACCTGCTGGAGCTTCGAGCGGTTCGTCTAGCCCTCACCGCCTTCGCTCCGTTTCTACGGGGTCAAGTGGTCCAGGTCCAGACGGACAATACCACGACCATGTACTACCTAAATCGCCAGGGTGGCACGCGCTCCATGCCTCTGTGTAGGGAAGCTCTCCGCATTTGGTCACTCGTGCACAGCCTGGAGGCGGATCTCCTTGCCATCCATGTGGCAGGAGCCTCCAACACTCTGGCCAATGCCCTAAGCCGGATAGGGGCTGCGTCCCACGAGTGGTCTCTCCTGCCGGAGGTAGTACAAGATCTGTTCTCCCACTGGGGCATGCCTCAGGTGGACCTGTTTGCCTCCAGGGAGAATGCGAAGCTGAGACTGTTTCATGCCCGCCCCCCTCAGCAGGGCTCGCTGCAGGGGGATGCCTTCTCGAGGCCGTGGACCCCGGGCCTCTTCTACGCCTTTCCCCCATTTCCCTTGATCCACAAGGTGCTTCTCAAGGTGAGGAGGGACAAGGCGCAGGTGATTCTGGTAGCCCCAGACTGGCCCCGCCAGTTCTGGTATCCAGATCTCCTCAGTCTCAGCTCCACCCTCCCGACGCGGCTTCCAGCCCACCTGGACCTGATCTCAGTCAGTCAGGGGATGGTATTCCATCCAGACCTTCAATCCCTGCACCTGACGGCCTGGTTCCTAAGCGTCTAGAGTTCCAGGCCTTGGGTCTTTCCAAAGAGGTCCTCAGTGTTATTGAGGCGTCCCGTAAGGAGTTGACCAGGAAATGCCATGCCTTCAAATGGAAGAGATTCTCCATTTGGTGTCAGGGCAAGGGCCTGGACCCTTGCTTCTGTTCCTTGGCCAGCATTCTGGACTATCTGTGGTCCCTTTCTCAGCAAGGGCTTCGGTCGACGACCCTTAAGGTGCACCTGGCAGCCATCTCTGCTTACCGGGCGCAGGCCGGGAAGCAGTCGGTGGCACAGGAGAAGGTGGTCGGGCGCTTTTTCAAAGGCCTTGATCACATATCCCCTCCGGTGCGAGAACCTCCACCTCACTGGGATCTACTGCTGGTATTGGCTTAGCTCATGGGCAAGCCATTCGAACCGATGCACAGGTGTGACATCTCTCACCTGTCGTGGAAGACCGCCTTCTTGGTGGCTATCACATCAGCCAGAAGGATGGGAGAGCTCCAGGTGCTTTCCAGAGTCTCCTTACCTGGCCTTCCACAGGGACAAGGTCGTCTTGCACCCCCATCCGAAATTCCTTCCTAAGGCGGTGTCGGAGTTTCACCTTAACCAGGTGTTTAGTCTGCCGGTGTTGTACCCCAATCACACCTCGGAGGCCAAATATAGGCTCCATACTTTGGACCCTAGAAGAGCGCTCGCTTACTATAAGGAGCGGAATGCTGAAGTTCGGGGAGAGGTTTGTCAGCTGTTTGTCACCTATGCTGAAGCCGCACCTGGCAGACCTGCAGCCAAGCGGATGATAGGCAGGTGGGTCACCTCCTGCATAGATCTCTGCTATAGGTTGGCGGGCATGGAGCCTCCCAGAGGGATAAGAGCTCATTCTTCCCGCCATACCGCTGCATCGGTGGCTGCTTCCAGGGACGTCCCTATCCAGGAAATCTGCAGGGCTGCTACCTGGAAGTCGGCACACACCTTCATTACCCACTACCACATCGACCTTGAGTCACGCCGGGATGCTGGTTTTGGGACCTCTGTTCTCCAGTCTTTATTCCTAAGTAGGGGGTGTGCGCCTTGCCTCCCTCCTCCCGGAGAACTGCTAGGAGTCTGCCAGACAATGTGGATGAACAACATATCCATGTCCCTGAAATACAGGTTACTCACTGTAACAGGAGTTCTAGGAATGGTATATATTGTTCATCCATAACATTCCAACCTCCCGGCCACTACACAACCTGGCTTCCAGCGGACTAGATTTGGCGCCATGGGGCAGAGCCGAGAGTTTTGCCACCCGGGTGGATGGGAGGAGCCAGCTTGAAGACCTTCCGGCAAGATTGGGTGTTTCAAGCCAGTCGTCTAGGAGAGCCAACTAAGGGAGGCATTACCTCTTCCAGGCTTATCAAGATTGTCATTAGATCCATGTTCCCTCTGTAAATCTTGAGGTCGGTTGCCATATCAACCACCGGATCCAGTGAGGTTTGGACAAATTGAGCATTGTCTCCATTAAAAGAAATTTTAATGTTTATTTCAAGATGCGTTCACGAAAACATTTCTCTCTTGTCTGTGAGTTCTTTAAAGGCAAACTACAGTAAAGCATGTACCATAAATCACCCACCAGCTGTCTGTGGTGCCCAGAGTGATGCAGTGGTGTTGCATCAGAAGACTGGAGCTTGGTGTGCTCCATTGCTGATGCATTCATTTCCTGTCGGAACTCTGTGGGGCTGTGCATATCCCTGATACAGCCTTCCTTGTCCTGATGCCCAGTGTCAAGGTCTGCCTTAGTCACCCTTTTTCCAAGCCCATACTTGTGTTCTGGAAGCAGTCTTCCCACCTTGCTGTAGATGATATGCAGGGTGGATTGGTATAGGGAATATAAACAAGTATTGTTAGCGTGCAAATTGCAGTTTCTCCATACTGCTGCCCTTTTCATTGGGGATCTGGGCAGTAATCCTGGTCGAAGGATGGAAACATTTTTCAGAAGCTCTGCTGTCGAACTTACATTTCCTCACTGTCACTGGACATCCCCGAACTAGCGTCGCTGTTTGGACATGCAGACATTACTACTAAATATGTAGCTGTAACATAGATTGATCTACTGTGTGCTTTAGTAGATTGTCTGCAAGGTTTAACATTTCTCAGCTAATCAGTGAGCCTTCCAGGTACTGGCAGCTGTTCATAGATCTGGTGTTTGGTTGTGAATCACCAGAGGTGAACATAACAAAGTGCACTTAAAATGAATGGACCACCGTGTCAGTCTCCGAGCCGGTCCTGAAGTCTCCAGTATTATCCAGTGACTAGCTAACAGACAGGCTGGCATTTGGCCTGATAGTGTTGAGACCATGGGGGGGAGGGATGGGGTAGGCTCTGACCAGACTGTCTACAGGAGGATTTCTCAAATGGTGGGCCTCAACCTGTTCCAGGGAAGGTTCAAGCAAGTCTGAAAAGGTACTGCATTTACATTTTGAGTTTTAGGTATTTTGTGTGATGGGATGAGCAGACTGGAAGAGGACAATAGTAAGTGAATTTGTGTTTTATTTACAGATCATTAACTAGGAATGGAACTCTGAGCCAAGGCTCATTTCAGGTGTACCTGGGGAAGGGTATGGAGTGAATACAAAAGATAACTGCAAAACAGTCGAGCAGTACAATATGAACAGTAGTACAAACAGATAAGAACAGTGAACAAATAATGAGGTACTGTAACAGTCGACCAATTCGACTGGTGGCAGAGCAGCCCAAATACAAGGGTTAAGCAGAGAGGTACTAGGAGCAAGAGCAGGAGGGAGCAAAAGGATCCCTGAGAAGTTGCTGAAGAGCAGGGTACAGTAAAAACAGGAGAGGCAGAGGTGGGTAGATGTTCTAGGTAAACAGGAAACTGAGAACACAGTCTGATCTATGAAGGAACTGCAGCAAGAGGTAACAATAGATCTTACTTAGAGAGGGTTCCTTCAGTAGGTCATCACATATAGGACTGGCGCCACCTGGCGTCGTGCCGCTTGGCAGACTTTTTCTAGCAATCCCTGACAGGGGACCGCCCACCCGATGTCACATGACTGATATCAGCGTGACCGTATATAGTCCCCACGCCCGCTGTCGCCTCGTCATTCGCTCCGCAGACTGCCATTTGCGATTATTGAGAAAGTTCATCGCGTCTGTAATGCCTCGCTACTTTATTATTCAAACTTCTGTACTTTTTGATGTCTTCCACTAAGTGCTCATCCTGTGGCACCCAGATCCTACACAAAGACGGTCACCCGAAGTGCGTCATCTTCCTAGGCCCAGACCATCCAGTCTCCTCTTGCCCTTCGTGCCAGTCCTTCAACCAGGCCACGAAAAAACAGACAGCAGGCTTCGGAGGCCCACCTGCTCAAAGCCCGCCTAGTTTCTCTAGAGAAAAAGATGGATCGGCTTAGGGACTCGTCTGAAAAATCTTCCCCTTACAAAAAACACACAAGAAGTCTAGGGAGCGGGCTCGCTCCGCGGATGATGTCAGTCCCTCGACAAGTAAGGCCCAGCTGCCGCCCAAGAAACCAGATGGTAAGCCTGGCAAAACTCCGGCGGATAAGTCGATCATTGGCTCCTCTGACCACTGCGCCCCCTTAGCTGGTAAGTCTGGCCCCGGCTCCTCTGGAGACCGTGCGGAGGCCGGTTAGTCGGCACCCCCAGCTGGGGGTAGCCACCCGACTCCGGTCGATAAGTCGGCCAGGGGTTCCACCCCTGATCGCCCGACTCTGCCCGCTAAGTCAGCTCTGTCTGACTACCACATGGGCTCGGTTCCCCCGTCGGGGCCTAATGGTGCCACACCCGACGTCCGGCGGGACCAGAGGGAGAAAGCCCCTCTGCCGCCTCCACCTTCTTCGTCCGTTTCCTCACATTCCCCACAGACACGTCTGGCGATGGCAACGGAGACCCCCCTCAAACCTGTTGACATGTTGGGTTACTCTCCGCGCTCCCCTACCGGGGTCCAGGCGCAGGAGGCTCCTCGGCCTGATGGCCTTTCTGTGGAGGCCCCTCCTCAGCCTGACTGTGGACTGCCGGCCCCTCCTCAGACGCCGGCAATCCCGACGACAGTCCCTCTGCCGGGACCGTCCGGCCTCTACCTTTGGCCCCGACGCCAGACCTGACTCTGACGTCAGAGCCCCTTTGTCCAGTCCTGACGCCGGATCCCCTTCCGGCGCCGGATCGGGTAGCGCCGGTGCCGACGTCTGTCCATCTGACGTGGGCTGTCCCAATGACGGACCGTCCTCTGATTTATACTACGGCGGGTCCGACGTGGGTTCCCCCGGCGTCTGGGCAGACGGGGATTTACACCCGACCCCGAACTGTCCCTCATTACCCATATGGGTATTCTGGGGATCCTTACCCGGGGGGGTTCCATTTTCTATTGGAGTCATCTGGGACAGTTCTACCCAGGATTTAACCCCTATTCCCACTACATGGGACCCCAGGATTATTATCCCCCACTGATCGCCCTTCCTTCTCCTCCTCACCAGCCTTAGCCGGCGCCCCCCCCAACCCTGTTTTACGGATTTCAAGACCCTAATACAGTCTTGGTGGCAGGGGGCCAGGTTGGAGCTGGTTTCGGACCTGGAAACTAGACTCCCAGAACCGCAGCTTCCTAGGTCCCCTTCCCCGAGCAGCTCGCTTCCAACTGTCCACATCTCTGAAGACTCGGCCGGACGTTTCCCTTCCAGATTTTTCACGTCATCCTGTCGAGGAGGCGGATGACAGCTCAGACAGGAGGGAAGATTCCTTGGAGGAGGAGGTCCTGGAGGACCCCCGAGGAACCGAAAGGCAAGGCCTCGCTGAAATCACTGTCGGAGGACCCTTCCTTCTCGGACCTCTTGAGGGCCTTGAGAGACTACTTCGACTGGGAGTCTGAGGAACAGGACCCGATGAGACACTCTTGGAACACCTGGAGTTGGAATCTCTGTCTCCTGTCCCATTTCTTCCGTGAATGGGCCCCCATCAAGACCTCACCATGACCGTCTGGCAGATGCCTCGGTCTATTCTGGCTATCCCCAAACGGGCGGACAGACTATACCAGACACCGAAGGATGCCCCTTTCTTAAAGTCTCATCCTAAGGCTGACTAGTAATTTCAGCGGCTCATGATCGCTCCTCTGCTCCTAAGCACATGAGCACTACTACTCCATACAAGGAGTTGAGGCAGATGGACCAGTTCGGGGAAAATGGTCTACTCCTCAGCCACGTGCATCCTTCGCTCCCTCAGTTACGTGGCCCACATGGTATCTCACCAAAAAGGGACTGTGGCCAGGCTGGAGACGAAGGTCCAGTCCATGGATCCTTCAACTCTCAAGGAGGAACTTGCCAAGATCTCCTGCAGGCATGCTCTGCGGGCCACTTACGAATCTGACGCTGTGGCCTGTACCTCGGCAACTGCCGTTGCCCTTAGACGGCACTCATGGCTTCACCTTTTGGGCCTTGCTAACCAGGTCCAGTCGGCGATCCAAGATGCCCCTTTCAGGTGCTCTGTCCTTTTTGGTGCGGACACCTAAGATATCGTAACGGACCTACAGGACAAAGGAGTTGCTCTTTAGGTCTGTTGGGCGCTTGATCGATACATGGACCTAACAGCAGCAGCAGCCCTTTCGGAAAAAGACCTGGAGGCAGAGGAAGAACGCTCAGGCACGCCGCAAAGGGAAGCGTAAGGCCACAGGTACAGCCACCCCTCCTGCCTCCAAGAATCAGATGTTCAGGAGTCCTCCCCTTGAATGTCCCGCCACTTCTTGACTCCCCGGCCCCACTGCCTCCTTGGTCTTACGATGGGGAGCAGGTGGGGGGGGGAGGTTCACCCGCCACGCGCAGGAGTGGAGGGCGATTACCTCCTCCTAATGGGTCCTGCAACTAGTGTCCATTGGGTACATCATAGAACTCCTGGAGTTTCCATTGGGAAGTCCTGTGCAAAAGTCCTCATACTCTCGGGACCAGGCACTTCTCCTTCACGAGGAGGTAAATTTGCTCTTGCTCAAAGAAGCGATCAAGCATGTTCCCTCAGGGCAAGGGGGAAAGGGATTCTACTCCCATTTTTTCTTGGTTACAAAAAAGACCGGGGACTTCCGACCCATACTCTATCTAATTCAGCTCAACCAGTTTGTAGAATACAAAAAATTTTGAATGCTGACTCTCCAGAGCCTCCTACCTCTCCTCATAGAGAACTACTGGCTCTGCGCCCTAGATATGCAGGATGCCTACCTACATATCCCTATTTTCCCCAGCCACCACTGATTCCTGCATTTCCGCTTCCAAGGGGAACACTTCCAGTTTCGGGCGCTCCCCTTTGGTCGGTCTTAGGCACCACAGGTTTTTATCAAGTGCCTGGCGGTGGTCGCGGCATTCCTGCGCCACTGGGGTATTGTGGTATTCCCTTACCTGGACAACTGGCTGATTGCAGCCCTGTCCAGGGATTCCTTGCTGGAGGCGCTTTCCTTTACACTGGACTTGTTCGGCCAATTGGGGATTATGGTCAACGTGCCCAAGTCGTCCCTTATCCCTGCCCAGAAACTCCAGTTTATCGGGGCAGTCCTGAACACGGTCCAGTGCAGAGTCTTCCTCCCTCCAGACAGGGTGGAGACCCTTATCCATCAGGCCTCCAAAGTAGCTTCCAACAGGACTATCCTGGCCCGGGAAGTCCTCTGCCTCTTGGGCCTGATGGCGGCCTCCATCACTACCGTTCCCCTAGCAAGGCTCCACATAAGGATCACTCAGTGGTCCTTGCGGGTGCAGTGGGACCAGCCTCTGGACGATCTGGACCATCCGGTCCTGATCTCCTCAGCGGTTCAGAAGTGTTTGCATTGGTGGATGGATTCTTGCAATCTTTCCTTGGTACTTCCTTTCCGGAACCCTGCACCGGCAGCTACCCTCTCCACGGATGCCTCGAACATGGGATGGGGTGCTCACCTGGGGGAACATCAAGCCCAGGGAGAACATCAAGCCCAGGGACTTTGGTCCGGCTTGGAGATTTTTCTCCACATCAGTATTCTGGAGCTCAGGGCGGTCCTGTATGTGTTACAGGCCTTTCAGACCCTCCTTCCAAAGGGAACACTGCTGATCCAAGTGGACAATATGTTGGTAGTTTGGTACATCAACAAACAAGGAGGAACCTGGTCATACCCTCTTTGCAGGGAGGCGACCAGGGTGTGGAACTGGGCAGTTCAGCACCATCTGGCCTTGGTGGTTGTGCACGAGCCTTGTGTTTGCAATGTCCTGGCGGACAGTCTCAGCAGATCTTGGACCCTAGCTCACGAGTGGGAACTGCATCAGGAAGTGGCGGAATCCATCTTCCAAAGTTGGGGGCATCTGGAAATTGACCTTCACCTCCCAATCCAACGCAAAACTTACCATGTTTTTCTCGCTCGTTCCAGAGCAAGGTGCTTTCTGGAGCGACGCATTCTCTATCTTTGGACAGGAAAATTTTTGTACGCTTTCCCTCCATTTCCCATTTTGCAGAGGGTTCTTCTCAAGTTTCAGGTGGAGAGAGCAAGGATGATCCTCATCGCTCCTCTCTGGCCGAGACAGATCTGGTTCCCGCTGCTACAGCAGCTTTCCAGAGAATCACCGGTTCCTCTTCCAGTGACTCACGACCTCCTTACTCAGGATCAAGGCCGTCTGGTTCACCTGGGACTCAGGACCCTGCATCTTCATGCATGGCTCCTGCACACATAGCAATATCCCATTTCGAGGTTTCCTCTTGGGTTGCACAGGTCCTAATTGAGGCCAGAAAACCACCTACCCGTTCCACTTATGCCATGAAGTGGAAGCGGTTTTCTGTATGGGCGACCGCTAAGGGCTGGAACCCCCTTCTCTTGCTCGGCCCCATGAGTCATGGAATACCTCCTTCACTTGTCAGACACTTGTCTGTCCTACTCTTCCTTAAAGGTACATATATATCCGCTATCTCAGCGTACCATGAGCTAATGGATGGTAAACCCGTGGCCCAGTTGGATGTCTCTAAGACCATTCTGAAAGGGATTCTCCATCTGAAACCCTCCATCTGCAGCCCAACTCCACTTTGGGACCTGAACTTCGTCCTGGAAAAGCTCACCCTTCCTCCTTTACAGATGGCTGTGAGCTGTGATCCTGCGCTTTCTGTCTTGGAAGGCGCTTTTTCTGGTGGCCATCGCATCAGCCGAAGTATTTACGTAGCTTCACACCGTGTCTGTAAGGAGCCTTACTTGATTTTCCATCGGGACCGGTGGTCCTTAGAACCCATCCGAGTTCCTCCCAATCGGTAGAGCTTCCGTGCATTACCTGTCCCCATCTAACAGAGGTGAGGCACTTCTTCACACGATGGATGTCCATCGGATTCTCCGGTGTTATACACACCGGACTAAGGAGCTTTGCTCTTGCGACCAGTTGTTTCTCTTTCGACCCGAGATCGAAGGGCAAACTGGTTTCTAAACATGGCCTTTCCAAATGGTTGGGCAACTGTATTCGATTCTACCAGAAGTATGATAAACCTCTGCTGAGTACCATCAGAAGTCATTCTTCTAGGGGCATGGCTGCTTCCGCGGCCGCCTTACAGAACGTTTCCGTGGCCGACATTTGTGCTGCCGCTACTTGGAGTTGTGTCCATACATTTACCAAACATTATAGTCTGGACATTGCTTCTAGGCGGAGGACTGGCTTTAGCCTAGCCATCCTGCAGGGTCTACTGTCCTAGACTGGATCCCGTCGGGACTCCAGTTCCTTTCCATTGGGAGTTGTTTCCTCCTCCCTAGTTTCTCTCGGTCTCTCCTTGGAGGAACTGCTTGGGACTTGGTCCTACATGTGATGACCTACTGAAGGAACCTCTCTCTCGAAGATCTACTGTTACAGTAAGTTTTTGCGTAACTGTACTTTTCAGCAGGGGTCAAAATTAAGTTCTGCAGCCACTAGCCAGCAGGACTTGTGACTGAGAATCCACAGGCCCCACAGACTTGTCCACTGGCCCAGTTGGTGTACATACTGAACTGTTGCCTTCTCCAGTACAAGCCCACAGGACCACTTAAACAAAAAATGTTACTAACCCGATACAATCTACCAGCATTTGGCTTGCAGGCCGGTGCCAGTTTTGACCCCTGTTTCAGTGTCAGTAGGCTGGCCTGGTGGGAGGGGGGTTACAGTGAATTAAATAAAATGAAAGCCAACTGCCAAAGGAGTTTCACTTTATTCCTGATGTACTATACAGATTGCCATTTTTCTATGCAGAGGTCCAAGATTATTTTGCTATTTTGGGGGGTGGGGGGGCTCAAGATCTTTTCCATTGCTTTGGGGATGCTCACTGTCATAAAGTTTGAGAACTAATGATCTAGAGGAAGGCGTTGCTTATTTTACTCTTTCTCTTTTGTTTTTTTAAACAGGGGAGCTTCAGCCTGGTGTCAAATCGGTTCAGGTAGTATTAAGGTAAGGCAAAAATAAAATGCATGCTGTTTTCATCCAGAGACAACTGGAGAATGCTGGACGGCTTTATAATGCTGGCCATGTGCCAAATAAGCCAAAATAACTACAGTACAAATTATATTGCTAAGAGAAAATGTTAAACCTTAGGCTGCTGACAGAATTAGAACACAGTAATTCTTGACTGATATATCGGTCCGCGGCACAGCAAGGGTTAAAACACCAATATAAACTGCAGTTAGAGCTTACTTACATACATACTAAATAATTAAATGAAATCCGTGTAATAAATACACGATTTTGTGTGGCTGCTGTTGATAGGTTTATCCACGCCTGTAGGGATTTGCAGTTTGCCATTCAGGAGTGTAGTCTCCCCGACTTGTAGATATAGATATCATTTCACAAGACCTGGTGGCTGAGGTGCTGGACACCTCACCTCATGCCGTGCCGGTGACCCAGGTTTGGGAGCGGATGTGGGTCACTCGGGCTGGCAGAGGGAGGATTAAGCGAAAGCTCTTCTCCCTCGTGGGTGACTATGTTGGGGGGGGGGGGTTTACGTGTGTCCCGCTAGAGGGCTGCCATCTGGAGGTTCTGACTGGCATTGCAGCAGGATGTCTGGGAAGGAGTGCCACCCACTGAATTGGGAGGGGGTCATCTTTGGGGTGGCAGAGTTTACACAGCACACCATTGCATGTGCAGTAGGCCCAGGGAAAAAGCCTGAGGAAAAGCCCTAACCATGGCACAATGAAGCCCCAAACCGGGAACTGGGCTCTCCAGGTCTTGTGGCGGAGGACGACTGGAAAAAATGGTAAGTCACAGGGAAGCCAGTTGATGGGGTGGGAGTGGGGTACCAGTCTAGAAGGGGGCAGGTCAGCAGACAAGGAGCCAGAATTACTAATTAGTCACAAAAGCAACTGTGGTATCTGAGATACTTGCATTTTGTGTGTGTGTCTGTGTCTTTACTGTGCCATTTTTACAACGCAATACATTGGCAAAGGTTTTCTCAAGCACTGCAAGTGGTAAGTGGATGTGGTTCACTTTGTGTGCTGCTTCCAAGAATTTGGACCCATTCACATGTTCTGTAAATGCAGTGCTGGAATACCTGCTGTCCCTTTCAGACTCTGGTTTACAGAATTCCTCACTTAAGACGCATTTGGCAGCTGTATCAGCTTTCTTTGCCCTCACTGATGGACATACGATTGCACAACTGGAGGCGTCGTATACTTTTCTGAAAGGTATTCTGCATGTAAAACCTCCTGTTAATAATCTAGTCCCTCCTTGGGACTTGAAATTTGTTCTTGAGAAACTGACGTTGGCTGTGTTTGATCCGGCTGCAAGTTGTGGCTTATGATTCCTGTCATGGAAGATGATGTTTTTTGTTGCAGTCACTTTTACTCTGAGGATTTCAGAGCTGCAGGGTCTAGTGTGTGAGCCTTCTTATTTGATTTTTCAGAGTTTCTTTGTGTACAAAACCTAAGTTTCTACCAAAGGTGGTATGTGAAGTTACACTAAATCAAATGACACCTCTTCCTCTCTACTCCCTTGAGCATGCTAGTTGGGGTGAGGCACTGCTTCATACTTTGGATGTATGTAGAATACTGAGATACTTGTGAATCCCACCAAGGACTGCAGAAAGCATTCTCAGTTGTTGTTTTTTTTTTTATTCACCCTGGGAAAGAGAGCATCCCTGTGTCTTAACAGTACCTGACCAGATGGCTGGCACATTGTATTACAATCCAAAAATACCAGTGCACCACACACACCATAGCATATTTAAACTTTTCACTGCCAAAATGGCTAAATTTACTTTGAGTTCCATGTGAGGAGTGGGTCCTCTTGGGTAACGTCTGTGGTAGGCAAAGTAATGGAGGGCTTTATCAAGGAGAGGATTGGGAGGCAGCTGGAATGGTTAGGGCGCCAGGATGATGAACAGTATGGCTTCGTTCCGGGGTGATCGTGTCAGTCCAACCTTGTAGAGTTTTAGGATTGGGTGATGGGGGGCCTTGGACAGACATAGGCTGGTGGAGCGTCCCTGTACCTAGATTTGCACAAGGCGTTTGATTCAGTACACATTATGGGCTGATGATGGGGGAGACTGGGGTGGGAGGACAGGAGCTCAATTGGGTTGAAAATTGGCTCTTGCGGTGTTTAGAGGGTAATGGTGGGTGGGATGCTCTCCTCTCCCAGGAAGGTAATCCATGGGGTCCCTCAGGGTTCGGTATTGGGGCCACTCTGGTTCAACGCGTATGTCTTGGATATGGGGCGGGGGGGGGTTAAGAATAGGTTGAGTCTCTTTGCGGACGATTCAAAACTGGGAGCACTGGTGGATTGTGAAGAAGCGAGGGAGGCGGTCCAGGGGGATCTGGTTACCCTGCAGGATAGGTCAGGGAGGTGGGGACTGAAACTTAATGCCAGGAAATGTAAGGTACTACATTTGGGGGTCAAAAACCGGGGCCATGAATACACCCAGAAGGGGGGGTCACACTGCAAGCCACATTGGGAGAAAGGGATTTAGGGGTGGTGAGACGTCAAAATGAATAACTCTGAAAATTGTAGAAGAACTGCAGCCAAAGCAAACAGGATACTGGGCTGCATAGCCAGGGGAATTACATGCAGAAGGAGGGGGGGTGATCCTCCTTCTGTATAATGCCTTGGTCAGGCCACAGCTTGAGTACTGTGTACAGTTCTGGCGACCTCATCTGAAGGACATAACGCTCATGGAGAGGGTCCAGAGGAGAGCGACCAGGATGATTCAGGGCATGGAGGGGAAGCCGTATGAGGAGAGACTGGAAGAGCTTGGGCTTTACTCACTGGAGGAGAGGAGGGACAGGGGAGATATGATGGAGGTTTTCAGGTATGTAAAAGGAATAACCAGGAGTGGAACCAAGGAGCTTTTTAGGCTAAAGAGGAAACAACCAGGGGCCATGGTGGAAGCTGGAGGGAAAACTACAGGGGCGAGGAGGTATTTTTCACTGAGAGGGTGGTGGAGCCGTGGAATGTGCTGCCTGGGAGGCTGGTGGAGGAGGGCACAGTGGAGGGATTCAAGAAGGGGTGGGACAGGTACAAGGGGAAACAAACTAAAGAAGGCCCTCATGGGGGCCGGGGGGGGTGGTAAGACGAGTAGCCACTAGGTTGCTGGCTTTCGAGCAGACAAGACAGACCATTTGGCCTATTCTGCTGGCTTTTTAGTATGTTAGTATGTTTCAGACTGGAATTCCAGTGTGATTAAGCTAAATCACCAACGGCAAGGTGGGACCCTTGATTTAGTCCCCAACTTTCCAATGCCTCAATGACTAATGTAACTGGCTCCTTTTATACACATTGTATTACATTCTGCTACAGGGAGTACAATAAGGAGCTTCCCCATGTGGTTCATGGTCACTCCAGAAGGGTATGGCCACTTCTGTTGCTTGTTTCAGACGTGTTCCTGCTGCTGGCATTTGTGCTGCAACCACAAGGAGCACTGTCCACACCTTCACTAAACATTACAATCTGGACATAGTCTCTCAAAGATGTGCTGGCTTTGGGCTTGCTGTATTGCAAAGCCTCCTGTCTTGCATGAGTGTGTATCAGACTGCTAGCCTCCCAGATCAAATCTGAGTCAGACCCACCCAATAGGTATAGGGTGGGCTAGTTGGACATTCACCTTTAAGGTCCTATTTGGGTTTGTAGACTGTTTAAAAAAAAAAAAAAAAAAAAATTCAACTTAGGAAATTGAAAGTTACTGTTCAAAGGCTGCTGTGATTTTTTTTATTTTGTTGCTGCTGGGATCTGGGGCCGCATCGGCCGGTGGGAGGCGAAGGAGGAGGACCACATCAGTGGTCGTGGGAGACCCCAGAGGCGCGCGGGAAGCCACATCGGCAGTAGTGGAGTTTTAGGGGCTGCCGCCGCTCAGGAGCAAGGAGCGGTGGGGCCAAGCGCGCGAGTTTCAACAGAGCAACTGGGCTATAAAGGTCAGTAGCCCAGTTGCAAGAGGTACTGTGGTGATTCTTTGTCCCACACCACCCACCCCGGTCCCGACCTCTATTAAATAGTTGGTGGGGGTGAAGCCTTGGAGGGGGGAAGGCTGTGAGTGGGGAGCCTGGACTACTGTGGGTGTCCTGGACTGCTGCTGCTGACGGGAGCTGGGAAGAGCAAGCAGAGTGGGTGAGGACTGAAAATATCAAAGGAACAGTTGACTATATGCAGCTGAGAGGCATGGAGTATGGGACCTGATTCTGGGCTGTACTGTTTACTGCTACTGAACTTGGGAGGGAGGCAAAATCGTATGCTGGGTATGCTTGGACACCACTGAGCACTTGCTAGTCACACATACGGCTGTGGGATTTGAGAGATGTGAACTGGGAAACTGCAGATGATAGAGTGCTGTGTATACTGTTTTATACTGCTGATTACATAATGCTGTTCTTCGATAGTGCTGCCTTATATGTGAGCTGTGATACCTGCTGATTTATATAGTGCTGAGGGGTTTTGAAAACTGTTACAGGGGCTGTCTGCTGATTGAACAGTTGATCAAGAGAGGTGGGCAAAAACTATTGGGCTGCAAGTGGTCAGGCCTTCTCACACCAAAATTAGGGTGGATTCAGGGCTGTCCAGAGCAGGCATCTTCGGCAGGGTGATTGGGTGTTCGGGGTGTGGGGCAGGCATTACTCTTAGCAACAGATGCACATGCTCTACCCAGGAGAGGAGGTAGTTGGGGGTGGGGGCAGGTGGACAGAACATTTGGTTAGGCTGCGGGGAGTAGGAGGGAGAAGGCAGGCAGTGAGGGGACCAGTAAGCCGGGGTGGTGGGAGGCGGGAGGAGGAAACTGGGGCTGAGCAGACACCCAGGCTGGGGAGCCAGCCAAGGGAGGGGTGGTAGAGGGGATATCCACCGAGAGTGGAAGGCAGATGAGGGAGGTAGAGAGAATTATGCCAGAAGGGAGGGGTAGACAAGATCTGTGGGGGAGGGAGGCAGGAGGAGGGCAGTTGGAGGGGATCTGTGGCTCTGGCCCAAAAAGGAGACATGGGGGAGTAGGGGGCCAGCTGTGCCAGCCGCGAGGTTTTAAGGGGGTAAACTGGAAACCACATGCAGAAAGAAGAGCACGGTAGGTCACGCACAGACTAGTGAGCCCTGGACAAAGGGGGTGCGAGGGAGTAAGCTGGGGCCATGATAGAAGGAAGAGCCTAGAAAGGGTCAAAAGGGCCAGTAAAGGGGGGGTAAAGGTGATCCTACCGGGGGACTCCATGACCAGGGTCATCCAGTGGGAGGGAGTAGGGGAAGGTACAAACAGCAAAGTCAGGGTTAAATGTGGACGCTATTTGGGTAACCCTACAATTGGAGGGAGGAAAAAGATTAAAAGTGGGGGTGGTATACAGACCACCCACAATGGATGAGGAACTGGATGGAAAATTGGTTGAGCACACCAAGGGGCACTGTGACCGGGGAAAGGGAAGGGTGGTGGTCATGGGGGACCTGAATATGCTGGGGGCAGACTGGGACACCATGACATCAGTGGTGGTCAGGGAACAGAGGCTGATGGATGTGTTTCTGGATGCCTTTCTGGTCCAACAGGTGGGGAAGCCTACCGGGGCGGGGGGGGGGAGATACTGGACGCTGTCCTTTCAGACAGCGACCGGATAAGGGATCTAGTGATGTGTAGCCTGCTGGCAGGAGGAGACCATGACATGGTCTGATATATGCTGTGCCTAGGGGGGAAGACAACCGCCCAAACACAGTGGTAATTGATTTCAGGAGGGCGGATTTTGTGGGCATGGGCAGGATACTGAGGGGGAGCTTGAGCCAGATCAGGCCAGACATGGATGTAGATAGATTGTGGGAGGTCATTAAAAAAGGGGTACAGGAGGCCACTAGTCTATGTGCAAGAGTGAGGAGCAAACATGGCAGGACCAGCAAGCCATGCTGGTGGACCAGGGAGGTGCGGGAGGCGGTAAGAGATGATAAGGCTGCCTACACACGTTTTAAGTGTTCCAGAGGGGAATGGGAGAGAGGGGAATACGAGCTGGCAGCTAGAAGGATCACAAGGGTGGTGAGCCTGGGGATCGAAGGGGAGGATGGAGCACAACCTGGCTAAGGATATACGTGGGGGGGGGGTTTTATAGATGCATAGGTGAAAGAGGAAGGGGAGAGCACATATCCCCAGGATTAGGACTGGGGTGGATGGGCTCAGGAGGCGGGGGAGCAGGCAGAGGTACTGAACAATTATTTTGCCTTGGTTTTAGGGAGGAGACATGGACTTCATTCAACCAGAAAATGTGAGGGGGAGGAGAGGATAGGGCATTGGGAGATGAAAAGATCGAAAGAGGCTGGGGCACCAAGTGGGTCAGGCCCAGAAGAGGATGGGGCTTTTACAGAGGAGAGGGCTAGGGAGGGGGTAATCACAGAGGGCTGCGTGAGGGAGGCCCTACGAGCGCTGAAAACTGACAAGGCACCAGGACCGGATGGGCTCCATCCAAGGGTACTGAAGGAACTGGCGGACAAACTAGCAACTCCATTAGCTGTGCTGTTCAACGCTCCTCTCCAGACAGGAAGGGTGCCCCAGGATTGGAGGGTGGCTCACAAGATGCCCATCCACTAAGGGTGGTCTAGGGAGGAGATGGAGACTTACAGGCCTGTCAGCTTAACGTCAGTGGTAGGCAAGCTAATGGAGGGCTTCATTAGAGGGATGCTCGGGAGGCAGCTGTGTAGGCTGGGATACATGGATGACTAGCATTATGGTTCTAGGGACATGGATATGTTGTTCATCCACACTGTCTGGCAGGTTCCTTGCCGCTTTAAATCTTGCTGGAAGGTCTTCAAGCTGGCTCCTCCCACCCACCCGGGTGGTAAAACTCTCGGCTCCGCCCCATGACACCAGATCTTCCTTACCGCTTGGAAGCTCAGGTTCCTTCCTTAACGCTCTGCGTGTAGACTGGATCCTAATTCTTCGGTTCACCCGAAACTTATTTTAAAATTTTCAAGACTTCGGTCAAGTTTCTTCCTCACGGCTGTGATGGACAAATCGACTCCCGGATTTCGGCGGTGCCCTTGTGGGCAGATGATGTCCAGGATGGTCCCACACTCCACGTGTGTCTACTGCCTCGGCCTAGAACATGACCCATGAGCCCTCTGAGTTATGCTGTTCGTTTTTGGCCAGCGTCCTGGAGAATTTCTGCCGGTTACAGTTGGGCTCCCCAAGAAGCGCTACCCACCACTTAAGTCGAAGGAGGCCCGTTCGGCGGTTACCGCGGCGGCTGGCTCGGCTGAGCAACTCTAGCAGATGATCGCCCTCGAGGAGGAGGCGGTACAGGCCGCATCATCCTCTTCCTCGGTCGCTGCATTTATCCCGCTCTCTCAATGGGTACCTCGTATTCAGCTTCTTTCAAGGAGCTTTGCCAATCCCTTTCCACGAAGGGAGAGGGGCCATCAGGACATTCCTCTCGATCCAAAAAGAAGTACTCAAAGGGTAAGTCCCATCGTCGGCGTTCGTGGGAGCGGGAGAGGTCCCCTTTCCTGGACAGTCAACACTCGACTTCGGTCGAGGTTGCAGCTAAGGCCGCTGGCTTCACGGTGTCCCCGTCAGGCCAGTCGGCCGACACACCCATCGACGCGGTCGAGATTTTTCTCGACCCGTTGGTCGGCTGTCGACTGGTGAAGCCGACAATCCTTCTTCACCAGTTCCCCCGGTGGAGACCGAGGACTTGCCTGCGCCTCCGGTGCTGCAGTCCCTGGTTAAGGCTTCCGAGCCGAGGGAAGAGCGGGTGTCCCCCGCCCCTTCCCAGACTTGCCCTCGGAAACGCTGAGGGTCTCTGTCTCGGACATCGTCTCAGTCCAGCCAATCCTGCTGACATCGGCAGTCTGTCTCAGCACCGAGATAAGCGGCACCGCCGCTCGTCTTCTTCCTCCTCGGAAGAGGAGAGGCTTCGGCGCAAATTGTCGACGCTACGAGGACCTGATGTGGCAGCAGTTACTTCTGTCCGGGAACAAGCTGACGCCGTCGCCTTCCCCGGCCATCAAGTGGCTGTCACCCGAGCGGCCGAAACAACCCCTCGCTGTAGCCGAGGTGCCCAAGCCTGGGCCGGTTCGACCGAGGCCAGCTGCCCCACTGATTGTGGTGGAACCTCCGCCTCCACAACTGAAATCGGGGGTGCCGACCAAGGACTCTCGGTCGGGTCAGGGCCTGCCCCACAGGTTGTCGGTCACCCTCACTCCTGACCGTCCTTGGCAGGTGGAGGGTGGCTCAGGTCCCAGGCAGTTCTTCGCGGACTCCTCAGAGTCCGACAGTGACTCCTTCCTGTTCTCCAGGCCCATTGACCTGGAGTCCTCCGGGGGCCAGTCAATGGACGAAAGCCCATCGTCCTTCATGGGTTTGCTTCGGCTCATCTTGGAGTCCACCGGGATGCAGCTCGAGCCTGTATCCAAGCGGGCCAAGTATCCCCTGACGGAGATACTAGACCGAGGGGATTCACCCACAGAGGCCTTTCCGGTGGCTGAAGTCATTGTTGGCCCAGCCTTGGAGCTCTGGCAGCGGCCTGCTTCCTGTCTGTGCCTTCGGCCAGGATGGCCAGGAAGTATCTGGTCCCTACCGCTCTTTGCCTGTTTGAACACCCTCTGCCGAGGGGTTGGTCACCGACAGCGTTTCTGGCATTCCGGAACGCTAGGGATGTGACAAGCCTCCGACAAGGAGTCCAAAAAGCTGGACTATGCCGGGCGCAAGGTGTACGCTGCGTCCTCCCTTGGCCTCCGCCAGGCCAGCTCGGCCGTGCTGATGGCACACTTCTCCCACGCCCTCATGGGCTCCCTGGATGAGGTGATCCCTCATTTCCCGGCCGACCTGCAGACCACGGTACGGCAGGTACGGGACCAGGGTAGGGCAGTGGCTAAGCAGCAGCTCCAAACGGCTCTGGACATCAGACTCCTGTGCCAGATCGGTTTGAGGCCACGGTGGCCATGCACCACAGAGTATGGCTGAGGATATCCACCTTCACGGCGGATACCCAGCACAAATTGGCGGATGTCTCCTTCTTGGGGACAGACCTCTTCGGCCCTGGAATGGAAGGTCACCTCCAGCGGATCGAAAAGTCCAGTGCCACTCTGGACTCAGTCACCTCCACCCAGAAGGACAAAGGCCGCCGACAGCAGCAGCACAAGTCCTTTCGTCCTTCTCCGCCTGCGGCACGTCCGGCCCAACAGCACCAGCACCATGGCCAGCAGGCTCGCGCTTGGCATCCCAAACCCAAGCCCGCGGCTTCCTCCAGCAGGAAGCAAGGAGGTCAAGGCCCAGGAGGTCCCTCCTCTAAGCCTGCCCAGTGACTGGTTGAGGGGTGTCGCCCCCAGCCTCGTCACTCCCCCCCTGGGTTCCCCCGTAGAGGGACGGTCCGCCACTCTTTTCCGCTTGGTCCGCTATCACCACGGACCATTGGGTTTTGGAGGTGGTAGGAAAGAGCCTGTCCCTGAGTTCGAGCAGGCCCCGCTCCAGCCGCTGCCGAGGGGGCTACGGGTCCGCAGTTTTGTCGGCTCGCCGAAAGCCGACATTGCCCTGCTCCTCAAAAGAGGATCAGGAAGGTGGCGGATCTTCCTCCAGACCCGGGGTTTGTGTCCAGGTACTTCCTGCTCCCAAAACGGACGGGGGGCTGACGCCCTATTCTCGACCTGAACAGGTTCCTAAGGTCTCTGACCTTCAGGATGGTCACTCTGTCTCAGATAATCCCATCCTTGGAACGAGGCGTGTGGTTCTGTTCTCTGGACCTTCAGGATGCGTTCTTTCATGTCCCAATCCGTCCGTCCCACCAGAGATTCCTCCGCTGATCCCTTTACGAGTTCCGGGCCATGCCCTTCAGCCTTTCCCTAGCTCCCAGGGTCTTCACCAAATGCATGGCAGTGATGACAGCATTCCTGTGGCGCCGAAGGGTCCAGGTGTACCTTTACCTGGACGACTGGCTGATTGCAGCCCCCCTCCAGAGTGGAGGTGGAGCGGTCCAGAAATCTGGCCCTCTAGGTTTGCTCTCAGGTTGGCCTCCTCATCAGTGAGGCCAAGTCGGAACTCGTGCCAAAGCAGGTGATACAATTCATCAGGGCAGAGCTCGACTCTCTACAAGCCAGAGCACGGCTCCCGGCGGACAGAGCCGAGGTTCTTTCCTCCTTTGCCCAATCATTTCAGGTTGGGCAATCGCGCCCTGCCCGGGACTTCCTGGGCCTCATGGCAGCCTGCACCAGCGTGGTCCGTTGGACCCGCTGGTACATGGGTCCCCTTCAATGGGGGCTGGCCAGCCAATGGTCACAGCACTTCGATCCGCTGGATCAGCTAGTGACAGTGACCCAGTGGATGTGGAGCACGCTCCAGTGGTGGACCGTTCCAGCACATCTGCAGGAGGGCATCCCGTTTGTTCGCCCTGAGCCGACGGTCTCTCTATCCACCGATGCCTCTCTGATGGGTTGGGGCACCCATCTGGGGGAGCACAGAGTGCACGGCCTGTGGTCCCCTCGGGAGTCCCGATGTCGTATCAACCTGCTGGAGCTTCGAGCGGTTCGTCTAGCCCTCACCGCCTTCACTCCGTTTCTACGGGGTCAAGTGGTTCAGGTCCAGATGGACAATATCATGACCATGTACTACCTAAACCGCCAGGGCAGGACGCGCTCTATGCCTCTGTGCAGGGAAGCTCTTTGGTCATTTGGTCAGTCGTGCACAGCCTGGAGGCGGATCTCCTCGCCATTCATGTGGCAGGAGCCTCCAACACCCTGGTCGATGCCCTAAGCTGGATAGGGGCTGCGTCCCGTTAGTGGTCTCCCCTGCCGGAGGTAGTACAAGATCTGTTCTCCCACTGGGGCATGCCTCAGGCAGACCTGTTTGCCTCCAGGGAGAATGCGAAGCTGAGACTGTTTCATGCCTGCCCCTCTCAGCAGGGCTCACTGCAGGGGGATGCCTTCTCGAGGCCATGGACCCCAAGCCTCTTCTACGCCTTTCCCCCATTTCCCTTGATCCACTAGGTGCTTCTCAAGGCGAGGAGGGACAAGGCGCAGGTGATTCTGGTAGCCCCAGACTGGCCCCGCCAGTTCTGGTATCCAGATCTCCTCAGTCTCCGCTCCAGGCTCCTGAGGCGGCTTCCAGCCCGCCCTGACCTGATCTCAGTCAGTCAGGGGAAGGTATTCCATCCGGACCTTCAATCCCTGCACCTGACGGCCTGGTTCCTGAGCGGCTAGAGTTCCAGGCCTTGGGTCTTTCCGATGAGGTCCTTAACGTCGTTGAGGCGTCCCATAAGGAGTTGACCAGAAAATGCTACGCCTTCAAATGGAAGAGATTCTCCATTTGGTGTCGGGGCAAGAGCCTGGACCCTTTCTCCTGTTCCTTGGCAAGCATTCTGGACTACCTGTGGTCCCTTTCTCAGCAAGGTCTTCGGTCTACGACCCTTAAGGTGCACCTGGCAGCATCTCTGCTTACTGGGCGCGCCGGGAAGCAGTCGGTGGTGCAGGAGAAGGTGGTTGGGCGCTTTTTCAAAGGCCTTGATCACATATCCCCTCCGGTGCAAGAACCTCCACCTCCGTGGGATCTACTGCTGGTATTGGCTAAGCTCGTGGGCAAGCCATTCGAACTGATGCACAGGTGTGACATCTCTCACCTGTCGTGGAAGACCGCCTTCTTGGTGGCTATCACGTCAGCCAGAAGGATGGGAGAGCTCCAGGCACTTTCCATCGAGTCTCCTTATTTGGTCTTCCACAGGGACAAGGTAGCAGTCGCTTATTACAAGGAGTGGATGGCTGAAGTTCGGGGAGAGGTTCGCCAGCTGTTTGTCACCTACACTGAAGCCGCACCTGGCAGACCTGCAGCCAAGCGGATGATAGGCAGGTGGGTCACCTCCTGCATAGATCTCTGCTGTAGGTTGGCGGGCATGGAGCCTCCTGAAGGGATAAGAGCTCATTCTACCTGCCATACTGCTGCATCGGTGGCTGCTTCTAGGGATGTCCCTATCCAGGAAATCTGCAAGGCTGCTACCTGGAAGTCAGCACACATCTTCATCACCCACTACCACATCGACCTTGAGTCACGCCGGGATGCTGGTTTTGGGGCCTCGGTTCTTCAGTCTTTATTTCCCAAGTAGGGGGTGTGCGCCTTGCCTCCCTCCTCCCGGAGAACTGCTAGGGAGTCTGCCAGACAGTGTGGATGAACAACATATCCATGTCCCTAGAAATACAGGTTACTCACCTGAACAGGAGTTCTAGGAATGTATGCTGTTCATCCAATGACCCACCTGACCTCCCCCGGCTCGACGCACAACCTGGCTTCCAGCGGCTAGATCTGGCATCATGGGGTGGAGCCGAGAGTTTTACCACCCGGTGGGTGGGAGGAGCCAGCTTGAAGACCTTCCGGCAAGATTTAAAGCGGCAAGAAACCTGCCAGACAGTGTGGATGAACAACATATACCATTCCTAGAACTCCTGTTACAGGTGAGTAACCTGTATTTTCGTTCCAAGGAGATCGTGCCAGACCAACCTCATAGATTTCTATGACTGGGTGATAGGGACCCTGGAAAGAGTCCAGTGGATGTCTTTTATCTGGATTTTAGTAAGGCGTTCGACTCTGTACCCCACTTCGGTTTGTTGACAAAGTTGGGGGAGATGGGGGTGGGAAGGCAGTTGCTTAGATTGGTGGAAAACTGGCTTACAGATAGAACACAGAGGGTGGTGGTGAGAGGGACGGTCTCTTCCCCTAGGAAGGTCGTCAGTGGGGTGCTTCAGGTATCGGTACTGGGGCCACTCCTGTTGAATGCCTATGTCTCTGATATAGGGACAGGAGTTAGGAGTAGGATGAGCCTCTTCCCGGACGACTCTAAGCTGGGAACAGTGGCCGACTGGGAGGAAGCAAGGGTGGCAGTCCAGAGGGATCTGGACACCCTGGAGGGCTGGGCAAGGAGGTGGGGGCTGAGGTTTAACCCGAAGAAGTGTAGGGTGTTGCATCTGGGGGTCAGAAACCCAGGGCATGTTTATACCTTGGTAGGGGCTCCACTGCAAGCCACTTCGAGTGAAAGGGATCTCGGGGTGGTGGTTGGCACCAAAATGAACAGCAGTGATAACTGCAGAACAACAGTGGCAAAGGCAGACAAGTTGCTGGGCTGCATAGCCCGGGAAATAACGTTCAGGAGGAGTGAGGTGATCCTACCTCTGTACAATGCCTTGGTTAGGCCGCACCTTGAGTACTGCGTGCAGTTCTGGAGGTCGCACGTTAAGAAGGACATAGTACTGTTGGAGAGGGTCCAGAGGAGGGCAGCCAGGATGATCCGGGGCATGGGGGATAGGACCTATGAGGACAGGCTGGAAGCCCTTGGGCCGTTTTCACTGGAGGAGAGAAGAGATGGGGGGACATGATTGAGGTTTTCAAATATGTGAAAGGGATTAACAGGGGTAGAGCCAAAGAAATGTTCAGGCTAAACCAAAGGGGGACAACCAGAGGGCACAAATGGAAACCTGAGGGAGGAAGCTATAGAGGAGAACGTAAAAAGCATTACTTCATAGAGAGGGTGGTAGAGCCATGGAATGCATTGCCCGGGAGTCTAGTTGAGCAAGACACTGTGGAGTGCTTCAAGAGGGGGTGAGAGAGATGCATGGGGGTACTGAAGCCAAGATTGACACTCATGGGGACAAGGAGGGGTGGAGAAAATGCCCGTTAAGGGCTGGATACCGAGCAGATACGAAAGACTGACAGGCCTATTCTGCTGGCTTTTAGCATGTTAGTATGTTGGACTTGATCCACCTTCACACCTTTGCATTCAAACCCAGCTCCCTTGTGTTATAGCATGCCCATGTAATGGTTTTGTGATAGTATCATTAATGCGAAGATAGTGTACGGAATTGGTTTTAAAGGAAGCATTTTTCCTAGGATTGTGGATATGGTGTACTATCCACAGTCCTGGCAGTGCTCCTTTCCCCTTTAAGAATACATCCAGAAGGTCTTCAAGCTAGCTCCTCCTACCCATCTGGGTGGTATACTCCGTGGCACCGCCCCATGGTGTGAAGTCTTCCTTTCCACTGGAAGCATCAGCTTCCCTCCATTGCAGCTCCATGCTAGGTGTAGGCCCTTACTTTAGTTTATATTATAAAAAAAAAAAAAAAGGAGCGAGCAAATATTTGAAAACTATCCTGATGGCTCTCTCACAGGATGGGCCAGATCAGCAAGCCAAACCGGCTGGCTCTCCTCAACAGATCCAGTCTTCAGGGGTTCCTTGCTATTCCACACCTATCCCACATCCCCTTCCCTCAACCAACTGGATGTCGGTCAATGTCTTCATCGATATCCACTTCTCGGTCGAGGTCTCAGGAGTCTGGATGCTTTCGTAGGTCCCACTCTCACCCATCTGCCGAAAAGTGCCGTCGGTGCTCCTCTTCCTCGTCCTCTGGTGAGGAACGGCTCCACCACAAACTGTGGCACCAGTACGAGGAGCTTGATTGGCAGCAGTGGGTTCTCTGCCAAGACGGGGCTCCTCCACGGGTTACCTGTACTCCCTTGGACGCCAGTAAAGCACCTCGTTCCAGTCTCCCTGGCCAGGCCTACGCTTGCCTCTCCACCCATTACGGTGAAACAACTGCCTCTGCAGCCCTTGCATAGACCCCTATAAAAGACTGTGTGCTCTGTTCTAAGGCTGCCCCCCTTTCCATTCCTCCCTTTCCCTTAGGAGGCAGTATAGTGCTGTGGTTTAGGGCACCAAGCTGCAAACCTGGAGAACTGTTTGAATCCCACAGCCCCTACTTGCACACGTTATGACCCTGAGATAGTTACTTAGCTTTTTTGCGCTTCCAGGTCGTACCTAGAAACAAGCTTTGGGAATTTTGACCTTTATGGCAGACACTCAGCACAGACTGTTAGATGTTCCATTCTTGGGTACCAGCCAGCTCGGGCACAGTGTTTAGGGTCATCTCGCATGCACAGAGAAGTCCAACGCCACCCTGGACTCCATCTTATCCTGCCAGAAGGATGTTAACCCTTAGGCTGCCAATAGAATTAGAAAGTATAGGAATATCTGGACTGAGAAATCAGTCTGCGCGGCCCTGCAAGGGTTAAGGGTTAGAAACTGAGAAAGAAGACCTCTGTTTCGGACCTACTCTGTCCCTCCGGCAGGATCACCGCAGCCCCAAGCGGGGCAGCAGCAGGCATGGTGACCAAAGCCTAAACAAGTCTTCTCTGGCACTAGACAGCCCAGGGGCCAAGGGGCTTGCCCCTCTCTCAGATGGCCCCAGAGCTGCCTCCAAGTCTGCTCAGTGATGGGTTGGTGGATGTCTGTCCCCTGCCTGTCCTGCTCAGCCCAGGACCCCCCATTGGGGGAGGGGGGGCTGGCTCTGCCACTTCACTTCAGCTTGGTATGCTATTGCTACGTACAAATGGGTGCCGAAGGTGGTAGGTCAAGGGTTGCCTCTGGAATTTGAGGCTTCCCCGCCAAGTCTTTGCCGCATGGGAAGGTGTGGTGTCTTGTAGACATGTTGTCCATCCTTTGGGAGGACATCGCCCAGCTCCAGAAGAGAGCTGCGGCCCGTGTCTGGGACCCCACAGATGGTCCAGGATTTGTCTCCAGATACTTTCGGTTTCCGAAGCAGACAAGGTGGTTGGCGCCCCATACTGGATCTTCACAACCTCAACCAGTTCCTGAGGCCGCGCAAGTTCAGGGTGGTCACTCTGAATTGGATGATCCCTGCCTCTGGAGCAGAACATATGGTTTTGCTCCCCATACCTCCAGGACGCCTTCAACATGCCCGTCCCACCGGCGTTTCCTGATTTTCCGTTGGGAAGGATGTATGAGTTCCAGGCCATGCCATTCGGCATTTCCTCGTCCCTCAAGGTCTTTGCCAAATGCATGACAGTTGTGGCAACTTCCCTGTGGTGCAGAGGTGTCGGGGTGCACCCTTACCTGGATGACTGGCTGATGTTCAGTTTCTCCAGGTTGGTGGTGTAGCGGTCCAGAGATCTAGCCCTTCAGACCCGTTTGTCCTTGGGCTTCCTGGTCAGTACAGCCAAGTCGGAACTCTCACCCTCTCGGGTGATCCAGTTCATTGGGGTGGAGCTTGACTTGCCTCAGGCCAAGGCTCATCTCCCAATGGACAGGGCAGAGGATCTCTTCTCCTTTGCCAACTTATTTCAGGTTGGGCAATCACACCCTGCCCGAAACTTCCTGTGTTTGCTGGGATACATGGTGGCTTGTACCCAGCATAGTCTGGTGGGCCTGCTGGCGACAGGGCCCCCCCCGCAGTGGGAGCTGAGCTATCAGTGGTCTCAGTTCCTCGATCACCTTGACTAGCCAGTCTGTCACACAGCTGATGTGGGACGCCATCCAGTGTTGGCTCATCCCAGAACATCTGCAGGAAGGAGTCCCATTTGTCCACCCAGAGCCGATGGTCACTCTCACGACTGACGCCTCTGACGGGATGGGGAGGTCACCTGGAGAACTACAGAGCCCACGGGCTGTGGACCCCCCTGAGAAGTCCCGATGTCACATCAGCCTGCTGGAGCTCCGTGCAATGCGCCTAGCTCTGATGTCCTTTGCTCCTGTAGTACGGGATAAGGTTGTCCAGGTCCAGATGGACAACACGATGACCATATACTACCTCAGCAAGCAGGGTGGGACAAATTCCCTGCCGTTGTACCGGGAAGCTCTCCACACCTGGATCCTCGTTTCCAATCTGGACGCCGACCTTAGTGATTCATGTGGCCAGTGTGTTCAGCCAGCTGGTGAATGTCCTCAGTCGAGTGGGCAAGGCGTTTCATGAATGGTCCCTTCACCAGGAGGTAGTCCATCACCTGTTCTCCAAGTGGGACACTCCCCATGTAGACCTGTTTGCCTCCCTGGCGAACAGAGCTGAGGCTGTTTTGTGCCTGCCCCCTTCAGCACAGGACACTTCTGGGGGATGCCTTTGTGAGGCCCTGGACTGTAGGCCTCTTGTACACCTTTCACCAGATCATAAAATCCTGATCAAGGTTCGGAGGGACATGGCACGAATGATGTTGGTGGTTCTGGACTGGCCACGCCAGTTCAGGTACCCAGATCTCCTCAGCAACCTTCTTCCATGGCGACTGTCACCTTGCCTGGACCTGCTGTCTTGCTCTCGAGAGGGTCCTTCACCCGGACCTTCAGTTTCTGCATCTGATAAACTGGTTCCTGAGTGGCTAGAGTTCCAGGTTTTTCTGATGAAGTCCTCCACTTAGTGGTGGCCTCTCTGAAACAGTCTACTTGCCAGTGCTTTGCCTTCAATCAGTCAATCAAAACTTTATTTAACCAGGCAGATTCATCATTGAGCAAGCTCATTTTCAAGGTGGTCCTGGCAAAAGGGAACAGAGCAAGGCATAATACAGTTGAACACACAGTGCAGGCTGGTACATACAGTAAAAAAAAATCACAACATCAGATAATAGAGTGTGCAGATTAGCAAATTTAAGGGTACACCAGTGTCTGGGGTGGATACTAAACAAAGCAATAGAAGTAACAGGATGTGGTAAGATTATATTAACAATAGAACAAGAAGGCATGAATGGACTGACCAGGAGGGTCGACCCTTTGTGGGGAAGGATGGGGGTTTCAGGAGGAGGAGGTCAACACTAGAGGGTAAGATGACACGTGACATAGTAAGGCCAGGGGTAAGAAGAGTATACAGAGGGAGATGTGCAGGGAAGTGCTGGAGTTGTAAGTAAGTGCTAAGTAAATGGAGAGCAGGGCAGGGAGGCCAGTAGGAGAATCACCTGTAGCAGGTACATATGACCTTCAGGATGCGTGTGATAGACAGCTTAAAGGTATGGGGACCCTGCAGGGATGAGAACCTTTGTGTCTTTTGCATGTTGTTCCAAAGGGAAGGTAAGGAGAAATTGATAGAAGCCTTACCATACTGGGACCTTATTATTGGCACCTTGAAGGATACAAGAGATGTGCTTCTTAGGCCGTATGCTCCTGTTACATGTACAAAGAGAGCAGAGATATAACCTGGTAGCTTATCGGTTAAGGCCCTGTAGAACCACAGGAGGGCATTTTTTTGCCTCCTCAATGTAAGAGATGGCCAGGCGAGCCTTTGGTAGAGCAAGCAGTGGTGGGTACGACTGGGCATATCCAGAATAAATCGCTAGACACGGTGATAGAGGGTGTCTAATTTACATTATGCCTGATTTGAACAATGGTTGTAAAGAATGTCTGCATAATCAAGCAGAGGAATAAAATTTGTAAGGACCAGTGTCTTTCTGGCTTCTAATGTGAGGAGGTGTCTTATGCGATAAGATACCTAGACGTTGTCTTAGCTTTTTTGATAGGTCATTCAGATCTACCGCAGAATTAAGCTGGTTATCCAGCCAGACACCCAGGTACTTAAACTTATTCACTATTTCCAGAGGTTCACCTAATGGGGTGTAAATCAGGCAGTTTGATGGTGGCCCCTGGGTGTGAGTTGCAAGTGGAGATACAATCATTGCCTTGTTTTTTTTTTATTATTAAGCAGCAGCTTGTGCTTTAGTAAATTGTGTTGGAGGGTGACAGTTGTGCTGTAGCTCGTCATAAGCGATGTCCAGGGATGAGTTAAGTGTAGAGAACCGTATCATCAGCGAATAGATGTATGTAGCCTGAGCGTATGTGAGAGTCAGTATGGTTTATGTATAAAGCGAATAGGATGGGGCTTAGGATGGAGTCTTGTGGCACACCCTGAGGAAGGGTTATGAGCGGAGACCGTTCCCCTTGAACTTTAATCTGTTGGAGAGAGAGAGAGAACATTCAAACCACTTTAGGGCAGTATTGTCTAGGCCGAAACTGTTCAGGATGTTAAGCAGAAGGCTGTGATCCACGGTATCAAAGGCCTTGCTAAGGTCCAGAAAGAGGGCATAGACATGTTTTTTTCTTATCCAGAGCATTTTGCCTGTCATTGGAGACTTTGGCGAGGAGAGTGTTAGTGCTGTGCTTGGACCTAAAACCTTATTGGGCCAGGTTCAGGAGGTTCTCGAATTCTAGATAATCCCTAAGTTGATAATTGACAGTTTTCTCCAGGATTTTTGACAGGGTAGGAAGCAGTGAAACAGGACGGCAGTTCAGGTCAGCTGGCTCTCCAGACTTGAAAAGGGGAATGACGTGTGCTGTTTTCCAAAGAGGAGGTAATTCACCCTGAATCAGGGAACTATTAAATAGGTGGGTGATTTGGGCAGTCAGATGGTAAAAGCCTGTTTTCAAGAAAAATGGTTCTATAAGATCAACACCGCCACACTTTTTTGTGTCGAGAGAGATTAGAAGGTCCTCCACCTGTTTTGAATGTAACTGGTTGAAAACAGAAGGAGGAGTGTCTCGGGTTTGTGGCAGTGTCGTCGGATATGCCATCAGTGGCATTGCAGCGGACATTTAGCTTGCTGAAGGGCTAATCATCGAAAGTAAGGCCTGCTGTGGCAAAATGATGAGTTGTTCAAGAATGTCAGCTCTGGTCGTGCAAGAAATGTTACCTGCTACTATTCTAGTGGGCAGGGGGGAGGCTGGCAAGTGACTTTCAACCTCTTTTAAGAATGTTCCAAAAATTGGCAAAGCAATTTTTATTTTCTTCAAGGGCGGTCAGGAAATAATGTGATTTTTCTGCCCTTATTAACTTGGTCCATGCATGCCTAGCCACCCGAAAGGCAAGCCAGTTGGCTTCTAACTTTGTTTTCCAGGCTCTCTTCCACAGTACTTCCCTGTCCTGGAGGGCTTTCTTCAAGGTAAGCGTGAACCAGTCAGGGGACCTTTTCCTTTTTTTGAGCCTCCTACATGGAGCATGTTTATCAGTCCCACTAGTAGGTTTTGGAAAATATTGAAAGCCTCAGTAACAGAGGGGGCCAGATCGAAATTCTGCCAGTTGATGTTACCAAGGTCTGTCAGGCAGAAGTTTTTTAGGCTTCTTTTTAGCATGAAGGTAGAAGTAGACAGCCTGTTATGGGACCGGCGAATACAGGCAGTGGCACAGTGATCACTGAAGTCACTGTGAAAAACTCCTGTATGGGTGATGATGTAAGGCTTACTGACGAGCATAAGATCCAGTAGGGTACTGTGGCTGGGGGTTTTCTTGTTTGGTTGGGTGTTCTCTGGAGTCATCTGGGTTAACCTGTGTACATCGCAGAACTCTAATCTTGTTAGTGCGGGCATCGTTCCAGTTCAGATTGAAATCTCCCATTATTATGCTGTCTGGGTTCACCTTATCCAGTGTGGAGTGTAGGTGTTCTAGAATACCAAGCGTCTCAGAGGGTGGCCTATAACAGGCAGATATTAAAAGGGCTACTTCAGGTGAAATGGTTAACTTAAGGGCAAGGCTTTCGAATTCCTTGGGTAGGGAGGTCCGAACAATGTCTGAGACATGGTATTTGGTCTTGGCATAGATAGCGACTCCACCTCCCCTAGCGGGTCTGTCGCATCTGAACAGGTTATATCCGTGTATATTGACCGTTTTGTCAGGGATATGGCTCGAGAGCCATGTCTCCTCAAATCATAACTGTCAGGTACTGTGTAATACCCAAGCCTGACTAAGTCAGATTCTTTTGTAAGCTGCAAACATTCATGTGCAGGAAACTAAGGCCCTTAACTTGCGAGAGGTCCGATGGGGCTCCAAGCAGGAGGGGTGGGCCAGGGTTAAGTTCAACATTCCCTGAGCAGAGTAGAAGTACTAGCAACTTCCTGAGACAGTTTATAATTGTTTTTAAGGTGGCTTTGTTTTGACGTTTGGTACTTGAAGCTTTGTGGGAAGTGTTGCTTCAAATGGAAGATGTTTTCCATCTGGTATCAGGGCAAGGAGCCTAGACCCTTTGTCTTGCCTGGTGGTGAACATTCTGGATTACATCTGGCCCCTCTCCTTCAGGCCGTCGGTTGACCCACAAGGTGCACCTGGCAGCCATCTCTGAATACCAGGCGCGGGCTGGTATGCTTTCGATGGCGCAGGAGAAGGTGGTTGGGTGCTTCTTTAAAGGCCTTGACCATCTGTCCCTGCTGGTGCATGAACCACTACCACCTTGGGATTTGTTGCTGGTTTGGGCTATGCTCATAGGCAAGCCATTTGAGCCTATGCACAGGTGTCTCATTTTCCCCCCAGTCGTAGACCGCCTGCTTGGTGGCCACTACCTCTGCCAGAAGGATCAGTGAGCTCCAGTTGCTCTTTGGAGTCCCCTTATTTGGTTTTCCACAAGGAAAAAGTTGTTCTGACCCAATCCGAAGTTCCTCCCGAAGGTTGTTTGAGTTTCATATTAACCAGGTGATACACCTCACAGTATACTTTACCAACCCAACCTTCTGAGGCTGAGCACAGGCTCCATACGCTGGACCTGAGGTAGATGCTCTTATTACAAGGAACACACAGCTGGAGTTCAGGGTGAGGTTAGCCAGCTCTTTGCCACGTATGCTGAAGCTGCACCTGGCAGACCGGCAGCTAAGCAGATGATTGGCGGGTGTATAGTCTCCAGCATGACCTCTGCTGTAGGTTAGGGGGGAGCCTCCCATTGGGCTTGGGGCTCATCCATCAGACATACCACTGCCTCAGTGGCTGCTTCCAGGGATGTCCCTATCCAGGAGACCTGCAGGCTTGCTACCTGAAAGTTGGCACACCCCTTAATTTCCCACTACCACATCGACCTTGAGTCACGTGGGGATGCTGGTTGTGGGGCCTTGGTTCTCTTTTTCCCAAGCAGGGGGTGTGCGCTCTGCCTCCTCCTCCTGGAGAACTGCTTGGAGTCTGCCAGAAGTGTGGATAGTTATCATATCCATGATCCTAGAAATGAGGGTTACTCGCCTGTAACTAAGTGGTATATGGTGTACATCCATACAACCTACCCAATCATACCTGTCAAGTGACACTCCTTCTTGCTTCCAGTGTGCAAGATTTGACATCACGGGGTGGTGCAGAGGAGTATAGCACCCGGGTGGGTGGGAGGAGCTAACTTGCAGACCCTCTGGACGGATTCTTAAAGGGAATGGAGCATCACCAGAAGTGTGGATGTACACCATGTACTACTTCTAGAACTATGGTTACAGGTGAGTAACCCTCATTTATAGGTACATAAGGTACATAAACTCAAGGGCAGGGGTGGAAAGAAGAATTTTGACTTCACATGGCTGATAATCCAAGATGGTAGATGATGGGCTGTGCAGATTTTTAGTAAAGGTTAGGTTGAGTGACATCACAGCTATTGACGTCACAGGTGTAAAGCAGACTCTTAAGAGCTGCTTAATTTCTGCAGCGCACATGATCTCCAGCAGTCAATTGAGTGAGTGAAGAGAGGTTGGAGTTCTTATGAGGCAGCACTTTCTAAATCAGGCTTATAGGAGGAGGAACACAATTCTCAAGAGGTTTGTGATGCCTTCAGTAGAGGCAATGCTGCATCTGCTGCTGCACGGCTGCCCTCTGGTTGCAGGAGGAGCTTTGCCAGCAGAAGAGCCCACCCAAAGCCGTGTGCAGGGCAGGTTTAATGGAAGGTGGTCATATACGTGCCCTGTATGGACACTGTTGGGGAAGGTGAAGGGAGCCTCTACCCAGATGGAGCCTGGGTTGTATACTATAACAGTGCCATAATGTGGCAGTCAGGTGCAGGAACGTCTTGATGTAGGCCCATCAGAAGAGGCTGAGATAATGCTTTGAAGGAAAAAACAAATGGGAAGAAAAGTGCAAAGTAAAAACACAATTGTTTTTTCTCAGCATGGTAATAAACAGCATTGTTGTCCTAATCTGCAACAAGCGAAGCCAACAGTTTAATGCTGTTCCTAACGTAAGGCATGCAAATTGTTTCTTTTTCTAATTTGGAATTCAGGTGAATACTCTCACTATCAATATGCAAATAAAAATGCAAATTGAGATCCTGCTAAAGGCCAAGATATGTAAATTCCGATACTTTTATTCAGACGAGAACCACAAAGAGTGATGGTAAAAGAAAACATAGGTTTAGCCGGACTCTGGGGGTTAAGGTCTTGGCTAGTCTCAGTTTACTCTGTAAAAGTGCGTCTGCTGTTAAATTTTATTTGTAGGTATATAGGTTGGATTGTAGTTTTTGTTCAGTTTTTACAGTTTGGGCACACTGATATGGAGCCATGTTACAGAACTCCTAAAACTCACATAGCTTGTCTGACAGATCCTGTATTATATAATCAGGGGTTTAAAAATTTTGGGGGAGGCCGTAAGTCCAGGACTTGTTCCTTTTGGTCCATAAGTCCGCAGCAGGCATTTGAGTCGCATTGTTTTTACACCTACATTTTAACTAAAGCAAATAATTTTTTTCGCATTTCTCATAGGAAACGGGGACTCTCTGCAGGACAAATTATTTATAGCTCAGTGTCTAAATTAATTAAACAGACTTTGCTTGGCTCTAAATTAAGTTTCACCGTCCAGCACACACCAGTGAACCCCCACGTTTTCAGACATTGTAATTTACTCTCGGCTGGACTACTCAGTCCTTTTTATATTACATTAGCTGCAGCAATGCTGCAAGGCAGATATACATTTTCTCCATGTCCACTCCGCACGGTAGCTTGCAAATCTTTTTTATACTCAAAAGCAGTTGTCTCGTTTTTTTTAAGCACACCATTAATTCCCAGACATCTGCTTATATTAATCACCTGTTTATTTCAGCACAATGACTGTAATGAGACTGAGAGGCACAACGAAAAAGATGCTTCCTCAAAAACGGAAAGCTACACAAGGCATTGAAAGTGAGATTCTGCAGTGATCACAGGACTCTCTGTTTATATGCAGGTGAGCCTGAGCCCATAACAGGACACTGCGATGATCGGCATGCCACACTTATCAGCAAAATACCCAATTGTGCTTCCTAACTAGGGATACCACTTACCTCATTTTTGCAGTTATTCCCTACCATAGGGCCACGATTTGGGCTGCACTCCCTCCAGCTCAGAGTCTCTACCAGATTCTGGAACACTTGCTGCATGCCCCAGCCAACACCTCCCCTCCCTCCAGTTCCTGCTTGTGTGGCTCAGCACGTCCCCATTCCTCACAAAAAAAAAAATGGTGCTGCTATGCTGGGTGGGACGGAATCCAATGAGGCAACGACGGCTGCAGCTTAACTTGAAAAATGGCAACTGGTGCCAGATACAGCTGCAGCTACATCAGACACCCAACTCCATTTGCAGGAAGGGACCACCAGCATCAGGCAGCCAATCGGATGTCATAGAGGGAAGGACTGACGAGTGGTAATGGGTAAAGCAGCGCACATGTTTGGCTTGGCCCCAGAACTCCCAGAAAAAGAGGCTTCGGAACAAACAGGCTGGCAACTTACAACTGAAATGGTGGCATATGCAGCAACACAGCCAAGTCCGTCGGACTTTTAGGGGCTCTAGTGTGCCAGTCCTATGGCGCTTCCTGTGGGTCCTGGACCTCTGACTTGGGGATTTTTCATCCCCTGCATAATGAGTCATTTAAGATCAGAAGACATTCTTCAGGTGTTGTGTTCACCACACACACTTCATAAGCGGGGATTAGCAAGTTTGCTGTTGAAGCGAAGGGGTAATGCATTGCTTTGGCATTGTTAGGAGACACTTTTGCTCCAAGAGGGTGATGAACGTATGGAACAAACTCCTAGCGGAGGCTGTGCATATGAAGACTGTACAGGCCTTCAAGGTAAACCTGGGCACATGTTTGCTTACCAAGAGAATAGCAGGGTAACCCGGGTAGGAGGGTAGGTGGGAAAAGTCATTTAAAGTGGTACATGTTTGCATAGCACACTTATTTATCCCTGCTAATGAAGACCCTGATACACCAAGAGTCCCTTCCAACCTTAAATGACTAGGTTAATATGTTATGCATGTAAACATGGCAAGAGGTGGTCCAAAGGAGGGCAGCCAAAATGATGGCATAAGCTTGGCCGATGTCACTGTTGCACTTCATTGTAGTTTTAAAAGATCAAATGAACCATTTTTTCATATATTTAATGAAAGCTTTAATTCAAGGCCCTGTGGCATGATTAGTGTTTCCTGAAAATTTCATGCTGTTTGGTTTTGTGGTTTTCCTTAAATCGGCATCTGTTAATGTGCTCTGCAGTAACTGAAAACGGTGAAGATTTTCCTGTCCCTATCGGTGAGGCCTGCAGAGCAATGACCTCATTATGGTCTAGCCTGCTGCTTCAGTAGTTAAGTCCCTGATTGACTGAAGAAGCTGTTTACACTTCCCAGTCAGAGCAGCCTGTAGAGCTAATTGTTTTCACTCCAAGTTTGTTACGAACCCATCTAGTTTGTGTTTAGATAGATTAACTTAAAATCTATCATTCTGTTCTCATAAAAAAGCTGATCATTTAAGTTTCAGTGCTGAAATGGTATAAATGTTTGTGAGAAATCACCTTGTCTGTATCACAGCTGTTAATGCGGAGTTTTGATGAGAAGGAACTGTTTTCTGGCTGTGTAACACAGGACTGTTTAGTGGATATAAAATGAATCTAAATTTTGTTAATTCATATAAGCAGTGTTTCTTTGTAGCCTCATAAATAAGTTCATGTGAGAACAATTTTGTTTTTATGTCAGATTGACAAACCGGTATCTGCCATACTCTGCTGTTTCAGGAACATGTACTGAATGAAGTGTATGTACAGAGAGGCGGCCACCAACAATCGATCACTGGGTAGCCATTCTGAGTGCTTCTTATGTACTGAATGAACTCACAAAATTCAGTTCTTTGAGGGGTTCTGTGTGAAAATACATCATATGTGTATAACTAGAAATACTGTATGGCATCCTGATGCCCCTGTCTCCTGCCCCTCAGTTGAGGATGCTGCACCCTGCTTCCCTCTGTCCCCCCCACCCCCACAATCTGGGCCAATGCACCCTGTTGCCCCCGATCCTGTTTCCACAGACAGGGCTGCTGTGCTCTAAGCCCTGAAGTCCCAGGGCCTCTACCTCCACAGTTGCGGCTGCTGCACCCTGCTATTCACTTCCATTGCACCAAATGGGCAGGGTCGCTGCACCACTTGCACCCTGTCTCAGTCAGGGCTACTGTACCCTGATGCCCAACTGTGTCCTGCCCCACAGTCGAGGCTTCTGCACCATGCTGTCCTCTGTCCTCTGCCACTACTGTGCCCTGCTGTGCCATTGAGCCTCTTGCCTCCACAGTTAGGGATGTTGCACCATAGAAACAGAAACAGAGAAGTTGACGGCAGAAGGGGACCACGAGATCCATCTGGTCTGCCCAAGAACCTACCCCCTCCCTCAGCTGCTACTCAGTGTTATCATACCCTTATATTTATCCCATGTATTCTTGAAAGACATGACTGTTTTAGCCTCCACCTCTCCCTGTGGGAGGCCATTCCATGCGTCAACCATCCTCTTGGTGAAAAAGAATCTACGTGTGTTGCTCCTGAATTTCCCTCTTCAGCTTCATAGCATATCCACTAGTTCTTGTATAACTCTTAAGCTGGAAAATGTCCTGAACCTGGAATCCATAGGAGCACAGGATTCAAGACATGCATGGGTTTACAACAGGAAGGTCCTGTCAAACTAATCTCATAGATTTATTTGACTGGGTAACCAGAGTGGTGGACCAAGGGGAAGCAGTTGATGTCACCTACCTTGACTTCAGCAAAGCTTTCAATACTGTTCCACATAGAAGATTGATTAATAAGCTGGGTAGGCTCGGAGTGGGTCAGAATTTTGTCAACTAGGTGGCAAACTGGTTGATGGGCAGAAAACTGAGTGGTGGTAAACGGTATACAGTCAGAAGAGATGCAAGTCACAAGTGGGGTACCTCAGGGATCAGTCCTGGGGCCAGTCCTCTTCAATATCTTCATCAGTGGCATTGCAGATGGGCTAGAGGGTAAGGTTTGTCTGTTTGCAGATGACTCCAAGATCTGCAGCAGTGTAGATGATCCAGATGGAGTGGGCAGAATGAGAAGAGATCTGGATAAACTAGCAAAATGGTCGGAAGAGTGGCAGCTGGGGTTTTAACGCAAAGAAGTGCAAGATCATGCACATAGGGACGAGAAACCCTAAAGCCACCTATAGGCTGGGAGGGGAGTTGCTGGCAGTCACAAGGGAAGAAAGACTTGATCATTATCACCGATGACCTGAAATCATCCAAGCAGACTACTAAAGCAGTAGGTGAAGCTAGGGGGATGTTGGGGTGTATTAGTAGAGGTATCACAATTCTGAAGAGGGAGGTAATCCCTCTTTACAAGACACTGGTTAGGCCCCATCTGGAGTACTGCATACAGTACTGGAGGCCACACCTTCACAAGGACATTAACCAAATTGAGGCAGTCCAGAGGAGGGCAACTAAAATGGTGCAGGGACTACATCAGAAAACATAGGAGGACAGATTAATGGAGCTCAATATGTATACCCGAGAGCAAAGGAGGGAGAGGGGTGATATGATTGAAACATTCAAACACCTTAAGGGCATTAACAAGGTGAGAGTCTAACATAGATACATAGACAGTGTCGGCAGATAAGGGCCTATGGCCCACCCAGTCTGCCCATTTAAGTTTGTAAGTTCAGTTTATGTTTTCCAGGAAGTCTGTTGCCCCTTACCCCTGTTTCAGTATAAGAAAAATAGCAGGACAAGAGGACACAGCATGAGATTAGAGGGAGGCCGATTAAGGGGTAATGTGAGGACTTTTTTCACAGAAAGGGTGGTGGATGCATGGAATGGCCTACCTCAGGAAGTGGTGGATATGAATACAGTGCAGGGCTTCAAAACAGGCATGGGATAGGCATAAGGATGCCTGGATTGGTGGTAGTTCAGGTGGATGTTAAAGATCCCATGGCACTTATCGAAAAGAGTAGGGGAATTTCTCTGGTGTCCTGGCCAAATTTCCCTCATTCATTAAAAATACCACCAACAGCTTAATCTGGTTCAAGGTCAGTTGGCTTTCATCTGTATCCCCCTCCCCCGGGTTGTGCCTGAAAATAGGCAGGATTTGTCTAGTGCACTTACCCGGTCAACAAAAACTAAATAAGGGAGCGATACAGATGAGTATGAATAGATAGGCCATTGACAGAGCAAAGGCCGATGGCACATTCATAAGGTAGAAAAAGAAATGGGCAGACTGAATGGGCCTTGCGGTCCTTATCTGCCATCAACTTCTGTGTTTCTGTTTCCATCTTATATGTTCCCTTCATGTATTTGAAGGTTTCAGTCATGTCACCCCTCTCCCTGTGTTGTTCCAAAGTATACATGTTGATACCTCAGCCGTTCCTCATGGTTTCCAGTGTAGTCCCTGTACCGTTTTCATGGCTCTTTGCACTGTTTCCAATCGCTCTGCATCCTTTTTAAGGTGTGGATGCCAGAACTGTATGCAGTATTCCAGGTGTGGCCTTACCAGTGATCCATAGAGCTGTATTACTACTTCTCTTTTTCTACTCGTTATTCCCCTTCCTATGCATCCTAGCATACCACTTGCCTTCAGTGCAGCTTTCTTGCATTGCTTGGTATTTTTTAGATCATTTGTTATTTATGCCCGGATCCCTCTCCTGCTTTATGGCCTCAAGTTTGATGCCCCAACATGGTAGTGTTCACTGGGTTCCCTCTCCCCAGGTATATGACCTTACACTTTTTTAATCACGTCTGAGCTGCCATGTGTTTATTTCCAGTTTTTGAGATCCGCTCTATTTTATCTCTCCCGAATGTCTACCCATAGCTTTGTGTCACCAGTGAACAGGCTCACCTTTCTTGCAGCCTTCTATGATGTCACTTATGAAGACATTAAAGAGGATGGGACACAAGACTGACCCCTGCGGCACTCCGCTTGTCACCTCCCTGTCCTCAGATAAGGTACCATTTGTCATTACACTCTGGGTCCTCCCATTTAGCCAGCTCTCTATCCAGTTTACCTTCCTCTGTCCAGTCCCCTTGCTGGCGAGTTTGTTCAGTAGCGTTCTGTGTGGAACAGAGTCTAAAAGGCTTTGCTGAAGTCTAGATGTACTACACCCACAGCAACTCCTTGATCTACAGTGTTGGTCGCCCAGTTGAAGAAGTCTGTCAGGTTAGTCTGGCATGAGCTACCAGAGATAAAACCGTGCTGCTTTGGATCTACCTTACCGTTCTCTTCTAGCAATTGTAGAATTCTGTTTTTGAGCAGTACTTCCATTGTTTTGCCCTCAGTTAAGGTGAGGCTCACTGGGCAGTAGTTGCCTGAGACATCCCTACTTCTGTTATGGAGAGGGATCATATTGGCCATCCTCCAATCCATTGGGACCTCCCCTAGCTCAAGTGACAGGTTAAATAGTTCAGCCAGGGGTGCTTCGAGTTCCTCCCTTGACTTCCTAAGAATCCTGGGGTGGAGCCGGCCTGGTGGCCAGAGGGTTGAGGCACTGGATGCCTTGCCTCGCACTGCGCCAGTGACCTGGGTTCAGGAATGACCTCTGGTCATCGGAGTGTCGGCGTGTGTGTGGGGGGGGAGGCAGGATCGAGCTTACTGATGGGCAGCTTTCTCTTCCGAGGATGGCAGGTGGTAGGCCTCACTCCCCTGTAGTTCCACTCCCACTGGGTGGAGGTCCGGTGGGTAGTGTAGGTGAAGAGGGGGTGGCAAACAGTTACGGGAGGTGGAAGGGGCTGAACTGGTGCTACAGGGTGCGTGCGTGCCGCCACATGCTTGCACGGCTATATGCCGGGGCCTCAGGGGCAAGGGGAGAAAAAACCTGTAAAAATACCTGTGTCCCCGTTGCCAGTTGGTGGAAGGAAATGATGGGAACCAAATAACTCTAAATAAAAATATATAAATCCTGGGGTGGATGCCATTTGGCCCCATTGCCTTGTCTACCTTGAGCTTTCCCAGTTCCTCAAGGACTACTTCTTTTGTGAATGGTCTTGGCTCTGTCTCTTGTCTGGAGGAGCATTCTTTGCTGTGAGTGGGCCCACACCCATTTGCCTCCTTGGTAAAGACTGAGCAGAAATATCCGTTGAGGATGTTTGCTTTGTCTTTGTCTTCTTCTGCATGTCCCCCCCTCCTCCTTTGCGATTCTGACTATACCCCTGTTGTCTTCCTGTTTTTCTTGATGCATCTTAAGAAGGCTTTGTCCCCCCTTTTGAACCTCCTTGGCTATTTTCTCTTCTGTTGATGCCTTTGCTGCTCTGATTGTTTATTTTACTCTCTTCCTTCAGTTTCTCCTTGTATCTCTGTCCCTGCCATTTTCCTTATTTCCTGAATGCAGTTCTTTTTTCTTGAACCGTGGAGGTCACCTCCCTGGAAAACCAGAGTGGTTTTCTCTTCCCCTTGGCTTTGCTTACTGTCCTTAGACACAGAATTGGAGGCTTCTGTGATGGCCTCTTTCAGACGTGTCCAGCACTCCTCCACCCCTCCCCCCTTTGTTTAATTCCTAGTTTAGTTTCCAGACACTTTCATTTTACTAAAGTCTAATACTTTGGTTTTTGTGTCTAGTCTTGACTGCAGTGTTTACCTGGAATCATAGCATATGATGGTCGCTGGATCCTAGGTGACACTCTACTTATACTTCCAAGATATTTTCCACATTTGTGAGTAATAGATCAAGGATAGCTTCCTCCCTTGTTGGATCCCTCACCAGCTGCCACAGGCCTGCTCCCATCAGTGCTTCTAGGAAGTCTTTGCTACCCTCTGCTACCAGAGTCCGATCCTTTGGTGCACTGCCCAAACTGCTCGAAAGAAAAAACCAAAAATACTTTCATCTTATGTTATAGGATGGGAGACAAAGGGTAGCTGAGTGCAGCAGCCCTTACTGTTCAGCCAGGAGACAGGTGAGGCATCCGGATACAGCAGCTTAAACTGTGGGACAGGGTGCATCAGACATGCCTGTTTGGTACAAGGGACATTGGCAGCAGGGTATATCTAAGGATCTGACTTTGGTGGCAAGGGGCAGCAGGGAGAAACTGCCGCAACTGTGGTGGCAGGGGAGAGGGTGCAGAACATGCCCTGTCTTGTATTATGGCAAGTGGCAGCATAGTGCAGCAGCCCTAACTGTGGAGGCATGGGGCTCTAGGGCACAGCAGGCCACAGCAACCCTAACTGTGTAGACAGGAGCAGGGTGCAGCAGCCTTGGATGTGGTGGCAGAGACACAGGACAGCATGGTGCAGACGCCTAGACTGTGTGGTAGGACACAGGGAGCATCAAGGTACGGCAGCCCTGACTGTGGGACAAGGTGCATGTGGAGCAGCAGCCTTACCCAGTTGGGGCAATGGAAGTGGGTAGCAGGTGCAGCAAATACCCCACCTCTGGTGGCCTGGGGCAGCATGGTGCAACAGCCCCAAATGTGAAGGCAGGGGATCTGAGGTATAACCTCGAGGAAAGGAGTGAGAGTGGGGACATGATAGAAACTTTCAAATACCTCAAAGGAATCAACAAAGTCCAAGAGGGTAGCATCTTTCAGAAAAAGAGATGTGCAAAAACAAGGGGGCACAATTTGAAGATAGATGGGGGACGGCTCAGAGTTAATGTAAGGAAGTATTTCTTCACCGAGAGGGTTGTGGATACATGGAACAGCCTTCCTGAGGTGGTCATAGAGTCAAAAACAGTGGGGAATTCAAGAATGCATGGGACAGACAAGGCAATTCTAGTGGGGAGTAGGAGGAAGTAGGCTGTTGGTTAACTAGTATCTGCAGCTTATCAGTTAGGTAGGGAAATGGGCAGACTAGGTGGTCCAAGTGGTCCTTATCTGCCATTGAATTCTGTATTTCTATGGATCTGAGATGCTAGGGCTTAGCAGAGCACAGCAGCCCGACTGTGGAGATGGGAACAGGGGACGACAGGGTGCATTGGCCCTGACTGTGGGTGTGGAGGACAGAGGGAAGCGGGGTGAAGCAGTCTCAACTGTTTGTGCAGCAGCCCTGACTGTGTGGAGAAGACTGTGGGCAGCGGGGTGCATCAGCCTCAAATGGGGGCAGGTGACTGGGCTTGTGGCGCATGGGATAGGGGGCAGCAGATTGCTGCTGCCTTAACTGTCTGACAGGAGACGGGGCATCAGGATGCCATGAAGTATTTCTAGTTGTACGCATACATGATGTATTTTCATGCAGAAACCCTCAAAGAACTGAATTTTGTGAGTTAATACAGTACATGTTCCTGAAATAGCAGTGTGGCAGACACCTGTATGTCAATCTGACATAAAAACAAAATCATTCTCGGATGAACGAATTTATGGGGGTTACATCAGACGCACTACTTCTATAAATTAACGAAATTTAGATTTATTTTATATCCATTAAATAATCCTGTGTTATATAGGCAGAAAACAATGCAGAGTTTTGATGAGAAAGAACGAACAGCTGTGATACAGACGAGGTGATCTCTCTCAAACATTTATACCACTTCAGTTCAGCACTGAAACTCAAATGATCAACTTTTTATGCAAACAGAATGATAGCTATTACTTCGAGAGGGCTCTTGCAGTAGGCAACACCATAAAGACTGAGCTGTCGGCCACTAGGACCACACGGAAAACTTGTGTCTGGCGGGGGGGACCGCCCACCTGACGTTGTGTGACAGATGTCGGCCCGACTGTGTATAGTGAGCGGTCCCCCGCGCCCACCTCCGTTCTTTCCTGCTGTCGTCCTGCGCACGTCTGACCTCGCAGAATGCTGCTACAGTCTGCCACCATTTTTCGATAAGTATATCTTTCGAGTTTCATTTTATTACAAAAATCAGTATTTTTGACATCAGATTGCATGTCTTCTCCAACTCCTTCCGAACCCCGGAAGAACAAGTGTGCCTGTGGCAAGCAGATACTGGAGAAAGACTGCCAGACCTTGTGTCTTCTTTGCCTTGGGCCTGCCTGTGACACCGAGGACTGTGGGACCTGCCAGAGTTTCAGCAAGGCCACGTGGAAATGCTGTCAGCAAGTCCTGGAAGCCCATCTTTTAAAACAAAAATTGGCTTTAATGAGCTGCAGCAGGTGAGGAGCGCTTGTTCATCTCCCAAGGGGGCTATTCTGGCTCCCACTCCTCCAAGCAGAAGCACAAGCGGGACAAGGACAAGCACTGGGACTGGTCTCTGTCTCCTTCCATGTCACGGTGCTCTTCGGAGGCTGCAGCAGTCAAGCGGCCCTCTACCAGTAAGGGAGGCGCCACTATGGCCAAACCTGCCCCTTCTCCTTCAGGGCAACCTTTTGCCACCCCTCCCACCCCGAGCTGGTGACCGTTCCAGCAGGGACCTCTGGGGATTCGGAGGCTACTTCCACCCTTAGGCCCTTCACTCCTATTCCAGGGCCTAAGAAGAGTGGTTCAGCTGGTAAATCTGATGCTGGCTCCTCCGATGTCCGCACAGCCCCGGTGCTCACGACAGGCCCAGAGTCGAGGTCTAACGCCGGTCCTTTGGACCGGCACCTGTTGCCACTTCAGCCACAGCCGTCCTGAGAAGAATCCCCTTCTGAGGACCCTCCTTCATTCACAGTGGGACCCTCAAGGACTTCTCCCCACCTGACGCCAGAGGAGCAACTGCCTGCTGGCCCTGTCCTTCAGTCAGCCCTGGCCCACCCTATGCCGAACACCCCACCCCCACCCCCGGATCTTCCGACTGATCAGACTTTGGTCCCTCTGTCTGAGCCAGTTCCCCCACCTCAAATTCTGGGACCAGTCGACCTGCCTGGGCCAATGCCGGACCTCCCTGTAGGTCTGCAGCCGGATCCTTCTTAGCCTAGCTCCTCTGGCTCTCCACACTGGCCTCAGCTAGGTCCATCAGCCCTGCTGTCAGACCCTTATCCGTGTTACCTGATGCCAGGCTACCCAGCACCTGGGTATCCACTGTTGGGGTACCAAACTCCGGCCTACCAGCATCTCCCACCGGCTCCTCAGTTGGATTATGATGCTCTATTGATTTCCTGGTGGAAGGAAGCCAAGCAGCAGCTGACATCAGAGTTGGACCCGATGCCAGGTGGACACAGCTCGCATGCCAGCCTGTTCGACCCAGACACCACGGTCCCAGTCTCCTGTCCGGGCCTGTTCTCAGTCTTCCAAATGCATATTGGGTGCCTCTGCGTTGGAGGACTGGGGTCACATACTGGCTGCTCTTCAGATAGAGGACCCTTGTCGAAGATCCCTGTCCCCCGACAGGAGCCCTTCGCCTGGCTCTGAATCTGACTCTTCTTCCTCCTAGAATCCCCTCCGACAGAGGACTCCAAGCCCAAGGAGACTCCAAAGTCTCCCACAGAAGATCCCTCCTTTACAGATGTCCTCCGTAAAATCCAGGAGGCTAATGGCTGGAGGACTGAGGAGCAGGACCCCCAGCGCTGGAGGTTGGCAGAACATCTTGACCTTCCAGAACTGGTCCCCCAACTCATTCCCCCATGGATGGGGCCCACAACGATTTAGTATCCACTACATGGCTACAGCCGTCGTCTCTTAGCTGCTCCCAGCAGGTGGACAGATTGTACCACACCCCAGAAAGGAAGGATCATCTGGTTAATCACCACAAAGCTGATTCGTTAGTTATTAATGTGGCTCACAACCGTTTGAAACCCAAGCATATGAGTAGCTCCCCTCCTGACAAGGATTCGTGGCAACCTGACCAGTTCAGCTGCAAGGTTTACTCCTCTTCAGCCTTGACTCTTGAGGGCTCTTAATTATGTTGCCCACATGCTCTGCTACCAAAAGACCATTCTTGGTCAACTAAAAGAAGAATTTGTGGCCTTGCCTGACTCTGCTGCCAAGACCAAAATTGAGCAGATGGTCAGGACAACAGAGATTACCTACCACCACACTTAAGGGCAACTTACGATGCCATCGACTCCTCAGCCAAAAGTACGGCGATGGCTGTATGTCTACACAGACACTCCTGGTTGTGGGTATCCCGTCTTGCCCAGGATGTTCAGGTGTCTGTATTTTGGATGCCCCCGTCAGGGGCTCTGTGCTCTTTGGCAGGTATGTCAAGGACATAATGACCGACCTCTAGGAACGAGGGAAGGCCTCTTGATCGGTGCACTCACTGTATCACACCAATCCCAAATCTCTGCTTCCCTTTCACCGTCATCAAAGGTGCCAGACAAGGTAGCAGCTCACCGAATGTCAGGGCAAACGGGCTTCCTCATCTGCCTCTACCCCCACCAAGTTGCACAGAGCTTCTGGGGCGGCACACCCCAACCCTCCCTCCACCTCTTGACTCGTGGCCCACCCGTCCCCCTCCTCCATCCACAGTTCCAGGGGAGCCAGTCGGGGGGCAGATTTTCCAGCCACCTGTCCGGGTGGGAGGCGATCATAACAAATTCATGGGTACTTCAGCTAATGGCTCAAGGTCACACATAGGAGTTCACAGAGAGACTTCCAGAAAATTCTCCAGGTTGCTCTCATTACCTGCACGGTCACGTTCCATTCATCAGAGAGGGGATTGTGGATCTGTTGCAGAAATCTGCCATATAACCTGTTCCTCAGGGCCAGATACGAAGGGGGTAACTCACACTTCTTCCTGGTTCCAAAAAAAGGCTAGAGACCTTCGGCCGATCCTAGACCTCAGCATGCTCAACCTGTACATCAAGTACAGTGGGTTTTGCATGCTGACCCTACTGGGACTGTTGCCACTGCCCTATCAGGGACACTGGCTCTGCGCACTGGATGTGCAGGATGCTTACCTGCATATTCCTATGTTCCCTGCCCACCACTGCTTCCTCAGGTTTACTTTCCAGGGGGAACATTTCCAATTCAAGGCTTTTCCCTTTGGCCTTTCATCACCCAGGTTGTTCACCAAGTGCTTAGCGGTGGTTTCAATGGCTTTACGTCATCAGGGCCACTGTGTTCCCGTAGCCTGACAACTGGCTCCTTTCAGCTCAGTCGAGGGACCGCCTGGAGGCTTCTCTAGCAAATATCCTGGATCTGTTACACAGGGTGGGGATCATGGTGAATTACTGCAAGTCTCACCTTACTCCTTCCCAGCGCTTCCAATTTATTGGGGTGGTACTGGATACAACCCAGGGTCAAGCCTTTCTCCCCATCTTTCTCCCTCTAGACAGGGCGCAAACACTGAAGAGGCAAGCTTGGCATGTAGCCTCCAGCCGTTGGACAATGGCCAGAATGGTCCTCTGCCTCCTGGGTCTCATGGCAGTGGCTATTCCCGCAGCACCTCTGGCCCAGCTCCATATGCAAGTCACGTAGTGGACACTTGGGGTGCAGTGGGATCAGAGGTTTGACGACTTGGATCACAGGGTTCTGGTATACAACCCTATGAAAAAGGATCTCCCTTAGTGTCAGGAGCTGAGAACTCTCTGCCGGGGGGCTCTTTTCAACACCCCCTCCAGTTCAGGCTCTGATAATGACTGCATCAGGTCATGGCTGTGGAGCACGTCTGGGATATCGCAGAAACCAGAGATCCTGGTCTCCGCTTTAGTTGTCATTGCACATAAGCGTGTTCAAGATGTGTGCTGTATTGTATGCCCTCCAAGCTTTCCAGACTCCTCTTCTCCCAGGATCACTCCTAGTCCAGTCGGGCAACATGTGCATGATCTGGTACCTGAACAGACAGGGAGGCACTCTGTCATACCCCATACGCAGGGAAGCGATGCAAATGTGGTACTGGGCGATTAAGCACCAGATCCAGCTCATGGCAGTGCATGTCCCTGGCATCCAGAACGTCCTAGCGGACAGTCTCAGCCGCCCTCAGGCAAGGGTTCACCGGAATTGCGTCGGTCAGTGGTAGAGGACATCTTCAACCTTTGGGGTCGACCAGATCTCGATCTGTTCACCTCCGCATACAACACAAAACTACCCAGTTTTTGCTCACCCGTTCCTGGACCTGGGGTTTTCTGGCGAGGCACGCTCTCTTTGCTGGACAGGGAGGTTCTTGTATGCCTTTCCTCCCTTCCTGCTACTGCAGAGGGTACTCCTCAGACTGCAAGCGGAGGGGGCTCGCATGATTCTGATCACTCCCATATTGGCCTCGCCAAATATGGTTCCCTCTACTCCAGCAGTTAGCGGGGGAACCTCCGGTTCCTCTTCCTCCTCATCCAGGTCCTCCTGACCCAGGATCAGGGCATGCTGATCCATCTGGATCTCAAGTCCCTTCACCTTCATGCTTGGCACCTTCACACACAGCTGTCGTGCATTCACGCTTTGTGTCTTTAAGAGACACTGATGTCCTTGTGGAGGCCAGAAAGCCATCTACAAGGACCACCTATGCTATGAAGTGGAAGAGATTTTCTAGCTGGGCAGTCTCCAAGGGCTGGGACCCTTTCTCGTGCCCTGCTCCTCAGGTCACACCTCTCCGAGCTGGGACTCCATTATTCTTCTCTGAAGGTCCATTTATCGGCCATATCCTCCTACCACATCCTGGTGGAAGGCAAAACCTTGGCTCAGTTGGAGGTCTCGTGCACCTTTCTGAAAGGAATCAGTCATGTGAAACCTCCGGTCTGGAACCCTGTATCCTCATGGAATCTGAACTTTATCCTTGAAAAGCTCACTTTGCCTCCTTTTGAACTGGCCACGAGTTGCAACCTGTGCTTCTTGTTTTGGAAAGCACTATTTTTAGTTGCTGTTACTTTGCTCGAAGGATTTTTCGCTCTTCAGGGTCTTATGTGTAAGGAGCCTTATTTGATTTTCCACAGAGACTGGGTGGCTCTGCTTACAAATCGCAAGTTTTTTTACCAAAGGTTGTTTCTGAGTTTACCTTGAATCAGACTATACACTTGCCAGTGTATTACAGGGTTTTAACTAGCTGGTATAGCATAGCAAAACGAGGTAATGCTAACCATTTTCAGAAATGCTTAGTACACAACATTAATAAAACTATATAATTTTTTATTTTGCTAATCAATCTGTGCCAAGTGCTATGCATTTTCGCAACTGATTAGCAGTTTGACTCGTGAAAGTGTTGATCAGTTTTTTCAGCTTATTTAAAACCCTGTATTATCCTGAACACTCTAATCAAGGGGAGGCAATTCTGCACACTCTGTGCACAGAATTTTGCATTACTACATGAATTGAACAAAGTCAGTCCGAAAAACTGATCAACTTTTTGTTTCCTTTGCATCCAAAAGGGAAGGTGCAGCAGTTTCAAAACAGTGTTTATCTAAGTGGTTAGCAAACTGCATTCTGTTTTGCTGTCAGAAGTACAACAAACCTCTTCTGGGGGAAGTTAAAGGGCATTCAACCAGAGGCATAGCTGCATCTACTGCTTGTTTCAGAAATGTTTCTGCTGCAGGTATTTGCTCGACAGCTGTTTGGAGCGCTTTCCACACCTTCACTAAGCACTACAGTCTAGACATTGTCTCTAGACACAGAGCAAGCTTTGAACTGGCCGTCCTTTAAGGCCTCCTGTCTTAATTTCTTGCCTACTGCAGACCTTTATCCTGCTTCCCGTGTTCAGTGCTTGGGTTTCCGTTCTTATCGTGTTGCCTACTGCAAGAGCCCCCTCGAAGTAAGGGTAGTACGGTTATGTAAGAACTTACTGTAATAATAGAGCTTTGAGAGTGGCTCTTACAGTAGGCAAGGTTTCCCTCCTTCCCCCTGTGGTTTCCTTATTTCTCAGCCTTACTCGTGGCTGCAGGAGCCCACTCCTTCTCCTGTTTCACCTGTCACAGGTCCCCAGTGGGAGAACTGAGTTGGGCATGGGGGACCGCTTACTATATACCATCAGGCCGATGCTGGTCACGTGACATCAGGTGGGCGGGCCCCCACCAGACACTGCTAGCTAAGTTTTCTGTGTGGTCCTAGCGCTTGGTGGATCAGTCCTTTTGGTGTTGCCTACTGCAAGAGCCTCTCTTGAAGATCTACTGTTACAGTAAGTTCTTGCGTAGCTGTACTAATATTTTAAGCTAATCTAGCTAAACCCAAACCAGATGGGTTCGTAACAAACTTGGAGTGAAAACAATTGGCACTACAGGCTGCTCTGACCTGGGAAGCGTAACTCCTTCAGTCAGTTAGGGACTTAACTGCTGATGCAGCAGGCTAGACCAAAATGATGTCATTGCTCTGCAGGCCTCACTGATGGGGACAGAAACAGTTTAACTGTTTTCAGTTACTGCAGAGCACATTAACAGATGCTGATTTAAAGAAAACCACAAAACCAAACGGCATGGAATTTTCAGGAAATACTAATCGAGACACAGGGACTTGAATTCAAGTGAATTCAAGCTTTTATGAAATATTTGCATTTGATCTTTAAGCTCAACTAATGTAACTGGTTTCTGAAACGGAGTAATTAAAAAAATAAATAAATTAATCGGGGGAGGGGCTGCATTACTTTGAAGCCTTAAATGGGGGGGGGGATGCCTGTTTCAAAACAAACATGCAAAATAATGTACGAGGTGACAAAACAGACTTCATACACACCCAAATTTACAGTTGTATTGAAAAATGTAAACATTGTTTGTGTCCCCTTTAAATGAGGAATAAAAAACAATTTTGTTGACCAAAAAAGGTCTGGAATAATAAAAGTAAACCACATGCTGTAATGGAAGCTACAGTGCAGAGCTGAAGCAAATTAAATCCATTGCCTAGGTATGAACATTTGTTATAAGTTGGCAAAGAAATCAGGTTGTTGCGTGTAATAACTTGCTCAGGTCACAGTACAGCTACTAAATATATCAGAAAATGAAAGAACTACAGGACATAACTGGAGGACATAAGTATTGAGTATTCGGAAATCTTTCTTGGAAAGCATGCTTGATTTATGGACGCTAGACTTCCATCTGAAGCAGTGCCAGATGAAGCTGTCCATGGCTTCAAATTAGAGCTTGATACGTACCTAGGGGAAAAAGGAATGGGAAACATTTGGAGTTGGTGTCGTCTTTCTTTAGTGTGTATGTTTATATGTCAGATGATGGGAAAGAAAGTAATTTTTACCTAGTTAACTGTCGTCCTGTTTTTTGTTTGTTTTTTTTTATTCCCATGCTAGTCACATATTCTGATATGCCTTGACCAATTTGTTTTAGTTCTTCTTTGAGGATATCTCTTGCAACTGGTCACACACTAGGAACCTCCGCTGACAGGCACCAGGATCACATGAAAGCTTTTTGCTAGCAGTCTGCCTGGGGACACCCACGATGACGTCACCATGTCAGCGGTCCCCTAGTCTATCAGATCCACGTATGCCATGAAGTGGAAGAGATTCTTTATTTGGGCCAATGCCAAGGGTTTGGACTCATTTTCTTGCTTGTCTCCCCAGGTCCTTGAGTACCTCTTGCATCTCACTGATTCAGGCCTCAGTTATTCATCTCAGACGGTCCACCTATCTGCGGTTTCAGCCTATCACCTTCCGACGGGGGGCAGAACCCTTGCCCTGCTGGAGGTCTCCAGAACGTTTTTGAAAGGGGTCCCCCACCTTAAGCCTCCGGTCTAGAATCCGGTCCCCTCCCCAAACTTAAATTTTATTTTTGGAAAAACTTATTTTGTCCCCTTTTGAGCTGGCAGCAAGTTGCGACATGCATTATTTGTCCTGAAAAATGCTCCTTTTGGTCGCTATAACTTCAGCTCGAAGGATTTCAGAGCTTCAGGCCCTAGTCTGCAAAGGAGCCTTATTTGATTTTCCACAGTGATGGGGTGGCTCCGAGGACTAATCCTTCCTTTCTTCCAAAAGTTGTTTCAGAATTTACTTCAAACCAGAATGTTGAACTGCTGTATTTTTTTTTTTTTTTCCTACCCACAGTATTCCAACAGGGGGAATACCTGTTGCACACTTTAGATGTGCACAGGATTCTGAGATATTACATCTCTAGGACCAAAGAGGCTCAAAAGTCGGACCAGTTGTTTGTGACCTTCACTCCTAATTGTCAGGGCAAGGCCATCTCCAAACAATGTTTGTTAAAATGGTTGGCTAACTGCATGTTGTACATATACAACAAATACAAAAAAGCCCCTTCCGGGGGAGGTGAAAGGTCATTCTACTCAAGGCATGGCTGCTTTGATGGCCTTCCTCAGAAGTGTGTCTACTGCAGATTTGTGCAGTGGCCACCTGGTCTTCTGTCCATACATTCAGTAAGCATTACAGTCTGGACATCGCTTCTAGGCAAAGAGCCAGCTTTGGCCTCGCCGTTCTGCAAGGCCTTCTTTCCTGAGTAGGCTTCTAGTTGGCAGGCGCTCCTTCCTCCTGGAATTCAGTCTGACTCCTCCTTTATTTTGACTGCTTGGTACGCAGTCCTATATGTGACGACCTACTGCAGGAACCCTCTCGAAGTAAGATATGACAATTTTGTAAGACTTTACCGTAACAGTAGGTTTTCTAGAGGTTCCTGCAGTAAGTCTAGATTTCCCACCCACCTTCCCCCAGCTCCTGTTAGGTTTATTCTCTTTTCCCTTTCACAAGACTTTGCCTCCCGGAGTCCAGAGCCTAGGGAGTTGTCTTTACTCCTTTCTCCTGTTCCTCTTCAGAGGTCTATGGCGGGAGACCTGGAGAGCGGGTGTGGGGACCGCCCCATATGCTGTCTTTTACTCCTGATCAGGTGATGCCAGAGACAGTCCCATGCTGATGATTGCTAGCTAGAAATTTGCTGCACGGTCCTGATGCCAGGGGGCGCAGTCCTCCTATGTGGAGACCTACTGCAGGAACCTCTCTAAGATCTACTGTTACGGTAAGTTCTTGCGTAACTGTCATTTCTGTTCTATCTCTTGTCTGTCTGGTTGCGCAACCACATTTTCTTGTGAGACCTAGGAACTGATCACTCCAGTTTCTCAATTCTCCGCCTCTTGCTATTTCTCTGCCTTCCCTTGCTATTTCTGTCTCTTCTTTCCCCTTGCATATCTGCAGTTATACAAAACATAAGTGAATCTCTGTGTGAAACTGGGATCCCTTTGTTTAAAACTGTATATAGTTATTCTGTTGAAATGATTGCAAAGCTATTTGGAACTCCAAGGGGTTAACCTGATATGCGGTTCTTAAGCCTTTGCAGAGCTGTAAACAAGAGATCAGTTCTGGATCACTGTTCTTTTTGCTGCACCTGCAAGAAACTGACAAGAATATTTTAGGAAAAACATGTCTTAACGAGCGGAGGTTGCAAAAAGAGCAGCAATGCATTTGCTAAAAACGGACTGAGCCTGCCTGGTGGTGCAGATGGCTGAGGTGCTGATGCCTTACCCCGCACCATGCCGGCGGCTCGGGAATGGACTCTGGGAACTGGGGGTCGGCAGGGGGAGGAGAGGATTAAGCATCTGGAGGACTGCTCTCCTCTCCTTTGGTGGGCTAGGGAGCTTGCCTTCACTCTAATGGCCCCTGATGGAGACCGGGAGCACTACAGATGCAGTGCGACGCTGGGGAAGCCAGGAAAAAAAACATGAAAAATGGTGCCCTGATCGACCGGATGACAGCTGTTTGGACCCTTGCATTCACAGAGCTCTCTGACAGCTGAGGCAGACCTCAGTAGCACCCTGGGCCAAGAAAGGCAAGTCAGAAAGCACTTTCTCCCCGGAAGGAGAGAACCCGCCCGACGAAGGAATACTTCAGGTTACCCTGGGGTGGCTGCAGTGTGAGGCTGGGAGTGACACCGGGAGGTTCAGAGGGGATGCGGGAGCTCCTTGACCGAGCCTGAAGGAGTGTCCGGTTGGGCACAGGTGTGATAAATAATGCACAAGAAAAAAAGACAGACTGAGATATGAGATCAAGAAGAAACACTCAGAAGAAGGACTTGGTTGTCTCTGTTTGAACTGCTTTTATAAATAGTTATACTGGGCAATTTTTATTTTGCTGTTATTGAGAGAAAAAAAAAATGCAGGTTTGTGAATTTTGAAGCTGTGCCTGGTTTTCCTGTGCTTCCTGACTTATGCCTCGACGACAGTTCATATGTCACTCTGACATCACGGAGTCGACACTTCTACTGAGTCCTGGTAAACCTCCCATCTGGACAAAGTGGTCCAGACTGGAATGTTAGTTTGTGGGTTGCAAGATCCATCCATTTGTTTTCCCCTCCTGTCTCGCACAGCAAGAGTGATAGTTAGCCAGGAGTCGAACCCTTCACAAAACTTGAATGAGTTTTTATTTCAGTGCTCCCATAACTGGCCAGGGGTTGCTGTAGTACAGGATGAATAGATGGACTAGATTGTAAATCACTCTCCAGCTTAATCTCAAGCTTCTGGTAGCTAACTTTATTAAACAGTTTTTATCTCAGATGAAATACTTACAAGAGGTCTAACTGATGATGATTAAACACAGAAACATGAAAAACAAGTTACACAAAAGGGGTCACAATTTTTATTTATTTCGTTTTTGTTTATTGGGTAGGTGTGCTAGCCATAGTCATGACTATTTTCAGGCACGACCCGGGAGGATACAAAACAACAAATACAGGAATACATTCCAAAAACAAGTACAACAAAATCATTTCAACAGTTTACAAGTAGGTTGCAAGGAAATTGGCTAAAAACAAGAATGTTTAGGTAACTGTGCAGAAAAATATGGAGCAGTACAAAACCAAAATTCAACAGTTTGCTTTGAGAAAAACATGAAATAATGACATTATCAATACTAATAAGGGATTGAAAAGTTAAGTTATGGGAGGGATATTGGGTGATTAGGAAGGGGAGGTAGAGGAGAAGTGCAAAGGGGAGGTAAAGAAGTGCTTAGCGTTGTAGGGGACAGACAAGACAAGAAAAGAGGTAGGACTGAGGTGATAATGGCTAGGGAGGCTTGAAACAGGAGCATTTGTGAGAAGTTTCAAGATAAGTACATAGACCTTTTTTTAAACGATGCATGGGATGTTGATTGTCTCACGGTTAGTGGAAGGGAGTTCCAGTATTTGGGGGCATGGCAGGTGAAAGCATTGCCACCTTTAGTGGCGCAGTGTCTAGGGATGAAAACAGGGGCCTGGACCATGGAACGCAATCCATAGCACGGAGTCTTGTTTTGGAAAAAGCCTGCTAGGGATTTGTAGACTAACCATGTTGTCAATGACAGAGCCATAAGCATGTAGCCTTGGTTCAGCAGGAGGAAGCCATCCCAGGTCAGTATAGAGGAGGCAGTGATGTTTCAGCCGGTGTGAGGAGGAGGCATAGCGACAGATGTTATACGTAACATCCCATTTCCTTAGAATTGATTTGCATGCAGAAACATATGTTGCAGTCCCATAAGGTAAGTGATGGTAGGAGAATGCCACGGGCAATGGCAAGCCTAGCCGAGGGAGTGAGCATATAGCTGGTTCGGTAGGCTATTCCTAGTTTGGCATGTACCTGTTTGCAAGTTAGATTGATGTGTAAGTCAAAATTTAGTGTTAGATTGAGGGTAATACCCAGATATTTAAGAGGATACTACCCCAGCTACTGACCCATTTAAGGAGGTGACTTTGAATTGAGAATGGGCATGCTTTAGCTTCGTTGTTGATCCAAAGAGCATAGCTTGGGTTTTAGACTCGTTTAATACAAGTTTGTGAGTAAATAGCCACTTTTGTATTAGCTGGAAATCAAGATGATAGTCTGTTAATGTCGTCAGTGCTATTAACACTAGCATACAGCACAGTATCATCAGCATATAGTAGGGAGGCTGTCCTGTGGAGGTCAGTGGAGATGTCATTTATAAAAAAAGAGAAAAGTAAGGGTCCAAGGATGGAGCCTTGCAGTACTCCGATATTTATGATGGTTTTGTCCGAGAGGGTAGAGTTGTATTTCACAACTTGAGACCTATCAGCTAGGTAGTTTCCAAACCATCTAACAACGTTAGTTGAGAAACCTAGTGATCCCAGGCTGGTTAGAAGGATGGAGTAATCAACTAAGTCGAAAGCCTTAGTCATGTCAATAAAAACTGCACCGGTGAGGAGGCTGGAGTCCATAGCCACTTGAGTATCTGATGTGAATTTGAGGAGGGCAGTAGTGGTGCTATGACCTTTGTGAAAACTATGCTGGGCATCGGTGAGCAGATCATGCTTCTGTAAGAAGTCAGTTGTCTGGGCAGCTACAAGCTTCTCAAGAATTTTATTCAGGACTGATAGGATGGCAATGGGCCTATAGTTGGAGGGGTCTTTACAATCTCCTTTTTTAAAGACTGGAGTAATTCTAGCTGTTTTCCATATGTCCGGGATGTGGCCCGGGCACAGGGAGAGCGTGAAGATCCTGGCTAGGGGAGAAGCGATGAAAGGCGCTGCAGTCTTAAGAAGCCTGGGCTCTTGATTGTCTGAGCCAGCTGCTGTGCAGTCCAAGATATTTTTTAGCAATCTGAGCACTTCACATTTTGTGATTGCCTTGAAAAAGAATTGAGGACTGTTTGTAATAGGTCGGGCAGATATACTTGGTTGGCCAGGGAAAGAGGAGGTGTAGTTGGTTAAGTCCGAGAATTTATGGTTAAAGAAGTTTGCAGTGGTTCTGGGATTATTGAAGTGTACCCCGTCAAGAGACATGTCGTTAGGGGTGGATGCTAGATTAGAACCAAGAAAGAATTTAATATGTGACCAAAATTTTCTGGGGTCACCATAGGAGTTTGTTTATTTATTTATTTATTAAGCATCAGCTTACAACCTTTGAGCCAGAGGCTGGTTTACAAAGGTACCTCGTCACAGAGAGGGCAATACAGTGATAACTTGGTACAGAGAAACAGTGTACAGTTCTTTTGAGGATACAGGAGGACAAATGAGATCAACAATTTACCACATACAGGATTGGTGAAGTTAACATTGTTCAGGGAAATAACTAGAACATCAGAAAAAAACATAGGATATCAATACAGTGTGTTTTAGCGGAGTCAACTGGGAGGTAACAGGAACCAAGGGTAGAGGATTTGAGCAGCCAACAGGGGCTTTGTCAGAGAGTGAGCAAGATAGCTTAGAAACAGCAACAGCTGCGAATAGTGAAAAGGTGGTTCCGGAGGGTAGTTTTAAAGCAAGAGATTGTGGGGGTGTCTGAGAAACTGGCAGGGAAGGAATTGTACCAAGAAGGGGCATGGCAGAGGAAAGCCCGTTGTCCATGAGAGGTCCTTGCCCTAGGTACCTTCAGCTTGGTTTTACAGGAGGACCGTGTTGAAGCTAGTGAGTTTACTTGGTGGATAACGGAAGTCAAACCAGGAGGAGAGAGCCCAAGGAGTGTTTTTTTTTTTTTTGTGTAAGGATGCAGGTTTGATACCTAAGATGTTCGTCAAGATTGAGCAGATTTGCCTGGGAATAAAGATGGCAGGTATGTGTAAGTCTGGGAGCACCTAAGATTAGTCGACAGGCCTTATTTAAGGTGAGGCGGATTTTGTTTAGCGAGGTCTGGTCAGCAGCCCCGTAGACTGGCAAGCCATGGTCAACAAGTGACAGAATGGAGGACATAACTGCGAGTCGGAGGGCATCGGGGGGGAGACAGTGTTTGTGGCGGAAAAGGATTCCCAACCTAATATTGGTGGTGGAGGCTAAGGCGGAGATATGGGAATGGAGCGTGAGGGCAGTGTCAAAGGTTATCCAAGGTATTTGTATGTGTAAACTTGTTCGAGTGGAACATAGAGCTGGCAAAGACTTGAAGTTGGAAATTACTAGCTTTGTTTTGGGGGTGGGAGAAGATCATAGATTTGGTCTTTCTAAGATTGATAACCAGTCTATGTTCTTTAAACCAGGCTTCCACGTCTTTATAGGATAATTGCAGGGAATCGTGGAGGGTGGTGGGGTTACGGTCAGAAGCGTAGATAACAGCATCATCTGCATAAAGGAGGAGTTTACCAGTACAGGCACCTGGCAGGGTGTTGAGATAAAGGGAAAAGTGCAGGGGCCCAAGAATAGAGCCCTGGGGAACCCCAGATCGGATAGGGCAGAGGTCAGAGAGGTGCCATTGATTTTTACGCTGGGACCGGGCAGACAGATAGCTGGAGCACCATGAGACAGGTCCTGCAGCAAAGCCAGAGTGGCTGACTGCATCCAGCAGGAGAGGATGGGATCGGTGTCAAAGGCTTTTGACAGATCGATGAACACTGCACCAGCAAGAGGCCGGGCCAGGGAGAAATGGAGGAAGTTAGAAAACTCGATGAGGCGGTATTGGTGCTGTGCCCAACAGGAAGCAGTGTTGTTCAGGGCAGAGCATATTGTATTTGGTAAGAACTCAGATATTTGGGAGGATACTACTTTCTCTAAGGCTTTTGAGAGTGGTGAGAGGATTGAGATGGGGCGATAATTACGGAAGGGCCTATCTCCACCCTTATGTATGGGAGTGACAGTGGCAATTTTCCAGGCTGATGGAAATTGTCCTAGACAGAGTGATTTGTTGAAGAGGCTAGTGATTGGGGCGATGACCTGGTCCAGTGCCAGGCTGAGGAGTCTGGGGTCCAAGGAGTCACTGCCAGTGGTGTTGCTTCTTAGGGCCTTGGTCAGATACGGTCTGACTTCTTTGATAGTAACCTGGTGGAAGTGGAAAGATGCGTGTGAGGGAGCAGGATCAGGAGAGTGGGGGGGGTCAAAAGTTGCTAGGGAGTACAGAGCTATGGTCAGTAAAGATTTATTGATGAGTTAGCAATGAGGGTAAGATCAGTAGAGATAATACCCTCAATATTGATTTGGGAAGGCGGAGGAGAGCGTGTACCACCATTTAGTTGTTTGATGTTATCCCAGAAGGTTCTAGCATTCCCCCAGGACGAGGTGAGTGAGGCCCGATAATGTTCGGCCTTTGCTTTGCGTATGGCCCAGGTACATTTATTTCAGGCAGCAGCATATTCCTGTCTGTTGGCAGGGCGGCCAGTTTCCATGGCTAGGTGCCACAGGTTATCCCTGTGCCTAAGGAGTTGGAGTAGGGAAGGAATGACCCAGGGAGTATGCCGTACCTTGGAACGAAGTTTGGTTAGGGGTGCGAAGATATCACAAGCTTTGTTAAACATTAAGGTGAAGAAGGCCAGGGCCGAACCAAGGTTGGGGGCGGTCTCAATGGGAACCAGTCAACAGAAGCTGGGAAGTGCTTCAGGCCTCTCAGGCCACCTGGTGTAACCGCCGTCGTAGGGTGGCCTGTGCAGTGGGTTTGGTTAGGGATGTAATCCAATGGAAAAGAGTAGGGGAGTGGTCACTGATTCCATCCGCAAGGACTTGTAGATTGCAAACTCGGTTAGGTCGGTTGGTGAGGACTACATCCAGAAGCGTGCTCAACCCCTTTGTGGGGTTCACTCTTGTTGGTTGGGTAACAAGTTGTGTTACGTCAATAGCAGTAAAGGAGTCTCAGGTGAAGGAGGATGCGGGGCTTAGCCAGTTGTTGTTTAGATCACCCATGAGAATATGCTCAGGGGAATGTGGTAGAGAGGTGAGATACTCCATTAGAGGGACCAGGGCCTGAGTTTGATTTTTTTGGGGGGAATATAGACGGAGGTTAGAAAGAGGGGGCCTTTAGAGAGGTCGGGGGTAAGTTTTAGGGTAAGGGCCTGGGCCCTGAGGTTAAGGACAGGGGCTGGGAGGGCTACTACTCCAGGAAGGGAGTCTTTGATATAAATAGCACAGCCTCCACCTAGTCTCCCTACCCGGTCTTCTCGAAAGAGGGAGTAGCCAGGGAGTGAGACAAGGGAGTCAGGGGTAGAGTCAGATAGCCAGGTTTTGACTAGGGAGATGTCAGGTTTGTGGACAGTGACCCAACATTGGAGCGAGTCAAATTTATTCAGGAGACTGCAGATATTCATAGAAGCAATAAGGAGCCCAGGGGATCTAGTCAAGGAGTTATTGTGGGTTGGGATGAATGTTCCCTGGTCGGGGGGGTGTGGAAGGCATTTTTGCATCTAGCGAGATAGTAGGAGTGGGAGAGCTTAGAGACACAAGGGGTGGGCAAAGAGGTACAGGCTGGGCAGGCTAGTACAATAAGTTGCCCATAGGCGTAAAGGGGGGAAGCTAGTTAGTCGGTAGATCTTTGAAGTATGCACTCTTGCCCTTTTTGATGTCCTTTCTGCAGGCATTTCGCAGAGCCCTGTAGTTGTTGAGATCAGAGGCTAGCCTTGAGTTTTTATAACGGAGCCAGCTTTTGTCCCTTAACTTAAGTTTAGTTAGTAGGTCAGCTTTCAACCATCGGGTTTGTCTATTTTTTACCTTGTGGGTTACGAGTTTGCAGTGCTTGTCCTGGAGTTCCAGGAAGTGTTTTAAGAACAGGTCCAGGGCAGCCTGAGCATCATTAGATAAGAGAATGGGGGACCAATCAGTAGAAGCAGTGTCGTTCAGGAAAGACTGAGGGTCAAAGTTTGCATAGTTATGGAAGGTGAAGAAGCGAGGTCCAGTCTGGGTAGGCCTATCTTTTCCCCATATACAGTATGTTGGGGAATGATCAGTGATCGCGTCTGGCAGTACTCCAGAGGCAATTACATTTTCAGGGCGATTGGTCATTATCCAGTCTAGTAGCATGTTGGAGCGATGGGTATTTCAAACAACATGAAGTCTTGCTGTATTCTGACTATTGCAGTGATCACCAACCTTTGAACTGCCCCGGAACACAGAGTTAACTTTCCATGCAGGGCATGGAACGCTGAGCTCGAGCTTGGTTGAAGTCCCTGTCTGCTGCTGTTTGAACTCCAACCGTCAGATTCTTTACTCCGCCTCACTGAACAGTCGCTCCGGAGATTTGTCCTTTGCTCGGTTCAAAAAAGTTGGTTAAAGTGTCATTTTTTTCACTCTGTTTCGACCGAATTTCTGCTACTGAACCTGTCGGTTAAGTCTCTGTCTGTGGTACCGTGAGTATTAGGTTTTGAATTTAGTTTCTGTGTGGAACTTGTAAACATTTGATCGGTTCAGTTTGAACTGATCGGTTAGTGTTTTAATAACTATTGAATTTATTAGTGTGGTAACCGGTCCGTATCAGTTCTAAAAAAAAACTGATTTAATTACATGTTTTTTCCAAGACCCGTAACATGGTCAGGAACTGATAGGGGTGTCTTGCCTGGTGAATTGCTGAAAAAAAGCGTAAGCTGTGGTTAGGATTGGCCATGTCTGAGAAACCGAAGAGAAAAAAATGGGACCACTGGGTTTCAACACTGTAGTGTGTGTGGGGAAGCCTTTGCCAAGGCTGATCCCCACACCACCTGTGTTTGTCTGGGGTTTGACCACCTCATTTCAGACTGCCAAATTTGTAAAAGTTTTCCCAAAGCTACCCTGGATAAGAGAATAGGTAGACTGAGGGAAAGAGAGGCCAAGAAGTCCGCTGACCTGGATGGCCAGCTCGGTTCGGTTCTGACCGAACCAGAAGAGTACCCTCTGACCAAGCGAAACTTCTTTGGGCAAAAGGAGAACCGATTCTGAGGAGTCGGTTCCAGCTAAAAGAAAGAAAAGGGAAAAATCATCCGGTTCGGATCCACAAGTTCTTTCTCCGACCGCTGATGAAATCGCCAAAGCGATAAGGATAGTTCAGTCGCTAACTTCGGTTCTGGCCGAACTGGCACCATCGGTCAGGGGCTCGGTTCGGTCGGTTCCCCCGGTTCCGGATTATACTTTAGAGGAATTTTTATGAACCGGAGGAGGATGAGGATGATGATGAGGATGAGGAGGAGGAGGGTGGTGGTGGTGGTGATTATGAAAGTCTGGATGTGCCTATTGACCCGGACATCTCCCTAGACAGACCTTCAGGTGTTTCTCCTCCAAGGCTTTCTGAGTCCCCTTCCCATTTTATGTTTTACAAGAAAGTGGCTGAAACTCTCCAGCTTCTAATGGAAGAAGCAGTAGAGGATCAGGAGGAGCCTGATTTTGTAGAGATGATGGACATCCCAGAGTCCAGGAGATTGTCTGTTCCCCTCCATAAATCTTTTGAGAAACAGACATTTAACATTTTAAAGACTCCTAATTCCATACCTCATGTGGACAGAAGAATGGACAAGAGGTATACCCTTTCAGGCTCGGATACGGAGTTCCTTTCCCAGCAATGCAGCCATGTAGGGGTTGTGCAGGCTGCTGCCTGTGATAAGGTAAATATTCCCTTGGCTTCACACCCCCCAGATAAGGACTCCAGGAGGATTGATGCCATGGCAAAGAAGCAGTACATGGCAGCATCCTTGGGACTCAGGCAGGCTAACTATATGGCCTACACAGCTAGATACCAGAAGTCCAGGTGGGACACTGCTGGCTCTGGCTAAACAGGCCCCTGACCAGCTTGCCAAGGAGCTGGATCAGGTGGCTGCAGATGGGATTGAGGCATCCAAGGTGCAATTTCATGCTGCTGTGGACTCCAGTGATGCTTCATCTAGAGTCATGGCTACATCTGTGGCCCTTCGGAGGATGGCTTGGCTCAGATGTACTAGCCTATCACAGGATACCCAGGCTAAGGCCATGGATTTCCCTGTCATTGCTAATTCTCTGTTTGGGGAGCAGACGGAGAACTACATGAAGAAGATGGACGAGTACAGGACCACCTATAGGAGTGCTCAGGCCAAAGAAAGGCAAGCCAATCCTCAGAGACAGCATTCCAGGGGCAGGGGCAGGCCTTTTCAAAGGCCTTTTTACCAAGCCCAGGCCTCCTCTTCTGCTTATGCTCAGAGGGGGTTCTTCAGAGGGAGAGGCAGACAGGGAATGAGCAGGCCTGCTTCCACCCCTCAGCCTAAAGCTCCTGCCAAGCAGACACCCTGATGGGTCTGCCCGGGTCGATTCTCCAATACCTGTAGGGGGCAGGCTGGCTTACTTTGTCCAGGACTGGAAGTCTTTAACATCAGACAAGTGGGTCCTGGAAGTAGTAAGCCAGGGACTAGTTCTCGGCTTCAAAAAATTTCCCAAGATGAGAACCAGATCCTTTCCACCTGCAAAACCATCAGAGACCCTTGCCCTAGAGGCAGAGGTTTCTTCCCTTCTTGCTCTCAGAGCCATAGAAAGGGCTCCTACCCTACACAGGGGCAAAGGATTGTACTCCAGGTACTTCCTAACCCCCAAAAAGACAGGAGAATGGTGGCCCATCCTGGATCTAAGATATCTGAACAAGCACCTTTTAAAACCAAAATTCAAAATGGTGATTCTGGGAATAATTCTGCCCTCTCTAAGGCCAGGGGACTGGTTAGCCTCCCTGGACCTCAAAGATGCCTATTTTCACATTCCCATCAGGTGCTCCCACAGAAAGTACCTCGGGTTCGAGTTGCCCTCAAGCCACTATCAATTCAGAGCAATGCCCTTTGGCCTAACATCAGCCACAAGGGTGTTCACAAAGTGCCTGGCAGTAGTGGTTGCTTTCCTAAGGAGAAAAAAGATCTCCATCTTTCCATACTTGGACGACTGGCTCATAGTGGGTCAGTCTCCAGACCAAGTCAAGTCACATCTTCTAATAACTCAGCAAGTTCTCACTTCCTTAGGATTCCTTCTCAACCTTCCAAAGTCAGTTCTCAAGCCAGTACAGCTCCTTACCTTTATAGGGGCAGAGCTGGATACAGTAAGAGCAAAAGCCTTCCTTCCCCTGGACAGGGCAAGGACCCTTATAGAACTGGCCTCTTCATTCACCCTTCAGGTGTCTCGACCAGCAAGGCACTTCTTGCAGCTCCTGGGCCACATGGCAGCCTCTACAGCAGTGGTCCAGGGAGCAAGATTCCAGATGAGGGACATTCAGTTCCACTTAAGAGCCTTCTGGTCCCAAAGAAAGGATTCCCTTACCAAACTAGTCCCAGTGACTCGAACCCTGATCCAGGCTTTGCAGTGGTGGCGGGATCAGGACAATTTAAGACAGGGAGTTCCTTTTGTCACTCAGTCTCATTCAGTAATACTCACCACGGATGCCTCCCTGCTGGGCTGGGGAGCCCACTTGGGGGATCTTACCACCCAAGGGCTGTGGTCTCCTCAAGAATCTCTGCTTCACATCAATCTCTTGGAACTCAGAGCAGTGTTCTTGGCACTGCAAGCCTTTTCCAAATCTGTACAGAACAAGGTGGTCCAGATCAGAACAGACAATAACACCACAATGTGGTACATCAACAAGCAAGGAGGCACTCGGTCTATGGCCTTGTGCACAGAAGCAATGAAGTTGTGGTCTCTGGCTTATTCCCTGCAAACCTCTCTGATAGCAGTTCACCTCCCAGGGAAGGACAATGTCCTAGCAGATGTTCTCAGCAGGCTATCTCAGGACCATCACGATCCCCGAGTTTTGCAAGTTATTTTCTCCAGATGGGGCACCCCACAGATGGATCTTTTTGCAGCCCCAGACAATCACCAACTTCCTCTCTTTTGCTGCAGACCCCCAGTCTTGGGCACAGTCCCCCTGGATGCTTTGGTACTGAATTGGGAAGGGAAGTTCCTGTATGCTTTCCCTCTCCTATTCAAAGTGCTAGTCAAGATCAGGTCTCAACCATACAAAGTGATTTTGATTGCTCCAGACTGGGCCAGACAGCCCTGGTACCCTCTGTTGCTGTCCTTAGCAGTCCAGCTTCCCCTGTCTCTTCCCAGGAATTACAACCTGTTGACATCCTCTTAGGGAAGGATTTGGTATCCGAACCTCAACTCTCTCAATCTCAAGGCCTGGCTCTTGAAGAGTTAGTTTGCTGATCTGCACCTCTCTCAAGGGGTTCTGGATATCCTTAAGGCTTCTCGAAAGCCTTCCACTAGAAAGACTTACAACTCCAAATGGAAAAGGTTCACTATTTGGTGCTCTAGTAAACATATTTCTCCAGAATCTGCTGGTTTGCCTACAGTCCTGTACTATATGGATCATCTTAATGGCTTGGGGCTTAGACCAGCTACACTTAAAAGTGCATCTGGCAGCTGTTTCTGCCTTCTTGTCAGTAGGCAAGCCCTCTCCTCTTTCAGCCCATCCTGTGTTCTGTAAGTTCTTCAAGGGATTGTTGCACACCAATCCCCCCTTTAGGGACCCTGCTCCTGCTTGGGACCTTAATGTTTGCATTGCTCAGCTTATGTAACCACCTTTTGAGCCTTTGTCCTCTGCAGAGCTTAAGTACTTGACTTGGAAAACTGTGTTTTTGGTAGCCATTACCTCTGCCTGGCGTATCAGTGAATTACAGGCCCTGTCAGTGGAGCCTGATTTCATCTCTTTCCATAGAGATAAAGTGGTCCTACGGACTAACAGGAAGTTTTTGTCTAAGGTAGTTTCAGATTTCCACGTTAATCAGTCTGTGTCTCTCCCTGTTTTCTTCACTGACCATTCCTGCTCTGGAGAGAGGAGGTTGCACAGCCTGGATGTAAAAAGAGCCCTTAGCTGCTATATAGAGTGCACCAAGGGTCACAGGTTTGAGTCCCTCCAGTTGTTCCTCACATATGGAGAGGTCAGTAAGGGCAAACCTGCCACTAAAAGATCTATTGCCAGGTGGATTGTCTCTTGTATACAATTCTGCTGTGAGAAACTGGGTAGAACCCCACCTTCAGGCCTGAGGACTCACTCTACTAGAGGGGCAGCTGCTTCCCTAGCTGCTGCCAGGGATATTCCTATCTTAGAAATTTGTCAAGCAGCCACCTGGAAAACAGTCCATACATTCACCAAGCATTACTCTCTGGATATCCAGGCTAGGAGTGCTGCTCGGTTTGGCACAGCAGTACTTCAGAGCCTATTCCCAAAGTAGGTTCTGTCCCTCCATGGAGGTACTGCTTGGTAGTCTGCAGTAGTCAGAATACAGCAAGACTTCATGTTTGAAGAAAAAATTACTTTCCTTAGTAATGTTTTCTTCTAATGGAGTCTTGCTGTATTCTGACCTCCCACCCTGCCTCCCCTCTCAGAACCTTGTTTTTGGGATGTGGATGGGTAGGAGCAGTGTTGGCACCCTAGAGGTGCCCCTTTCTCACCCTCCTTTATTTTGGGTGTGTTGTGTTTTTGTGTTTTGGGTTTCCTGACTTGAGTCTTTGCTTTGAAACAAAAAAACCCTTCTTGATAAATGTAGTTGCCAGTTGGCTAGTGTGAGTTTTACAGTTTCCACACAGAACTTCTAGTGAGTATAGCTCGTAAAGATCTGACGGTTGGAGTTCAAACAGCAGCAGACAGGGACTTCAACCGAGCTTGAGCTCAGCGTTCCATGCCCTGCATGGAAAGTTAACTCTTTGTGCTCCGGGGCAGTTCAAAGGTTGGTGATCACTGCAATAGTCAGAATACAGCAAGACTCCATTAGAAGAAACAACATTACTAAGGTGAGTAATTTTTTCTTCTGGTAGGTTCATCAATAAGCTGGTGTAGGTAATAACTCTGCAACTTGGTCATTAATGTTGTTTGGTTACTGCCCAGCCAATTTATGTTTAGGTCCCCAAGTATAAGGACGTCATTCCTTTCGACAAGGCATGAGGCTTGTTCCAATAAGTCATCTAGCCCTACTAGTCCATCTGAAGGGGGATTGTAGACGCACACGATGTGAAGTTTTTTAGTACCAAGAGTGAGCAGGACATGTAGTGCCTCACAGTGGCATAGGGTAGATGTCTTAACAGCAGAGACAAAGGTGATCTCTAAAGTAGACGGCTGTTCCACCCCCTCTTTTGGGTGTAGTTCTGTCAAGTCTCAGAAGGTTATAGTGGGGAAGGGGGCATAGAGAATCTGGTATGGCAGGTTTTAGCCACGTCTCAGTTAGGCATATAACAGGCTTGTAAAGGGTGGTCCAGGATTCAAGCTCAGAAAGATTGTGAGCAAGACTCCTGATGTTATGATGTGCTGTAAGACCTTTGGCATTGGTGATAGTGTCAGGTGGGACAGTAGATGGTCCTGGATTTAACTCAACATCACCTGAGAGCAGGATAGCAAGTAGGAGAAAGTACCATAGCTTGTGGTGCATGAAAGAACCACGGGCATGTAGGAACAGGTGGCATTTCTTATGTACATGGGCAGCTAAGTGTTTCCAGATCTTATTTAGTAACACTGGGGAGGGGTCAAAACAGGGGACAGGAAGTATTAGTAGATAAGAGTAGTAGTAATCCTGGAATGCAAAGTAGGGAGGGGTAGCTTTATTATGGAGTGCCATAGGCATGGACAAGAATAGTAGTGGTGGTGTGACCATAAAAGTCGGCAACATCAGAGGTCATTTTAAAATAGTTATTTTGGGGCTGTGAATAACAGCTCAAGGCACCAGTGAGGCTGAGAGGGTGCCCGAAAGGAAGGTTAACTTGTTAGGGGGTTTGGCAAAAACTTCACACAGAGTGATTCAGCTAAGACGCAGCTAGGTAGAGGGGGTTCATTCAGAGTAGCAGGTTGAGGTGGCAGTCACACTAGGCTAGCAGGAGTAAAGATAGAGGGAAAAACTTGTGCGATGAGAAAACAGGCACTGCAAGCAGTTTAGGTAATACTGGGATTTTAGCCAGTAAGTAATTTAATCCTGCCAGAAAGGGTGGTATAAAGGTAGGAGCTTGGGGAAATTAGATTCAGATTAGGCCAGATTATTTAGGAAGCCAATGAGAAGAGGGGGTGGACCAAGAGGGAGGAGTTGCGGTGTATTTAATGGGGTCTTGGGAGGGGTGGGGAGGGAGAAAAAAACCTGTGTAAATGCAGAAGCAGCTATGCTTGCAAAACCGGCTGAGAAAAGGTGCTGAAAACTCAGTCTATGGTCCAGAGAGTCAAAGAAAAGGCACCAGTCAGCAAGGCAGCCCTCAGCCGGCGGACCAATCAGCGTCTGCAGGGAGCCACTATCAAGAGGAGCCCAGTGGAGAACGGCAAGCTAGTGGAAGCAGCATGTACCTGTGCTTGTAGTCCGGGCGGGGGCCAGGCAGGTGGGCAGGAGCAGATGAAGGGTTCCACGGGTGGCGAGCGGCGGCCGGTGAGACTGCCGTTCGGCTCCGCCTCTGGATGTGTGGCGCTGCACCAGCGGGGACTACCTGAAGAAGGAAGGACACAGAAAAATATATAGAGGAGCTGTGGTCACAGAGACAGGGGAAATCGGGGGGCGGGGAGCAGGCGGCAGACCATCAGCAGGGGGTGAAGGTGATCAAGCTTAGAACAAAAGGACAAAGTACAGAGGTTTAAGATGGCTGAGGGTGGGGTCCTAGGTGCAAGCAAAAGGGGTTGGGTAATTTGAAACAGTGGACTAGAGCCGGGGCGGGGGGGCAGTTAGATTAGGAAGAGGTCTAGTGAAACAGAAGAGCGAGTGATATGAAGAGAGATTCAGGAGCAGGCAGGAGTTGGGAAAGTTGTAGGCAGGTAGGGATTGGCAACAATAAGATAGAGCAGGGGAGGTTAACAGTTTTAAGCAATCACAGCACTTTTAGTAATTTAAATTCAGCAGATAAAATCAGGCTAGTAACAGAAGCAAAACTGATACATGTAGGCAAATAATCAGTACAAAAAACCCCTGTGTAAATGCAGAAGCAGCTATGCTTGCAAAACCGGCCAAGAAAAGGCGCTGAAACTCTGCCTGTGGTCCAGAGAGTCAAAGAAAAAGAGGGGCACAAATCAGCAAGGCAGCATGTGGCCGGCCGACAATCCCATGATCACAGAAACCAATATTATAATGCAAAATAATTTCAGATTATCACAGTCCTGCCAGTGTCCCCATGATCTTCAGCTGTGCAGTGCAGTCTGCGTGTCTCACTTTCTGCTCTTGCCTGCCAAGCGATGGGCTAATCAAAGATGTTTCACTCGGGGAGGCATGTAGGCTGCACTGTGTAGCAAAGAATAAGTGAAACTGGCAGGACCGATACAAGTAACTGAAATTACTTGTTTCATGGGGATACACAACTAGTTGGAAAGAGATTTGGAGGGTGTGTTTCATTGTTGGTTTGGGGGGGGGGTTACCAGTTAATACAAAAACAAAAAAAAATACTAATTTGATAATAGATTACCTTGCTCATTGTTTGTTTTTTTGTTTTAAAACACCATTTTGGATTGTGAAGGTCTACACAACCACTCGGGAACTGATTGCGTTAACTTTGGGGATGAAAAAAGCAAAAAACAATCTCTTTACATTATTCTATATTGAAAGGATATTCTAGGGACATGGATATGTTGTTCCATCCACACTATTTGGCATAGTCCTCTCCCCTTCAAAAAGTGCCAGATAATCTTTAAGCTGGCTCCTCCCACCCACCGGGGTGGTATATCCCTCTTCTCCACACCATGACACCAGATCTTCCTTTCCACTGGAAGAATCAGGTTCTCCCCTTTGCGCTCCCGCGTTGTAGACCCTAACACTTTCTGGTCCATTTGGACTGCTTTAAAAAAAACTTCACTACCATTTCGGTATGAGTCTTCGAGCTTCCCGACTGCGATGGATAACAAGTCCACACCTGGATTTCTCCAGTACCCTTGCAGGCAGATGTCTTGTACTAACCCCCATGCCACGTGCATTTACTACCTGGGCTACGAACATGATACCCAGGCCTGCGAATTATGTTGGTCTTTTCATGCAACGGTCCTAGAGGACAGCATCGCCTGCCTTAAGTTGGGCCGCCTGGAAACTACATCCACCGGTCAAATCTAAAGGTCCCCGTTGGGTGGTCTCTGCAACTGTGGGGTCTGCCGAGCAGCTAGAACAGCTTGCCTCCTTTGAAGAGGAGGAGGAGGAGGCTCAGGCCACCGCTCAGTCCTCTTCGGCTTCTGTTTTCGTGCTGCTCCAGTTCGACTCCACTTTTTCAGGCTCCTTCAAAGAGCTGTGCCAGTCCCTCCCGATGAAGGGTCAGGGTCCTTCTGAATCTCATAGCTCTCTATCTCGAAAGGAGTCGAAAAAAGAGAAGACTCATTGTAGACGTTCGCGCGACAGGGAGCATTCTCGATTTCACGATTCTCAGGTTTTGACCATGGTTGAAACTGTGACCTTGGCCGCTGGCTTCACGGAGACCCCATCAGGCAAGTCTGTCAAGATGCGGGCCAGTGATGTGGATGAGATCTTTCTCGACCCAATTGACCAGTTGTCATCCGAAGAGGCTGATAACTCTCTGTTCAGGACTCCAGTCCTGTCTGTGGCTATAGAAAGGGCTGCTCAGTCTGCTGATCAGAACCGTCCAGTCACCGACCAGGAGGAGCTGCGGCATTCTCCGGTTCCTCTGAGATCCCCCATCGGTATCCCCAGCTGCCGCGGTCGAGGTCTCTGCCCTCTTCCAGTGGGTCGAGCAGCTCCTGCTGTCATCCGCCCTCCTGCTCTCTGCACCACAGGAAGCGGCGCTGCTGCTATTCCTCGTCTTTGTTCTCCTTGGGTGAGGAGAGGCTTCGGCGCAAGTTGCGTCTGTGCTATGAAGACCTTATGTGGCAACAGTTGGTGCAGGCCAGTACAAAGCTGACCCCTGTTTCCACACCGGCCATCACTTGGCTGTCACCCAGGAGGTCAACACAGGCTCCCCCGTGGGGTCGGTAGAAACCATCCTTTCCCCCAGTGGAGCCGGTAAAGACCGTCTTGGTTTAGCTGAAGCCTGCCTCTCTGCCAATTATGGTGGAGCCACTGCCCAAGCAGCCGTTGACCTCGCTCTAACCAAGGAGTCTCAGCCGGTCAAGGGGCTTCCCCACCGGCTGTCTGTCGCCGTCACACCTGACTGCCCGCAGAGGGTTGAAGGTGAGCTGGGCGGTCAGCTGCTTTACGCGGACTCCTTGTCGACTGGACAGGAGTACAGTGAGGAATCCTCAGACTCTGAGGAGTCCGTGAGGGATCTCTTGGCGGAGGAAGGGCCTACTTCCTTCCTGGGCATCCTCTGCCTTATCTCTGAGTCCATGGGGATGAAAGTGGAGCCCATCTAGAAGCAGGCTCGCTATCCCCTTACAGAGATTTTGGACAAAGGGGACTCTCCGGAGGCTTTTTCAGTGGTAAAGGCCATTGTCGGCCCAGCCCTGGAGCTTTGGCAGCGCCCCGCATCCTGCCCTCTGCCTGGATGGCCCGCAAGTATGCAGTGCCCATCAGTACCCTCTCTGGTTTCTCTGAGCACCACAGGGGCTAGTAGCAGACCCCTTGTTTCAGCACTTGGGTGATATCTGGGATGTCAACAAGCTGCCGGACAAGGAGTCCAAGAAATTGGACAGTGCAGCTAAAAAAAAATTCTATACTGCCTTCTCGCTCAGCCTCTGTCAGGTGAGTTTGGATGTCTTGATGGCACACTTCTCCCATGCCCTCTTGGGCTCTTTGGATGAGGTGATTCCTCACCTGCCTGCAGACCTTCAGATCACGGTCAAGCAGGTCCGAGATCAGGGCTGGGCTGTGGCCAAGCAGCAGCTGCATATGGCTTTGGATCTGGGAGATTCCTGTGCCCTCTGTGGCGGCTGCGGTAGCCATGCGTTGTAAGGCTTGGCTGCGGATCTCGACATTCACGACACACTCTGCACAAGCTGGTGGATGTTTCTTTCTTGGGCACTGACCTGTGTGGCCCCGGTGTAGAGGGTCACCTCCAGCGCATCAAGAAAGTACAATGCCACCTTTTACTCTTAACATCCGCACAAAAGGATCCCAAGGGCTCTAGGTTACAGAAGCGAAGGCCTTTTCGGTCCTCCACTCGTGCGGCAAAACCAGCCCAGCAGCAGGCACAGTCCTGGCAACCTAGGCCCAAGTCAGTGGCCTCAGTTGTCCATAAGCCTGGAGGTAAGGGACCTGGTGGTGCCTCAGCTGGGTGATCCTCCTCCAAGCCTGCTCAGTGACGGGATGGAAGGTGCCATCCTCATACCAGTCATACCTCCCCTGGATCCTCCTGTGGGGGGCCGGCTCTGCCACTTCCTTTCCGCCTGGGCCACTGTCACCATGGACAGGTGAGTTCTAGAAGTGGTCAGTCAGGGTCTGCCTCTGGAATTTGAGCAGTGCCCTCCAAGCCGAGCCTGGCGCACCACAGGAGGACTTTGTATCTGCAGACACTATGTCTGCTCTTCAAGACTGTATCCCCAGCTCCTCTGCAAGGAGGTCGTGGTCGTAGTAGAGGATCCTCTAGAACACCCAGGGTTTGTCTCCAGGTACTTCCTGGTGCCAAAGCGGATGGGGGGCTGACACCCCATTCTAGTTCTGCATGACCTGAACAAGTTCCTCAGGTCATGCACCTTCAGGATGGTAACACTCTCTCCCAGGTTGTACCATCTCTAGAGCAAAACATGTGGTTTTGCTCCCTGGATCTTCAGGATGCATTCTTTCATGTCCTGATCCATCTGTGCCACCGAATGTTCCTCTGCTTTGTAGCCGAGGGAACACTGAGTTCCGGGCCATGCCATTCTGCCTCACCTTAGCCCCCAGGGTCTTCAAATGTATAGCAGCGGTGGCAGCTTACCCGAGGCACCGAGGGGTCCGGGTGTAGCCCTTCCTGGATGACTGCAGGTCTCTCCAGGCAGGAGGCGGAGCGGCCCAGTGACCTGGCCCTACAGAACTGCACCTCCCTTGGCCTCCTGGTCAACGAGGCCAAGTCGGAACTCGTGCCCTTGCAGGTGATCAGCTTTATCGGGGCAGAGCTCAATTCTGGCCGAGCCAGAGCCCAGCTCCTGACAGGCAGGGCAGAGGTTCCTCCTTTGCCTGATCATTTCAAGTTGGACAATTGCACCCTGCCCAGGACTTGCTGCACCTCCTGGGTTACATGGCAGCCTGTACCAGCGTGGTCCTATGGGCCCATTGGAATATGCACTCCCTGCAGTGGGAGCTGGCCAGCCGGTGGTTTCAGCGCAAAGGTCACTGTGACCCAGAAGATGTGGGATGTCTTCCAGTGGTGGCTAGTCCCAGAGAATATGCAGGAAGGGATCCAGTTTGTCCACCTGAGCTGATGGTCATCATGACGACAGGCTCCTCTCTCACGGGCTGGGGTGCCCATCTGGGGGAGCACAGAGTCCATGGGCTCTGGACTCCCAAGAAGTCCGATGGCACATCAGCCTGCAGGAGCACTGGGCAGTTCGGCTGGCGCTGACTGCATTTGCTTCACATATTCGGGGTCAAATGGTCCAAGTCCAGATGGACAACACCACAACCATGTACTGCGTCGACAAATGGGGCAGGATGCACTCCCGCTGCCTTTGTGCAAGGAAGCTCTCTGCATTTGGAGCCTCATGCGCAGCCTGGAGGCAGATCTCCTAGCCATCCATGTGGCAGGAGCCTCCATTCAGCTGGTGGATGCCCTCAGCTGGGTAGGCGAGGCGTCTCTCGAATGGTCTCTCCATCCGGAGGTAGTTCACAGCCTGTTCTCCCAGTGGGGCACCCTTCAGGTGGACCTGTTCGCCTCCAGGGAGAATGCAAAGCTGAGGCTGTTCTGTGCCCATCACATCAGCATGGCTCACTGCATGGGGATGCCTTCTTGAGGCCTTCCCTCCACTTCCTTGATCCACAAGGTGCTGCTCAATTCAGGAGGGATAAGGCACGGGTGATTCTGGCAGCTCCATACAGGCCATTCCAGTTTTGGTACCCCGGTCGCCTCAGCAACAGACTCCCAAGGAGTCTACCTCGCCGCCTGAACCTGCTGTCCATCAGTCAGGGGAAGGTACTCCACACAGACCTTCAGTCCCTGCATCTGACAGTCTGGTTCCTGAGCAGCTAGAGTTCCAGGCTTTGGGTCTCTCCGAAGATGTCCTCACAGTAGTGGTAGCATCTAGGAAGGAATCTACCAGAAAATTCTATTCTTTCAAATGGAAGAGATTCTCCATTTGGTGTCGGAGCAAGGGGTGGCCCCTTTGACCTGTCCGGTGGCCAGTATTTTGGACTACCTGTTGTCCCTCTCCAAAGGGGGACTTCGTTCAGTGACCCTTAAGGTGCACCTGGCAGCTATCTCTGCTTACCGGGTGCTGGCTGGTCAGCAGTTGGCTCGGGAGAAAGTGGTCTGGTGCTTTTTCAAAGGTTTAGATCACATTTCTCCTCCGGTGCCTGAACCACCACCATGGGACTTGTTGCTGGTTTTGGCGGAGCTCATGGGCAGGTCATTCGAAGCGATGCACAGGTGTGAGATCTCACATGTCGTGAAAGTCCACCTTCTTTGTGGCTATCGCTCCAGGCGCTTTCTGTGGAGTCTCCTTACCTGGTCTTCCACAAGGACGAGGTTGTCCTGTGCCCCAACCTGGAGTTTTACGTTAATCAGATGATTCTAACATACTAAAATGCCAGCAGAATAGGCCCAACGGTCTTTCGAGTCTGCTTGATTGGTCAGCCCCCACCCTGGGTGCTGACCTTGCTGCCCCCTCGCCTTCTCTGGCTTCTCCCTTCCCAGTTCCGGATATTCTTGCTGCATTGGATTTTGCTTCCAGAACCCTTCCCCTGTACCTGTCCCAGCCCCTCTTGAACCCCTCCACCGTGTCTGCCTCCTTTCTTCCAGTGTTCTTCCTGAATCACAACTCTGAGACCGAACACAGGCTCCATACTCTGGACCTGAGGTGAGCGCTTGCTTATTACAAAGAGTGCACGTCTGGAGTTCGGGGAGAGGCTCATCAGCTGTTTATCACCTACGCTGAAGCTGCACCTGGCAGACCTGCAGCCAAGAAGATGATTGGCAGGTGGATCATTTCCTGCATTGATCTCTGCTGTAGGTTGGCAGGTAGGGAGCTGGCTCATTCCACCCGTCTTACCACTGTGTTGGTGGCTGATTCTAGGGACGTCTCTATTCAGGAAATATGCAGGGCTGCTACCCGGAAGTCAGCAAACACCTTCATTTCCCATTACCACATTGACCTTGAGTTACGCCAGGATGCTGGTTTTGGGGCCTCAGTTCTCCAGTCTCTGTTCCCTAAATAGGGGATTTGTGCCTTGCCTCCCTCCTCCCAGAGAACTGCTAAGTCTGCCAAATGGTGTAGATAGAACAGCATATCTACATCCCTAGAAACACAGCCTAGGTTACTCACCTGTAACAGTAGTTCTAGAAGTGGTATATGTTCATTCACACTGACCCACCCGACCTCGCCTGGCTTTGGCGCACAATCTCTGCTTCCAGTGGGCAAGATCTGGTGTCATGGGACGTAGCCGAGGGATATACCACCCGGATAGGTGGGAGGAGCAAGCTTTAAGACTTTCCGGCCTTTCTTAAAGGGGAAAGGACTGTGTCAAACAGTGCAGATGAACAACATATACCACTCCTAGAACTACTGTTACAGATGAGTAACCTGTGTGTCCTGCCTGTGATAAGTTTTGTCTACAGAGTGGAGAGACCGGGTCTCCATCTTCATCAGCTACAGCTCATCGGATACCTGTAAAGACAGCTGGAAAGCACAGAATTTGTACTTGTTATAGATGGGGAAGATATGAATTATTTTCTTAATGTTTAAAATATCTTACAGAATATGCTATACAGACATAAGCTGCCCTCAAGAAGATCAGTATCCACCTAACATAGCTGTGAAAGTTAACCACAATTACTGTGCTGTGCCGGTAAGTTGGTCTCAATTTTGTTTCCATTTCCTGGAATTATTTGACTGTTTAACTTTGTAATTAGTATTTCTAGGGACATGGATATGTTGTTCATCCACACTCATTGGCAGGTATCCTTGCCGCTTTAAATCTTGCCGGAAGGTCTTCAAGCTTGCTCCTCCCACCCACCCGGGTGGTATAACTCTCGGCTCCGCCCCATGACGCCAGATCTTCCTTACCGCTTGGAAGCTCAGGTTCCTCCTAACGCTCTGCGTTTGTGACTGGTTCCTATTTCTCCGTTTTGATTTAAAATAAATTTTGCAAAAGACTTCAGTCTTCTATCCTCGCTGCTGCGATGGACAAACGACTCGAGTTTGGAGATGCCCATGCGGGCAGAAGATGTCTCGGACGGATCCACACTCCCGTGTGTCTACTGCTTAGGCCTTGAGCACGACCCACAGGCTTGGCGACCTGTGCTCATCTTTCTCGGCCTCGCCTCAAGACCGTGCTTGCCCGATTGCAACTGGGCCGTCCCGAAGCGTTCCCTCCGTGAAGTCCAAGGAGGCCGGTTGGCGGTGTCCGGCTCGGGCGGATCAGCTCGAGCGGATGGTCCCTCGAAGAGGGCGGCGCTGGTCAGATCTTCCTCGCCACGGCATTTATCCCGCTCTCTCTGGGTTCTTCCTACACGGCTTCTTTTAAGGAGCTTTGTCTGTCCCTCTCCACTAAAGGAGAAGGGCTCGCGCTGCTGGACCTTATTCTCGGTCCAAAAGAGGGACAGGGGTAAGTCCTCCACGACGCTCTTGGGAGCGGGAAAGGTCCTCTCGGCCGCCGACTCGTCGGCTTCGGTCGATCGCTCGGTTTCGCCACTGGCCTCACGGTGTCCCCGTCAGGTCAGTTGACCGAGACTTCCACCGATGAAGTCGAGATTTTCTCGACCCATTGGACGGGCTGTCGCCTTTAGCAGCCGAGATTCCCTCTCCCGGTTCCCCGGAGGAGTTGAGGATCCCGTGGGCTCGCCTGTGCCTCGGTTCGGAGCCCTCGGATGGTACCATCCGAGCCGAAGGAGTGCGGTTCGCCGACACCTCCCGCAGCGACCTCGGAAATTCCGGGACTCCGGACCTCTTCAGCGGTCAGCCGATCCCACCGTCGCAGGCGGTCTCGGTCTCGGCACCGCGGTGAAGCGGCGTCGCGCTCGTCTCCTCCTCGGATGAGGGGAGGCTTCGGCGTAAATTACGTCGACGGTACGAGGACCTTATGTTGCAACAGCTCCTCCTGGCCGGGAATAAACCCGTCGCCTTCCCCGGCCATTAAGTGGCTGTCACCGGAACGGCCGACACAACCCCTCGACTTATCCGAGGAGCCTATACCCAGGCCGGTTGTTCGGCCAAAACCAGCTGCTCCACCGATTCCGGTGGAACCTCCGCCTCCACAGCCACCAATTGGGGCTCCGACCAAGGATTCTCGGTCGGCTAAGGGTCTACCCCATCGGTTGTCAGTTACCCTCACTCCCGACCGACCCGGCAGGTGAAGGGTGGCTCAGGCCAGAGGCAGCTCTTGAGGACTCTTCCGAGTCCGAAGATGATTCCTCCTTTTCTCCAAGCGACTGGACTTGGAGTCTTCAGGAGGTCAGTCAATGGACGATAGCCCGTCGTCCTTCCTAGGACTGCTTCGGCTCATCTCGGAGTCTACCGGGATGGAGCTCGAACCCGTTTCCAAACGGGCCAGGTATCCCTCACGGAGATTCTGGACCGAGGGTTCTCCGACGGAGGCCTTTCCGGTGGCCGAGGCCATGAGTGGGTCCGGCACTGGATGGCAGCGCTCGCTTCCTGCCCTGCGCCTTCGGCCAGGATGGCCAGGAAGTATGCGTCCCTACCGTTCCTTGTCCGTTTTGAACACCCTCTGCTGAGGGGTTGGTTACCGACATGCTTTCGCCGCGGGCAACGCCAGGGATGTGGACAAACCTCCTGACAAGGAGTCCAAGAAATTGACTATGTCGGGCGAAAAGTCTACGCTAATCCCTCTCTCTGCCTTCGTCAGGCCAGTTCGGCCGTCCTCATGGCACATTTTTCTCATGCCCTGTTGGGCTCCTGGATGAGGTCATCCTCATCTTCCCGCCGATCTGCAGACTACGGTTAAGCAGGTGCGGGACCAGGCAGGGCAGTGGCCAAACAGCAGCTCCAGACTGCTTTGGATATAGGGACTCATGTGCCAGATCGGTGGCGGCCGCAGTGGCTTATGCCGTCGCGGGCTTGGCTGAGGATATCCACCTTTACTTCGGATACCCAGCACAAGTTGGCGGATGTTCCCTTTTTTGGGACTGACCTCTTCGGCCCTGGGGTGGAAGGTCACCTGCAGAGGATCGAGAAGTCCAATGCCACCTTGGACTCGGTCTCTTCCGCTCAGAAGGACAAAGGCCGCAAACCACAGCCTAAGCCCTTTCGTCCTTCTGTGCCCCCGGCGCGCCCGGCCCAGCAACGTCAGGGCCAGCAGGCTCGGCCTTGGCATCCCAAACCCAAGCCGCCGGCTTCCTCTAACAGGAGGCAGGGAGGAAAGGGCCCAGGAGGTCCCTCGGCCGGTCCCTCCTCCAAGCCTGCCCAGTGACGGGCTGAGGGGTGTCGCCCCATCCCGTCACCTTACCCTGGGTCCCCTGGGAGGCGGCTCCGCACTTCCGTTCCGCCTGGTCCGCTGTTACCACGGACAGGTGGGTCTTGAGGTGGTGGGAAGAGGCCTGCCTCTGGAATTCGAGCAGGCACCACCCTTCAGAGCCGTCGCCTCGGGGAGCTCGGGATCCCCAGCCTCACTGGCGGCTCGTCGAGCCGCACCGCTCTCCTCCTCCAGAAGGAGGTGGTAAGAGAAGGTGGACCCTTCTTCAGACCCAGGGTTTGTGTCCAGGTACTTCCTGGTTCGAAGCGGACGGGGGCTGGCGCCCATTCTCGACCTACACGACCTAAACAAGTTCCTAAGGTCTCGAACCTTCAGGATGATCACGCTGGCTCAGATAATACCATCCTTGGAACGCGGCGTGTGGTTCTGCTCTCTGGACTTGCAGGACGCGTTTTTTCACGTCCCTATCCGTCCGTCTCACCAGAGATTCCTTCGCTTCCGAGCGGAAGGATCCCTCTTCGAGTTCCAAGCCATGCCCTTCGGCTTGTCTCCAGCTCCCAGGGTCTTCACCAAATGCATGGCAGTGGTGACAGCATTCCCTCTTGTGCTTGAGGTCGGGTGTACCTTACCTGGAGCGACTGGCTGATAGCAGCTCCCTCCAGGAAGGAGGCGGAGTGGTCAGAGATCTGGCCCTCCAGGTCTGCTCTCAACTGGGCCTCCTTATCAGCGAGGCCAAGTCGGACTCGAGCCGAGCAGGTGATTCTATTCATCGGGCGCAGCTCGACTCTCTTGAGCCAGGCGCGGCTCCGGCGGACAGGGCCGAGGTTCTTTCCTCCTTGCCCGATCATTTCTGGTTGGGCAATTCCTCTGCCGGGACTTCCTGCGCCTCCTGGGTCTCATGGCGGCCTGCACCAGCGTGGTCCGTTGGGCCCGCTGGAACATCGTCCCCTTCAGTGGGGACTGGCCAGCCAGTGGTCGACAACGCTGAGATCCCTTGGACCAGCTTGTGTCGGTGACACAGGGGATGTGGAACGCTCTCCAGTGGTGGACCGTTCCAGATCATTTGCAGGAGGGCATCCCGTTCATCCGCCCCGAGCCGACGGTCTCTCTATCGACCGATGCCTCTCTGATGGGTTGGGGTGCCCATCTGGGGGAACACCGGGCTCATGGCCTCTGGTCCCCGCGGGAGTCCCGATGCCACATCAACCTGCTGGAGCTCCGAGCGGTCCGCCTAGCTCTCACCGCCTTTGCTCCGTTCCTCCGGGGTCAAGTGGTCCGAGTCCAGACGGACAATACCACGACCATGTACTATCTAAACCGCCAGGGCAGGGCGCGCTCCATGCTTCTATGCAAGGAAGCTCTCCGCATTTGGTCACTCGTGCGCAGCCTGGAGGCGGATCTCCTAGCCATTCATGTGGCAGGAGCCTCCAACACCCTGGCCGATGCCCTGAGCCGGATAGGGCTGCATCCCACGAGTGGTCTCTCCTGCGGAGGTAGTACAGCATCTGTTCTCCTTTGGGGCACACCTCAGGTGGACCTGTTTGCCTCCATGGAGACGCGAGCTGAGTCTGTTCCATGCCGCCCCCTCAGCAGGGCTCGCTGCAGGGGGATGCCTTCTCGAGGCAATGGACCCCGGGCCTCTTTGCCTTTCCCCATTTCCCTTGATCCACAAGGTGCTTCTCAAGGCGAGGAGGACAAGGCGCAGGTGATTCTGATAGCCCCAGACTGGCCTCGCCAGTTCTGGTACCCAGATCTCCTCAGTCTCAGCTCCAGGACTCCGCGGCAGCTTCCAGCTCGCCCGGACCTGCTCTCAGTCAATCAGGGGAAGGTGTTCCATCCGGACCTTCAATCCCTGCACCTGACGGCCTGGTTCCTGAGCGGCTAGAGTTCCAGGCCTTGGGTCTTTCCGACGAGGTCCTCAATGTAGTTGAGGCTTCCCGTAAGGAGTCGACCAGAAAATGCTATGCCTTCAAATGGAAAAGGTTTTCCATTTGGTGTCAGGGCAAGGGCTTGGACCCTTCCTCCTGTTCCTTGGCAAGCATCTTGGACTATTTATGGTCCCTTTCTAGTCAAGGGCTTAGGGTCGACACTATAGGGTGCACCTGGCAGCCATCTCTGCTTACCGGGCGCGGGCGGAAGCAGTCGATGGCGCAGGAGAAGGTGGTCTGGCGCTTTTCCAAGGCCTTGATCACATTTCCTCCAGTGCGGGAACCCCCACTCCGTGGGATCTACTGCTGGTACTGGCAAAGCTCATGGGCAAGCCATTTGAACCTATGCACAGGTGTGCTCTCTCTCACCTGTCGTGGAAGACCGCCTTCTTGGTGGCTATCACGTCAGCCAGAAGGATGGGAGGCTCCAGGCGCTTTCCATCGAGTCTCCTTACCTGGTCTTCCACAGGGACAAGGTTGTCCTGCGCCCCCACCCGAAATTCCTTCCGAAGGTGGTGTCGGAGTTTCACCTTAACCAGGTGTTGACTCTGCCGGTGTTCTACCCCAATCACACCTCGGAGGCCGAATATAGGCTCCATACTCTGGACCCTAGAAGGGCGCTCACTTATTATAAGGAGCGCACGGCTGAAATTCGGGGAGAGGTTCGCCAGCTGTTTGTCACCTACGCTGAAGCCGCATCTGGCAGACCTGCAGCCAAGCGGACGATAAGCAGGTGGGTAACCTCCTGCATAGATCTCTGCTATAAGTTGGCGGGCATGGAGCCTCCCAGAGGATAAGAGCTCATTCTACCCGCCATACTGCTGCAACGGTGGCTGCTTCAGGGCGTCCCTATCCAGGAAATCTGCAGGGCTGCTACCTGGAAGTCAGCAAACACCTTCATTACCCACTACCACATCGACCTTGAGTCACGCGGGATGCTGGTTTTGGGGCCTCGGTTCTCAGTCTCTCTTTCCCAAGTAAGTATATGGGGTGTCGTCTTGCCTCCCTCCTCCCGGAGAACTGCTAGGAGTCTGCCAATGAGTGTGGATGAACAACATATCCATGTCCCTAGAAATACAGGTTACTCACCTGTAACAGGAGTTCTAGGAATGGTATATATTGTTCACCTGTCCCTGACTCTCCGGCTTGACGCACACAACCCTAGGCTCAGCGAGGGCAGATCTGGCGTCATGGGGCGGAGCCGAGAGTTATACCACCCGGGTGGGTGGGAGGAGCAAGCTTGAAGACCTTCCGGCAAGATTTAAAGCGGCAAGGATACCTGCCAATGAGTGTGGATGAACAACATATACCATTCCTAGAACTCCTGTTACAGGTGAGTAACCTGTATTTACTCATAAATTGTTTACTCCCTCCTCTCAGATTGTTGAGTGGGCCAGAAATATTTTATTAAATATCCTTGTTCAGCTGCAATTAAACATTTGGGCTTGTAGCTAGTCAGAGGCATTTCATAACTAAAAAGGAATATTCATTGTTGGGGGGGGGGGGGAGTGAACAGTGAAATAAAAGAAATCTTCAGTTCCTTGAGGTAACAGAGCTGAACTGTTTTGTACGGGGAGTGGGCTTGCGACAGCGGTGGTAATGGAGAGACCTGCTGTGTTCGTTCTCATTTTATCTGTGGTACCCATTCCAAGGACCACTTATTTAACTCCAAACATCTCTCCTACGTACTAGTGTACTTGCCTTCTTCCAGGCTTTTAAAATGTACGGTTCATTTTCAGGATGTATGTAGTTTTGGATGTATGCACAAATAATGCTGTCCCCAACAGTGCGTACAAGAGGCATGGACAGGATAGAGACCTACAAGTACCTCACAGGGGTCAACAGGGTACAGGAAGGAGTCTTTCAAATGAAAGAGCACCAGGACTGGGGGCATACCATGAAGCGGGGGTTGGGGAGTTCAAGAGGGATGCGAGGCAGTACTTGGGTGGTAGATGCCTGCAGCAGGCTACCAACAGATGCGGTGGAGGCAAAAATAGTGTGGGGAGGGGGGCACTTCAAGCATGCATGGGATATTCATTGTTGAATATTAGTAAATAGGCAGGGAGGAGGGAAGGTTGTCATGGACCGGTTCGGATCTGCAGAGAAGGACTAGGCACAGAACTTCTGGGGAGACTGGGTGGCCAAGTGGTCTTTTTCTGCTGACAGAATCTGTATTTGTTAAGGTTATGTTTCCTAGGGGTTACTGGATTGCTGTGTAAATTGCAAGTGGTTTCATAGACCAGTTTGCACCCTAATGGGGAACATTTCTGAATATTGACCTTCATAGTTTGAAAATGCATAAAAACTCAGAGGAGGTATTGGTTTAGCGTAGCTGGCAGTAGTCCAGAGATACCCCAGAGTAAGTCTGCCTTGTTTTGATACTACATGGTTACCATTGATTGTTTTGTTTTTGTTTTTTTTTTGGGGGGGGGATGGGGGGACCTTGTGATGTAATGGAATTTAAAGCTTTTCCTAAATAGTTTAAGAGAGTTATGGGCTTTCAAACCATGAAGGACACTGTCTAGAAATGTTCCCCCAGGGCAGCAGATAACTCAGCAGAAGCAGTGTTGGGAAATGTTCGCCAAAGGCCGCCGATACCTCAGCGAAAGCGGTGTTAGGAAATGTTTGCCCATGGCCGTTGATAATCCAGCGGAAGCAGTGTTAGGAAATGTGCACCCAGGGCCACCGATAACCCAGCAAGAGCAGTTATAGGAAATGTTTTCCCAGGGCCACCCGATACCCCAGGTTCAGGATCGGACTTTTGAGATCAGGCATAGGGGCGGCCTGGGCTTGGGACAGCAGGTGCCCAGTGGTCCTGTGCGGTTGGCTGTAGAGTCTGCTTCAACACAACTGGTGCTGCCCGCATCCAGTGTGCGCTATGTCATGCGAGGTCATGATTAGCTGAACTATGTCATATGGGGGAGGGTGGCACAGAAACAAGAGGAAAAAAAATATGGAGGAAAACCCTCAGATGGCAGCATGCTGACCAGGCAACTGCCTCACAGATCCTTAGTCAGGGAAGGTTGTGCTCCCTAGGGATGCGGGGGCAAGTCATCAGGAGTACAGAGGTAGGGGTAGGTACCTGCCTAAGGAAGATGGGAGATGAGGCTTGGGGGGTGTCGGTCAGGGGGAAGGGACTCAGCTGGTAGCAAACAGAAAAACACAGGGTTGTGGGGAAAGAAATGTTCCCCCTTTAAGTTTGTGGCTCGAATCCAGCTTATATCCTTGGTGAATGGAAGCCAACATCTTTTATTTGGGTGGTGGCCGTCTCTGTCCAGTTCCCAGTGGACAGCTGTCCACATTACCAAGCCAGCAACACAGTTATCAAAATTGTTCCAAGTCTTACACAAGAAACCAAGGAATGAATGGGACTGGAGATGGAATTAGTTTCTCACTCACTAGATACAGTTCCTCCGTGGTGGTTTGTGGCACATTGCAGGGCAGTATGGGGAGGATTGTGTGGCAACCGCATGTGCATACCTTTCCTGTGGATAAACAGAGCACACTGGCCTTTAGCCAGTCTGGCATCTTTCCAAGTCCCAAAAATGTCTTGCCAATCCTCTGATGCCTGGATTTAACTCATTCCCTCCTGGAGCATATGTATGAGCCGAAACATTCTATGCTCAACGTTATTCAGAATGGCTGCTGCGAACTGAACTTGAGCAATTCTAAAGCAACCATTTACAAAATTGAGTGCTTCATCCTGCATGCCGTTGAAACCCCTCAGTGTTGATCTCTGCTGTTCATTGTTTCTGAACCTACAGGATTGAGTATGGTCACCCATACACAGCAAGCCTGTGTATGACTCGAGAGGTTGACATTGCAACCAGTCCTTGAGTGCAGCTAGAGAGGTCAGTTGGTTGACACGGCAGCCTCAAGACTCGTACATAGGCATGTCTGCATCGGTGGCCATTCACAGTCTTTTTGTACTGTATCACCACCGGTTTAAAAAAAAAAAAGCCTGTGAATAAAGATTGTCACCTGCTCACCCTCTACCACCACTGAGCTCCCACTTTTGCTTTTCCGATTATTTATTGAAACTCGGTTCAAGGTCCCACTTTCTCTCATCATGACAGCCGCTTTTCCTCAAACTTTCTGTTCACCGCCACAGCCCAACTGTTCATCACATCAGGATCACCTTGACTGGGAGAAAAAAAAAAAGCATCTTCCAACGATCTCCACGCTTTTCAGGTTATCTCAGTTGGCAATCTGAGCCACAGGGTCACAGAGATGCACACGTGACGGCGTTCCATCTTGTTGTGCTGCAGTAGTGACATAGCTAGTGCAGCACAACATCCTGACATCACTACTGCAGCATGACAAAGCTATTCCACTAACTGAATTTTATACACAACAGCGTTCTACCATGCACTATATAGAGAATGGGCAACCATGCACAACCAGTGTGTTCTGCCACAGAGGGGCTCTGATTCCCTCTGACCTCGAGAGCGAAGCTGGATAGGTCCATGGGAATCAGAACCCCGAGGTGACAGAACACACAGGTTGTGCATAAAGTTGCTCATCCTGTATTTTTTATAGTGTACAGTACTACTATGTGAAATGTGTGCTTTGTTTTTTTCTCTCATAATGAAACTGACTTGAAAAGTTCTAGAATACTGTCACCACAGAATTAAAGAGGAAAGCAATAATGTGCCAGGATTTCAAGTGGTTCTGCTGCAGTAGTGACATCACTACTGCAGCAGAACAAGCATATTCCAGGCATGGAATTTCATGCATAACAGCATTCCACTATACACTATAAATTTATGTGGTGCCCCATTGAATTCTCTGCTCATGTTTGAGCTTTGGCTTTGTGGCCTGGAGTTAGCTTGCTCCTAGTATCCCGTAAGGTCAGGGGTCTGGGTCTGTTGTATGCTAGTTAATTGTCACAGAAGAAGTGATATTAAGCTGTAGGTGTTGCAGTACAATGGAGAATATTGACAGAAACTTTGTGGCAACCATATTTAGCGAAACATCAGTATTTGATTTCTATAAAATTCTAAAGCAGACTCGAAACTGAAAAAAGGAGCATTTTACAAGACCAGAGAAGGGTGACAAGAACAGCATTGGACCTCTAAGTAATTCTTTTTCCATTTAAGCTGTTTTTAAAGTACAGATTTTACCTGTTATTTTTCCATCCCAGCTGGCCTCTTAGTAAATTCAGTGAGCGTTTCTTATTTACACCCTGGTAGTAAGTGCCATTTTAGACCTGTATGATGTAGTGGAGCTCTTACATTGTTATTACAATAGCAAGGGGAAGACTCCTTTCACGAGGACTTCCATCCCTTCCGTTCATCCGGGGGCAGTGTTAATAACCATTACATGGGTTCCCCTTACAAAGCTCAGCAGGTCGTGGTAGATTGTCAGCAGCAGACACCCTGCTGCCTTGTTCTTGTGCACTGCCTCCTCTCCTGATATACATCCATGGATCAGGTTGGGTCAGAATCTCAATGCTCCTGTCCTGGTTCCAGTGGTTAACCATCACTGCAGGCAAGTGGGGCCTGGAATTCGAGCTGTGCTCTGGAGTTGCTTGTTCTGTCACATCTGTAGGAGCACTTACCTTTCCTTCAGAAGTTGAGGCTTTACTAGAAAAATGAGCAATCCAGACAGGTGTCCACCAGAACGGAATCTGGGGTTTTACTCCAGATACTTCTTATTACCAAAAAGGGTAGCTGGTTTCGTCCCATCCTGGATCTTTGACTACTGAACCATCATTTGCAAGGCCCCGATTTTCTGCAGCAATTTAGTTCTAAATTCTGTGGCAAGCCTTCCTGTTGCTGCAGAACGTCTGTGGCATTAGTTTCCTATTCGTGCTGAAATTCTGTGGTGGCATTTGGCAGCTTTGGTAGCAGTCGGCAACCCCCCCCCCCCCAAGCACCCAGGTGGGAGAAAATGTTAGTTTTGGGTCTGGGACCTACAAACCAGAATGGGTTTCTCAATTAACTCTTGAATTCTTAGTATTAGAACGTTAAAAATCCACCCATCACCCTCCCCACCCCAGCCTAAGAAGCCCCCAGGGCCACCAAATTTGAATGAATAATATTTCAATTGGCTACCACACTGTACAGCAATCCTCATCCTTCTAGTTTTACCATTGGGCCAGAATGCAAGTTTTTCATTCCAGCTATGCTTTGTGCAGCTATGCTCAAAGCACTTCTGGGACAAGAAACTGGAATTTGGGCCAGGTGATAAAATTAGAAGGATGAGGATCACTCACAGTATGGAACCTAATAAAAATATTTCTACTTCAAATAAAGGGACTTGAGGAGGTTCTCAGGTGGGGTAGGAGGGGTGGGGCTGAGGCTGAGCTAAATGGGGAGGGGTTACCTGTTTTGATTTTAAGATAAAGCCCTACAGACAGACTGTTCGGCAGAGGCTGTTCCAAAACGCTTTTCAGATTTGTTTTTTTTTTTTTTTTTATTATGCTTTTCCTGCCACTGACACGCCTGGTACCTCAGCCCAGTCACGGACCCTCGACTTCCACTCTCCGTTGGCCGCGACTCCCTGATACCCCCTGACTTGTGCCCACCCCGGGTGGGGTTGCGGCGCTGGATGCTCTACCCGTCCCTCCCCCTTGAGAAGGAGAGCAGTCGAGAAGAAGCTTGATTCTTCCCCAGCTGGCCCTCTGATTCCCGGGGTCTGTTCCTGAACCCAGGTTGCTGGCGTCGCAAGTGGAAATCCAGCTACTGTGCCATTGGGCTGGCCCCCAGATTTTTGTTAAATTCCACAGAATTCCAAAAAGCATTCTGCAAAATTTAATATAAACTGCGTAGTAGTTTTCCAGGGTTTATATTATCCATGGAATACTGCAGTCGATTTTATTTTTTTTAGTATGCTTTATCCGCGGCTCACCCTGAGCTCAGCCCCTGCCTCGCCCCTGGAACTTGCCTCTGCTCAGCGATCCCCCTGGCTTACCCCCTAGGGTGGGGCCGTCTTGCCGGCATGATCCCTCATGGCACCGGTACAAGGATGCCAGCATGGTCAGCTACTGGCATTGCCTGCCTGGCTTGTCCCCCAGGGTGGGGTGAGGAGTTGGGCTGGGGACGACTGACACTGGGGCTAGGTCTACCAGCAGGAGCCTGGCAGGCGATTGGGGCCAGAGATGTGGGATGTCATTGAGGCGACCGCCATCTTTTACTGCATCTCTGGGATGGGGACGTGCAATGACGTCCAGCTTCTGCCCTGCCCCCTAAGTGACAGTGCCAGCCTCAACAGTACCCCCAGCGTCTGCCGGACACTCTTCTCCCCCAGAGAAGGATAGTAGTCTCCAGGACTCTCGATCCTTCTTTCCCTGGCCAGCCCTCCGATTCCCGGGCCCGTTCCCGAACCCGGGTCATTGGTGTCACAAGCGGAACTAGACTTCGACTTTGACGGCAGATAAGGACCACTTGGCCCACCCAGTCTGCCCATTTCCCTACCTACTGGATAAGCTGCAGATTTTAGTTAACCAACAGCCTACTTCCTGCCACCCCCCACTACAGTTGCTTTATGTCTGTCCCATGCATGTTTGAATTCCCCCACTGTTTTAGACCCAACAATCTCCCCAGGAAGGCGGTTCCATGCATGCACCACTCTCTCCGTGAAAACAAATTTCCTCGCATTACCCCTGAGCTGTCCCCGGCTCTGTCTTTAAATTGTGCCTCCTTGTTCTTACACATCTCTTTTTCTGAAAGATGCTACCCTCCTGGACTTTGTTGATTCCCTTGAGGTACTTGAACATTTCTATCATGTCCCCCGTCCCTCCTTTCATCAAGGGTATACATATTAAGCTCTCTGTCTCTCTTCATATGGTTTCTGATGCAGACCCTGCACCATTTTAGTTGCCCTCCTCTGGACTGCTTCCATCCTGTCTATGTCCTTGCGTAGATGAGGTCTCCAAAACTGCACACAGTACTCCAGATGGGGTCTCACCAACTGTCTGTACAGAGGGATAACCACTTCCCTTTTTTCTACTTGTGATGCCCCTTCCTATGCATCCCAGTATCCCCCTGGCTCGCTTTACAGACTTCTCACATTGCTTACCCACTTTTAGATCATCTGATATGACTACCCCCAGGTCCCTTTCCATTTTTGTTGTTGTTGGTACCTTCCCTGCTATTGTGTACTCTTCTCCTGGGTTTTTGTTTCCCAGGTGCATTACTTTGCACTTCTTTGCGTTGAATCTAAGTTGCCATGTGTCTGACCATTCCTCCAACCTTGCCAAGTCCCTTCTCATCCTTTCTACCCCCCCCCCTTGTGTATCAACTCTGTTACAGATCTTTGTGTCATCTTCAAAGAGGCATACCTTTCCTTCTGGACCCTCTGCAGTGTCACCTATAAAGACGTTAAAGAGGACTGGACCTAGTACTGAGCCCTGAGGTACTCCACTAGTGACCTCCCTTTCTTCGGAATGTGTTCCATTCACTGAAATGCAACCATTGCACTGGCGGGCTGGCTGGAGTACTGCAGTTTATATGATCCGTGGAATAATTTTCCTTGGGCAGTCAATGTAAACTGCAGATTTGTTTTACTCAGTTTATACTGACTTTTTATTTCCTGTTTTTTCCCCCAGAGGTGTTGCATGCAGTGACATTAGGGTGGCATGCCGAACATCTGACATGCCTCTCAAATGTAATCCGTCCCTGCTGTCATGCCCTAGGCTACCACGACAGGTTACCCGAACACTTGCATTCCCCCCCACCGAGGAGGAGAGCAGTCCATAGGATGTTCAGTCGTCCTCCCCATGGCCAGTCCTCCAAACTTCCCAGGCTTGTTCCCACACCTGGGGCATCACAAGTGGTAGCACTACCACTGTGCCAGCAGGCTGGCTAAATACTGACTCTTCAGTACAAACTATGGAATAATCTGCATTTCATGTGAACTGTGGAATAATCCGCAGTTCATGTAAACCATGGAATATTCTGCAGTTCATGTAAGCCACAGAATAATTTGCAGTTGATGTAAACCGAGGAATAATATTCTGCAGTTGATGTAAACCGCAGAATATTATTCCACGTTTTTTCCGCAATTTACATTAAATTCCATGTCGATCTCCACGACTGCAGAATCGCAGAAGAATCGGGGGCACATGCTGTCTCTGGGGTCGTTCCTTCCCCTTGCTTTTCAAGGAGATTGTGTACACTGGATATGTAGGATGCGTCTCTGCACGTAAAACACAGTTCTGTCTAGAAGGCAGTTATTTTTTGTTGACCTGTTTCAGTCCTTGTCACCTTTTGCTTATGGTTCTAACCTCAACTTGCTTCCCCACCAATGGAGCCCCCTCTGAAACTGGCACTGACCTCTGCATGGCTGTACAACCGTGGCTCCTCCTGAGGTGGGATTACCCCCTATTTTTCCAGCTAGCAGTGTCACACTGGAAGGGCAGACCTGATTACAACCATGGAGCGGTAGATTGGGGGAGGGTGACAGCCCCATCAAGTACAGCAGAGGTGTGGGAAGTCTGTACGTACCCTAGACATGGCACCTGGATCAGTAACTCATGAACCAAAGCTATTAATAGCTAATTATTCTTGATAGCTACAGTACACCCTGCCGCAGCTGATCCATGACTGTCAGCTGTGGGAGATTCTGGATTGCAGCCCCTAGAGGTGCTAGGACCTTCTTACACCTGCTGTCTCGGTCCACTCCCTCCGCTCCTCCTCGTGATTCCCAGGATGAAGTTTAAAACTGCTGGCGACAGAGCATTTAGTGTCGCTGTACCTGTCCTGTGGAATTCGCTTTCTTCAACCGTCAGGGAGGCCCCTCTGTGGAGGTATTTAAAGCCCACCTCAAGGCCACCTTGTATAATCCTTTCCGGATTGTGTTTTATAGTCCCTACCTGATTTTTATAATTTTATGCTTAAGTTGGCCTTTGGCTATTTTGAGTTTAGTTGCTGCTGTTAAGGGTAGTATTTATACCACATCTTGTCTTAGTTGCTGGAATATTGTATATTTGTTTAATGGTATGTTTTGTATTTATTATGATTTGTTGTATGAAGTTTTAATATGGTTGGCACCCAGAGCTTCCGAGATGGGCATCTCTTAAATAAAATTTGCCTTGCCTTGTTACAGAATGTTGGGCAGGAGGGATGGCAAGATCAACCAGATGGAACTAAATATTACAAGCAGTAAATAAGGTCAAATGTTACCTTTTGGTGCGAACAAAAAGCTTAGTAAGGGACTGCTCCACACTAAGCTGTGGGGCACCTGCTGATGAACCTTTCTCTTTAGTTTTTAGTTTGTAATGTGAATGTTTTCTAGAATGGGAAGGAACTATCGCTAGCTATTTTTCATTTGTACAGTAAAAATGGATACTGTGGATCTGCAAAAGGGACAGGCCTTGATGTGCTGTTTAAACTTCCCCCATCACAGATCCTTTCTGTTTTCTTCAAATATCACACGTTTAAATGAATGTTCATCTAACTTGGGCTGTTTTCCTCTTGGATATCACATCTTTGTATGGCTGACCTCTTTTCTAAACAGTGAGTTACTCAGTGCAGCACAAGATCGTGACACACTGAGTCAAGCACAACAGCGCTGTTCTGAGCATGGAACGTTCTCCCAACGAAATCCGTGACTAGAATGGGGTTGTTCTGCTGCAGTAGTGACATCAAAATCTTTTTGTGTTGCACTGTGTAAGTCACTACTGCAGCACAACAGAGAATCGAATGGTTTCTTGTGCCAAAACTCCCTTGAGTCAATGCTGCCGTTGTCTGAGCTGTAACCTCGAAATCTGTCTGTGCGAGGTGACGGCGGCAACGGCTAAAAGTAAAGCACTGAGGTACACAGTTGTAAAAATCAGCAGTGTGGCAGTAGCAGGAACCTCACACACATAATCCGATCAGGCAAAGTTCATAGCTGATTTGATGGAAGCGCTTAATTTAAATTGAAAAGGCCCAGTTAGTAATGACATTAAATGTCTCTAGTTGTGTTCATCGTCCGTGCTATCAGACACACAAAGTTTGCTGTTGTATGCTATAGTTGTTCATGTGTTTAAGTAAAAACTGTTTTATTGCTGGGAAAAAAACAAATGCTCTGGTGTTGTCACTTGCTGTTTGGTTTGTTTTTATTATGTTTACAGTGACTGCCCATACACTATGAAAGATTGTGTATGAGCAGTGATACACAGACAAGGATATTCTTGTATCTCGAGGTTTCCTTGGTGACGGAGGACATCTCCAGCTGTGCTCTTGAGGTCATCTGTTACTAAGGAGACCTTTCGATACAAGAATATCCTTGTTGTGTGTGATTGCTCATACACAATCCTCTGTTGTGCTGCAGTAGTGATGTCACTAGTTCAGCATAACAACTTAGAATACTGCCACACAGCTTCTTTCCTCTGGTAAGCTGTTACAAGCTGACTGAAAGAGCAGCAGCACATTGAATCAGTATTTTGAACCTGCCACCAACCCTCAAGTGCTTTCCCCAACCCCCCATTCACAGAAAAGGAGAGTCTGAAATGATCGTGGCTGCCCATACACTGTTAAAGATAATGTAACGGCTTCTATACACGGACAAGCCTGTGTGTTTGAGTTTTCTGAAGCAGCCAGTGAACATCTCGAGCTTCACTCTTAAGGCTCCTGGTTACATAGATATGTTGTCAGCAGAGAACGGCCTTGTGGCTCATCCAGTCTGCCCTAGCCCTCTTTCTAATGATTAAGGTAACCCTAAATGCTATGACATGTTCCCCTCCTTTTGCCCTAGCTTGATAATTCCCATGTGCCTATCCCATGCTTTCTTGAATCCCTGAACCGTGGCCTCCCCCACCACTTCCTATGGGAGAATGTTCATCTCTCCACCACCCGTTCAGTGAAGTAGAACTTCCTCAAGTTCCCCCTAAGTTTTTCCCCTTTTAGTCTCATGCTGTGCCCACTTGTTCTGCTATTTCCCTTCATGTGAAAGATGCTCCTCTCTGATACCCTGTTGATCCCCTTCAGATACTTGAGGGTCTCTGTCATGTCTCTCCCCCCCCTTCTTCCAGGGAGTGCATATTGAGAGCTCCGAGTCTATCGTCATACGACTTGTGCTGCATCCTGGACACCATTTTTTGTCGTCCTCCCCTGTACCATCTTCATCCTGTCTGTCTTTCTGGAGATGGGGCCTCCAGAACTGAATACAGTACTCCAGATGAGGCCTTACTGGGGTGTTGTGCAATGGTACCACCTCTTTCCTACTACTTGTTCTACCCCTCCCTATGCACCCTAGTATTCTGTTTGCCTTTCTGACTGATTTGTCACACTGTCTAGCCACCTTGAGGTTGTCTTCTATGACTACCCCTAGATCCCTTTCCTCTTTGGTGGCCTCCAGTGTTACTCTGTCTATTTCATACTCGACCCTAGGATTCCCTCTCCCCAGATGCATAATCCTACATTGTTTTGCATTGAAACCCAGTTGCCATTCCTTGGACCAGTTTTCTAGCCTCTTCAGATCTCTCCTCATTTTTTTCTATACCTTCCTGTATATCTACCCTGCCATGGAAGCCTCTTGATGCAGACACAGGCTTGTGGTGTATGGCTGCCCATAAATTATCCGCTATGTATTTCATGCATCATTGTAATTTAAGATGATAACTCTGGTAAATAATGCTACGCATCGACTGCCCCAGCCACCCTCCCACCCAGGGCCGTCCCTTAATTTAAGTACCTGCCCTGGTCACATGGCTTCCTGCCTTTATTTTTTTCTAAGTCCCTACTTTGCCATTTGCAGGTTATACCATTCCTCCACTTGAGGGTGGTATTGCTGGTTCCTGCTCTTCTCAGTCACTCCTGTCTGTCCGGCCTCTGTTTTGTCTTCTTTCTTTCTCTCCCTCCCTGCCTCCTTTCCTACTTACTCTCCTCACTCCTACTACTTCTCTCTGTTCTCACCTATGGTGCTCTTCCTTTTTTGACCACTAGGAGTCACTATTTCTACCTTTTTTCCTGCTTTCTGCCCCCTTTTCCCACTCCCTCACCCTTACTTCCTTGCTCTTCTGTCTTGCCCTGTCACGCCTCTGCTCTCATTGCCCCTCTGTGCCCACCCTCCTTGTCTTCCCTGTGCTTCGCTCCTTCCCTGTCACTATCTTGGCAACCCTCTCCTCTTGCACCTCACCTTCCCGCCGCATGCAATACCTAGCCACTCTAAGGGTCCTTGCTCTCCTCCTCATGCACTCTGGAAATGTTCACCCTAATCCTGGGCCCCCGTCTATTAACCCCCCTCACACTCCGGTGCACCATTCACTGCGCTTTGCATCCATGAAGATGGTTTGCAAAAGAAATTCCCTGACTTGCAGGGTTGGACTGCTCTACATTAGCCTGATATCTAGGCCATTGTTGAAACCTGGCTTAGCAAGGCCACCCCTGATGCTGCTGTTGCCCTCCCTGGGTATTTTCTTTTTAGGGAGGACCAGATCTCTAAGCGTGGTGGGGGTTGTGCCACATACCTCCGAAGCTCGGTTCAAGGGCATGCGCTTCCCACCCCTCTGCTCAGTCACGGTGCCCAAGCTATCTCCCTCAAACTTACCCTTGACCCCTCTAGAGCCCCTTTATATCTTACTGCATCCTACATTCCTCCTAGGCACCAACACCTTGCCTTCCAGTCCCTCCTTGATCATCTTACCTCCTTGCCCCTTAAGATGGAGCAAATATTACTTGGTGACCTAAACATTAACTGGCTTGCTGACTCCTCCTCCCAGGCTAGAGATGCTGCTGCCACCCTAGACCTTACTCAACTTGTTACACTAACCGCCAGATCTAACCTGGTCACTGGTACCTCTACCTTACTGGATCTTGTTCTGTCCAGCAAACCCCACAAGATCTCCAACCTCGCCGTGCTCCCTGATGTACTCTGTGATCACTCCCCTATCACTTTCTCCTGGTAGTATATGATGCCTAAGCATCCACCCAAACTGTCCACTTGTCGTCTTTTACGCCTTGGTAAACTTGCCCAACTGAGTGCCTTGCTGGTTGTGATTGGTCCCCCAGTGATCGTGCCCCTGACATTGACTCCGCCCTTCTCCCTCTATTTTATCCAAGTTTTCAACAAGGCCTGCAACACCTTTGCTCCCCTTCCCAAAGTTGTCTCCAAGGACCATGAATCTCCCTGGGATCACTCCATCTCTGCTTGGTCTCATGCACCACAGAGACAACCTTTGGCACAGGGCTGTTGAATCTGGTAGGACTGCGGACAGGCAAGCTTACCATATCACTAGAAATAAATGTACCTGGGCTATCTGTAAAGTCGAGGCTGAACACTACAGGTCCACCCATGCCTCCTCCTGGGGCTCATCCCCCAATTTCTGGAATAATATCAAGGAACTTAATGGCAAGTCTGTGACCCCCCGCCCATCTCTTTTAACTGCACCTTGTCCACTGAGCCTATGGCTATTGCTGACTGCTCAGTTCTTTCTCTGATCTCTCAGCTGTCCACCCTCAATTTTTTCTGACCCAGTCCCACCCCCTCCTCCGATCCAGTTGCTCATCCCCCGTTCTATTTCAAGGCCCTCTCCCCTCATGAAGCAGGGCCCTGCCTGCTCCGATCACTTAAGGGCACGGGTCATAGCAGTGACTCCCTCGACACCAAACTGCTTAAAAGGGTTCTAGATGCTGTCCTTAGCCCACTTACCAAATTGCTGAACCGCTACCTGTGCCTCAGTCAATTTCCCCCTTGCCTGGAAAACAGCAGTGATCACCCCTCTTCATAAATCTGGTGACCAGACCTCCCCCAGCAACTATCACCTGATCTCCATCCTCCTCCCTCTCTCCAAGACACTGGAAAAAATCATGGCCGATCAGCTCTCTAACTGCCTCTCCACCTATAACCTTCTGTGCCGTGAACACGGTTTTTGTCACTCACACAGCACCACTACCGCCCTTATTGAATTCTTCAGTTTCCTTCACACTGCTCTTGACAAAGGTCATGTTACTGCTGGCTTTGTCTTCATTGACTTGTCGAAAGCTTTTGACACTGTCCACCACTCCCTTCTCCTCTCTTCTCTCCAACCCCTCGGCCTCTCGCAGGATGTGTTGAATTGGTTCTCCAGCTATCTTTCCTCCCGCACCCAGTGCGTCAAAATTGGGTCTGCCGTCTCCTGCCCTCGACAGATTTGTTGCCGGTGTTCCCCAGGGCTCCATCCTAGGGTTCTTGCTTTTCAGCCTCTATCTGAATTCTCTCCCCTTCTCTTGTAATGGAAATCTACTTTATGTGGATGACGCTGTCCTGTTCGACTCACACGCTGACCCTCTCCTCCTACAAAACTTCCCTGCAGGACTCCTTCGCCCAGACTGAACGCTGGTTCTCTGATCACAGGCTGCTTTTGAACTTAAAACTAAAACCATGCTTTTTGCGCACAAGCAGTGTAAACGTAAAGATTATCCACTCCTGGTTTTATCTAGTACCCTCTTCTCCTTTGAACAACCCTCCTCCTTCAAATATCTTGGCGTTCTCTTTGATTCTCTCCATATCCTTTCACTATTACATCCACTCCCTTTACTCCACCATCAACTCTAGGATAAGCCTACAGTATTGCCATCATGACTGTCCTCCCACTGAAGCACTAAGGCTGGCCATCTCATCATCTGTACTGTCCCTCATGGACTATGGTCTGCTTATTTATGGTGCCGCTTACAATACTGCTCTGCACAAAATTAAGCTATCCCTCAGTAAGGCCTGCCAGCTGCTTACAGGTTCCCCACGTCTTACCCATACTTGCACACTGTATCACACTGTATCCCCCCTCTAAGTTCCTTAATCTGGAGGAAAGGCTTATGCCTCAATCCCCACCCCCCCCCCTCCAAATTGTTTGACCAGGAGTGGCACACTAAGCTGAAAGGTTGTTTACAGGTGCGACCTGGAAGCACAGGGAAGTTGTCTTGCTCAGGGTCACACAGTATGTAAGTGGGGGCTGGGTTGTGGGATTCAAACCCAGGTCTCCAGATTTGCAGCTCAGAGCCTTACACCACTGTGTTGTATTGCCTCCCTCTTGCCTCTTAACCAAACAAATCACTGCAGGTCTGACTCCCCCTTGTCTGTCTTCTATCATAAGCCTATCTACCCCCTTCCTCTCTACCCGCAGCGTTGTCCGTTCCCCTCTGCAAGTCCCAGAGTTAGGACCTCTCTTGTGCAGAGGTCATTCTGTTACCATTCCGGTACAGTTCCCTACCTGTTGCTATCGCCTCCCTACCAAGATTGGGGCCTTTTAAAACTGCTCTCAAGAACCACCTCCTCTCCTCCCGCCGCTCTGACTGCCCTGGCTGAGTTTTCCCATGCCTTTACTTCTCAGTCTGCCTATTTTTGACTCTGCCCTTCATTTGACTCATTATAGCCCACATTATTGTTTATTATTGCTAATTTACCTTGACGTGGGGCCTTTGTAACCAGTCCTTAATGTTGATTGTTTGCTTTTATTTGAGCTCATTCACTTTTTCTGTTGCTTGCTATTAACGTATTTGTCTTCCTGACGAGGAGCCTTTGTAAAGAGTCCCTGACTCAAGGGGTTGTAATTCTAATTACTTCTTAAAATAAAATAAAAAGGAATCTAACAAAACACCTCTTAAGTAATAAAACCTGGTATTGGATACCTAGAGCTATGGGTTAAAAGGTTTTGCTGGGTATTTCATGAACGTCGGTTATTTAGATGTACATTTACTGTCTGTGGTTTTAAGTCTTTAAGTCCTGAGTGCCAGAACATCTCAGATTTGAGGCACAGTTCTCGTACTCAGAGAACCAAAGAAGGCACTTGTATGTCATTTTCTGTCAGATTCCCAACTGGCTGGGTTAAGGGCTCTCAGCTGTTGCTTCAGGCCCTCAACTGATCCATGCCACTGTGAGCACTGTCCACCCTATCAGGTGTTATTGTTGTATTCAGAGTCATGTCCATGGTAGCCCAGCACACCTAGTGGAATTGAAGGTGTCTTGCCTAAAAAGCCAATGTTACATCTGATCAACATACATGCTGCCTTTGTATTCCTTACTGCGGATTCGGTACCTTTATCGTTTTCCTGCTCATGTTGGTTCTGTTGAATGTTTTCTCTCTTTTGAACTGTAAGCCATGTGCTCTTTTGTTTGTTTTTTTAGGGCTACTATCCTTCAAATAAACCTGGGGTTGAACCCAAACGACCTTGCCGGCCCATTAACCTCACTCACCTGCTGTATTTAACCACCACAACAAATCGCATCACAGTCACTTGGGGCAACTTTGGAAAGGTAAGCGTTGGGAAGGATCACACTTTGTGTAAGGGGCATGTAAGAGTACTGCCTACATGTAAATATTTACTGCCTCGGCAGTCTCACCGGGGTTTTAGGGCAGATGAACTTTAATGGAGGGGAAGTGGACCAGATCTGAGAAATTTGATGTGGTTATGTACTGTATAAAAAAAAAAAAAAAAAAAAAAAGTCTCCGGATGGCAATAAAACTGATGAGGTTGTGCACTGGAGTTAATAAATTAACCGAACACTCCCATTGGAAGTTATGTACATTGCTGCATGGATTTCCTTACTGTAAGGTAGGTATCTGAAAAAAGGATGGGGTATTATAATTCATATGCAACAGTAAGAAAAGTGGGAGTTTAAGATGTGGCATAAACAGGGATTATTGTTGAACCCCCTTCCCATCCCAGTTCTAAAAGCACCTTCTCAGTAGGCAAATATTGTGCAAGTAAAAGAGCAACTGGCACGACTGGCAGATCGCTCTAGCCCTGGCTCAAAATGGTGTGTTTTTTAATTTGTTTCATAATTTCTACACCTCGACTGTTGCACTGAGCGTCAACATCCCCCACCCTCGTGGGGTTAGGCCAGCCTCCTTCCTTTCAGTCCTGGAATGCTATCTTAAACATTAAGAGCTGAATGTAGACTAGCCATTATGGCATCTGGAGGCATCCAGAAAGCCCTGGGCTGAAAATGGCATTCCCCTAGCAGTAGATTTGTGCCATGCAATGATGAGAGAGGCCCTGTGGCTGCAGATTTGTGCCACTTTGACAGAAGGCCACATCTGAAACTCAGAGGTCTGTTTAAAGATGGTTTCCTCTGCACAATCAAAACTCCAAAACAGCCTCATTATCCACAAAACTGATACCATCACCATTCCTTTACCAAAATAAAAATTGGTACCTGTCCGCCAAATAATTTGTTTTTAATCTGTACTTGATGTGTAGACCGACAAGATTGTTTGGAAATATTTTTATTAGTTTTCTGCCCATGTTGTAGAGCCTTGAAACCAGGCAAACCATTCCATGTAATGTGTCCCTCAGCTTTTTCCAGACTATTTCTTGACTTCTCACAAAACCTGGTAAGAAAGGTGAGGTGGAATTTATTTAAGCTGCTACATATAAAAAGGTCTGACAGAAGTGAGCTCAAGTCTTATTTTTGTGGTCCCACATCTTTCCCGGTTTGTGGTGGCCCTGTTAGTATTCTTTGAGACCTCTTCAGTGCAGGTTTAAAGACAGACCTTTCCTGTTTTAAAGAATTCTTGGCTTCCCCTTGCTGCCTGATCCCTAGGGTATGATTTCCACTTCGGTTATGGAACACTACTGAAAGAAAGGATTGTGGAATACCTTAAAACCAGTGGATTGCAAGATGTGAGGCAGCATGGGTTCACCCGGGGTCCTGCCAACAAACCTGGTGGAGTTGTTCGACTGGGTTACCAGGGAGGCAAATCAGTGAGGAGTGGTAGATGTGGCCTACCTGGATTTCAGTAAGGTCTTATACACCTTTCCACACAAGACTTGTAACTAAGCTGGGCAGACTGGGAGAGGGTCCAAAAATAGTAAAATGGGCAAAAAATTGGCTAAGTAACAGAACTCTGAGGGTGGTGGTAAATGGAGTTCACTTGGAAGAGGGTAAGGTAACCAGCAGGGTGCCTCAGGGGTCAGCACTGGGACCAATCCTCTTCAATGTCTTTATTAGCGACATTGCAGCGGGTCCGGAGGGGAAGGTATGCTTGTTCGCAGACTACACAAAATTTGCAACGGAGTGGACACGCCAGGGGGTTGTAGAAAAAGAGGGAAGATCTGAAAAAGCTAGAAGACTGCTCAAGAGTTTGTCATTTGGGCTTCAATGCCAAAAAGTGCAAAATTATGCACATAGGGCACAGAAACCGAAGGGCAATATATCATTTGGGGGTGTGGAGGAGTTGGCAACCACAAAACAGGAAAAGGATCTGGGGGTCATCATATCTGATGACCTGAAGGTCGCAAAGCAGTGTGATAAAGTGGTAGGAAAGGGTAGTAGAATCAAAATCAAATTTATTTATATTGCGCTTTTCAATAATCAAAGCGCACATACATAGTAAAACAATCAGCAGTAAAAACGGTTATAAACAGTAAAAACCAGAATGATCTATCCAATAAAAGCTTGTTCAAACAAATAGGTTTTCAACGCTGCCTTAAAGGACTCTGTGGACAGGCACTCTTGAATCCGAATGCTGGGGTACGTAGGGAGGGGTATCACCAGCAGGAAGAAGGAGGTTAGTGATGTTCCTGTACAGATCAATGGTGAGGCCCCACCTGGAATATTGCCCAGTTTTGGAGGCCCTATCTCAGGAATAACATGGACCAGGTGGAGGCAGTACAGAGAAGGGCAACCAAAATGGTGCATGGCCTGCACCAGAAACTCTACAAGGAAAGACTCGCGCTAAATCTCCAATCTCTGTAATCTCCAAGTGTGTTTATGTATCTCACCCGTATGTTCATCCCTGTCCCAAACTCACTTAATTGTTGTCTCCCCCACAAATGACGAGGTACCTTTGTAAACGAGTCCATGACTCAAAGGTTGTAAAACTGATCTCTCCAATAAATAAAATAAATATGTACTCATCTAGAGGAAAGGAGGGAAAGGGGAGATATGATTGAAACATTCGGATACCTCAAAGGTATCAAAGTGCAGGAAGGGAGCATTTTGGACAGAAAGAGATGCCCATGGACAAGCGGCACAATATGAAGCTGGAAGGGGGGAGACTTTGAGGGGATGGCAGGAAATACTACTTTACAGAAAGGATGACTGATACCTGGAACAGCCTCCCAGCAGAGGTGGTGGGTACCAAACGGTAACAGATTTCAAACATGCATGGGATAGATGCAGGGGGACCTTAGTAACGGGGTGGGGGTAGGGCTGTAGATCAGTTAGGGTCTATGGTAGCACAGTAAGTAGGTAGGGACCATTGGGAAGACTGGGTGAGCCAGAAGGTACTTTTCTGCTGACAGGTTCTAAGTTTCTGTATCTTGTACCACTAGCTGCCTTGCACTACTGTAAATTACTGAATGTGTTACCTACTTTAGTCAGCTCTGGTTCTGGGCCATAGTGTCTCATACATGTAATAGAACTACTGGCCTCTGAGATTCATGCCAACTGATAATTCAGTTACCAACACGACTTAGCTGTAGGCTGTAAACATTGAAGTAAAAACCAGGGTATTAAAATGCAACCTATGTGTATCCCTGTTGTATGCAGTGTTACTCTGTGGCTTTGTACCTGGTTCGGCAGTTAACGTCAGACGAATTACTGCAGAGGCTTAATACTATTGGAATCAAGCACCCGGAACTGTGCAAATCACTGGGTGAGTACTGGCTTTTTCACTTTGTACTGTGTGAACTGAGTAGACTTCAGAAGAATACCTGGTTAAATATTAAAGGCACATTGATGGGAGACATTTTGGTGAGAGCTGTGACGACACCATGACACAGTGGGTGACCCCCCCCAACAGAATAAAAACTGAAATGATTGGGGCATTAGTCACATAACATAGGCATGATGCATACTGTTTGCTTTTTTTCATGTTTTTTTTTTGTGGGGGGGTTCTTCCCCATTTGTCTGAATCATTTTTCATTTTCTACGGCTTTTCCCTTCCCTCTGTCTCCCTGTCGGGTGTGTGGGTGGGTGTATGTGCGTCTCCTAAGAAATGCTGTAGCTGTAACAATATAGGGGACCAGGATTGCACTTTAAATGTGGTGGGAAGCATAGGGCATTGCAAAAGCATTGTTGTATACACATACTGGGTGAGACGGTCACCAGGGACCTTTACTAGACTACAGGTATGTGTGCCATTGAGGTAGCTATATTGGTATGACTCGCAGGGAGCCATGATGAAAGTTGCTTTGCCCACCATCTCCGGTGGGGCACAGGTTGGTGGAAAGGAGAACATTTTTTTCTTTCTCATTTATACCAGGCGGGGGATGCCAGGGACCAGCTCCTGGTGCCACACCAGGGATGGGCTCGTGGTGGTGGGGGCCTATTTGTCAGTATTCTTAGCAACGCGTTCTTTCCCTCCACAGCCAGGTTCGTCATCAAGGGTTATATCCTTTACCCAAGGATGTACCCTGTACAAGCCTGTGTCCCAGAAGTCCCCGGGCAACCCACTGGTTAACCCCACAGCTCTTCCCTCTGTTGCAGGGCGGAAAGGATGAGCAGCGACCAGAGAATTCGAGAAGTTATCAAGGGTATGGCAGCTGGGTTTCAATGTTCAAAAATACAAAATAATGCACTTCGGGCACTGAAACACAGGGACAAAGTACAAAATGGGTGGGGTGGTACTGGCTACTAACAAAGACCCCGGGGGGGGGGGTGATCATATCAGATGACCTAAAGGTAGCCAGGCAGTTGGGAGGTCAAGTGGGATGCTGGGGTGCTTAGGGAGGAGTATTACTAGCAGAAGGAAGGGAGAGGTGGTGGTGTCTCTGTATAGATGACTGGGAAGACCCCACCTAGAGTGTTGTGTCCAGTTCTAGAGACCACATCTCATAAAAGACATAGAGTGGAGGCAGTCCAGAAGAGGGCAAGTAAAATGATGCAGGGACTGCATCAGAAGCCCTATGAGGAGAGATTAAAGGACGTGAATGTGTACACCCTGGCAGAGAGGCTAGAGAGGGGGATATGATGGAGCCCTTTAAATACCTCATGGGGGTAAACAAGGTACAAGATGGAAGTATTTTTCAGAAAAAAAAAGGTACTCATGGACAAGGGGCATGATAACCTGGAGGGGCTTAGGAAAAGTTCGGGAAACATTCGGGATACTCTGGGAGAGTTTGGGAAACATTCGGGATACTCTCTAAATAAAACTAAAACGGAAGTCTTAAGCTTTTTCTTTAGTCCCTCTGAGGATATACGTCGGCTCCTGCCCCTGAACTGGTCTGCAGATGGGATGAAATACCTGGGGGTTCATATCACTAAACATTTTTCTAAACTATTTAAAACAAATTACTCTCCTCTCACTGCTTCCCTTAAAAAAAGATATGGAAAGGTGGTCCATGACCAACATGCACTCTAGAATCCAGGCCATAACAATGAGTGTACTGCCCAAATTCTTGTACTTATTCCAATGCATACCACTACACATACATAAGTCAAACTTCCAGCTGTGGCATAAAATGATCTCTAGATTTGTCTGGGGCAACATGAGACCTAGAATAAAACTTAAGATCCTGCAGGCCCACCGGGAGGGAGGGGGTAGATCCCTTCCAGAGCTGGAGGATTATTTCTTGACGGTCCAACTGAAGAATGCACTCCAGTGGGTCGGTCCCAGTTCCACCTCTGGGTGGAGAGAAATGGAAAGGGGCGAGGAGGAGGGAGAGGGCAGGGTACCCCTCGGAGACCATATAGTAATTCTTCTGCTGCCTCACAACCATCCCATGCCCAAGCTACATTCTGTGGGGGATACTCTGCTCGGTTCATAGGCTCTGGCAAAAATATAAATTACAGGTTTCTCTTTGGCCACTAAAAAGCCTGGCTTGGGCTAAAGACTTTCCTCCTAACCGCCTAGACCTTACATATAAATAGTGGGGCAAATTGGGGCTGAAATACCTGGGCCATTTCATTCAGGGGGACTCGATCCAGGACTTTGTATCCCTTAAGGACACGTTCAGTCTCAAAAATTCGGACCACTTTAGGTTCCTTCAGGTAAGAGCATATATAGTATCTCTTCAAAAGAAAGAGACATACCCTGTTAGGTCGCGCCCCCACTTGTGGCAGCGATCCAAAAGATAAAATACACTATGGGGCAAAGATTGATCTCTCGCCTTTACAGGTCCTCAGATCTGCAAAGGGTGACCCATTAACCAGGATCAAAAATAAATGGCAGAAGGCAATCAGCCCTGACTCCCCGATCCCTGAATGGAGATCCATTTTTAACATAGTTAGAAAAACAACCAGGTCTCCCCTATGGCAAGAGTTTGCCTGGAAGGTAAGGGTCCGCTTCTTCCTCACACCTATGACCTTAAATAAGAGAAACACACAATACTCAGCTAGCTATTGGAGGAAATGTGGGGAAGAGAAAGCGGACTATCTCCACATCGTTTGGACATGTCCAAATTTACAAAGATTTAGTCTGAGATCACAACAACTATAGGAGAAATTCTTACACTAAACTGACCTCTTGATTGGAAGGAAATGATCCTAGGAACTCCTCCAGCAGACATTAGGGGACCCGACCCTCTGTATTTATGGGCAATCTTAATTATGGCAGCCTACAAAGCTATAACCAATGCATGGCTTAGTCCCTCACTGCCCAAGAGACAGGATTGGGTATCAATAGTCCAGAACATAGCTGAGCTAGAGGAACTTACCTTTAAAATAAACCACAGGACTTCACTTTATGTCCAGAGATGGATGACGTGGGAGACATGGCAACAAACAAAAGGGGAAACATAAGAGGGGTGGCGGATCAGAGAAATCCTTCTCCTCTCGAACTATATATATGTGTGTCTTGAAGTAAATCGGAATTAAATCAACCCAGTATTTAGAATTGTGAAAGAAGTATGATGGAATTATCAATTCTGAGTTAAAGTATTTTATACATGGAGTGACTGTAACATATATCTGCACGGTATACTGTGATTGTAATGATGTATCTGGAAAATGTATTTAAGTCTCCTGCGAAGCTTTAATAAAATTAAAGTTTAAAAAACAAAAGCTGGAGGGGCGTAGATTCGGGAGAGATGTGAGGAAGTAGTGTTTCACAGAAAGAGTGGTGGATTCATGGAACAGTCTTCCAGTGGAGGTGGTGGGAACGAAAACAGTGTTGGGGTTCAAGAATACATGGGATAGGCATGAGGGAATCTTAGGGAAAGGGGATAGGTGAATGGACTGAAGATCGAGTAGGCTCTGCAATATACTATAGGCAGGGAAAAATGGGCAGACTAGGTGGGCCAAGTGGTCCTTATCTGCCGGCAAATTCTAGGTGTTATGTTTCATTTAGATGGCTATGGGTTTTCCCTTTTTTCTTTTTGAACCCTCCCACCTCTCCGACATGTGCACTGCCTGTGCCAGGCTCGCACTCACGCAGCTTGTCCCCTGCAGCAGGAGCAAGCTTCCTGGCCCAGCTGCAGTGGTGCTGTGGCACCAGAGCTCACTGTCAGTCCTCCCCGGCCGAGACGAGCTGCTGTGTGGCAGCTACCTTAGTCCAGCCTGCCTCCCAATGCAAAAAGTCTGGATCACATCTGAATCCAGGTTGTCTGCATGCTGGTGCATTGGGGCGGCCATATAGCAGTACATTCCAAATGATTGTGTAGCTGACGGCACTGATGCACGCAATAATGGGAACTGTTCTTCACATGCAGCACATATATGTGCTTACCCAGAACATTCTGTTTTTGTTTATTAATCCAGATTAATCCGAAGTTGCCAAACTGTTTGAAATGAGAATACCAAAAGCACCTACAGGAAAGTAACTATTACCCTGCCAATGTTTACAGTTGAATGTGTTGTAGTTCTGACTGTAGTGTGTTTTTTTTTTTTTTTTTTTTTTTGGGGGGGGGGAAGAGGGGGAACAGCAAACTATATAAAATCCTTCTGCAAAACACTGAAAATTCAAACCCCTGTAATCCCTCACTTAAACAGCACCTTCTGTGCTCTGCCACAAAATGCCCCCTGTAGGCCACGAAGGACCCTTGCCTGGCCGGGAGTTCAAACATCTGGAAAAAAACATTTTTGTATGGTAGGGTTTTCAGGAGGAAGGAATCGTATTTTTGGCTCAGGGCAAGTCACCGATCCTTCCACTTTCTGGTTGGGAGACATGCCCCTTGCGCTCCCATGTTCTGCACATCATACTAGCATGGGAAATCGCCCATGCTAGCTATTGTGATTGTAAGAACATGGGGGAGAGAGGCGTGGTCTCCAAACCAGGAAGTGGAAGGATCAGCGACTCTGCTCCTTGGAGCAAAAAAAAAAAACTATCCCTTCCCTCCCGAAACCCTACCATATAAAAATATTTTTCCTTATCGTTGAACTCCCGGCCAGATAAGGGTCCTTCGTAACTGAGCACCAATACCATGGAAGGTGCTCTTTAAGTTTAACAGCAATCATTCCTCTGTAATGAGCGGTCCCGGAGCTTTGGAATTTGGAACTAAATTCAAACTCTGCTCTGTGTGGTAAAGCTTACATCTGCACTCGTGTCAGATTTAAGTCTTCCCTTCACTTCTGGCCATTTTACGGTTTTGTTTCTTTATATTTAATAGTGTTTAGTTTAGAATTTGATAACTCTGTTAGGGTGTTATACTGTATTTGTGTTCTTTTACTGCTTTTCTCTGTTTCTGAAGCAGTTCCCAGGAAATGGAGACTGACATTTTTGGCGCAATTCACTCTCTAGGGACCCGCTATCTAAAAAATATAAAACTTTTTCATACCTGTTTTTTTTGACAACCGCTTTAGAGGTTTTGCTTTTTTTTATTTATCTGACTCCCCCCTGGCAGGCCACTCCTTCTGGCTGCCTAGGCACCTGCCAGCACCCACCTCACATTGCAGCCATCACCCAGAGTAACCAGACGTAACACTTCGCCGGATGGGTCCCTCTCCGAGGGGGAAGGCAAGCCCTGGGTGCTGCTGGTGAGGGGGGTATAGCTGGCTATGGGACTTCTGTATCAGCAGGGGCTGGCAGCCGTCATCTGGCTGGCCCAGGAGGTGCTTTTCCTTCTTGTTTTTCTCCTTAGGGGGGTGGCATGCCACTGACATCTAGGCGTATGCTGACATCCACCCCCCAAGTCAATGGAGCCCAGCGTGCTGAGTCGGCAGGTGCCGGGCTGCATCCCCGCCCTCCCCCGTGGAGAAGGTGAGCAGTCTTCCGACGTCCGAGCCATCTCCCCCTGGCCGGCCCTCCAGTGCCCTGGGTCTGTTCCTGAACCCGGGTCGCCAGTGTCGCAAGCGGAAATCAAACTGCTGCTCCAACGGGCCAGCAGAGGTTTTACATTTTATTAGTCTTGGTCCCATGTTTTGGGAGCCAGTATGATAGTGTTCTGGTTGACTAATTAAACCTCTCTTTGAGGTATTTAAAACAAAACAGAAACTAATTGCCAATGTTTTTCTAAGGAACCGAGCTGCACTTATTGTTTAAGCCGTGTTTTTTAAAGTTATTGGGCTTGTTTTCTCTTGTTTTATTTGGAAACCAAAAGCGTTTCTCTTTAAGGGTCTTCAGTGCTTGGCATGACTGACAAATCTGAAGAGAGGACAGGACTAACTGGCGTTAACAGTTGTACACTGTTTTCAGCTCTTGGCAAAAGCAGACTGCCATGAGCTGTGTTTGAAGTGCCTGGGTCCAGATCACCATTGTGATGTCAGTAAAAAAAAAATGTTGCCCTAAAACACTAAAGAAAAGGGCTAAAAAATTAGAAATCCTTATGGCTTGTTAGTCTGCCTCAACATCAGCAAAAGGCTCGGGTGAAGCCCAGTCCCTCAGTAAGCAACAGTCCCAGTCAGAGGGGGCAGAAAAGAAAGATAAAGCTGCTAAAGATGGGTCAGAACTTGGGGTGTCTGAAAGGGGAAATCCTGAATCTACAAAAAATAAGAGCCTCTGAGCAGATGCTGGAGACCATGCCTGCTAAGTAAATCAAAAATAAAAACATGTCGCTGTCTCTCTTCCTAAAGAAGGAAAGGAGCTGCCAGTGGATGCAAAACAAATGGCCTTACTAGGGAACATGACAAAGGCATGTCACTTTATCCAGGCATTTGAAGCAATAGGGAACTTCAGTTCTGCCTCACCTCTCCAGGCCCCGGTTCCATTCCCAATGCCTGTGGAGGAGGAGTTTGAAATGTATTACGAGGAAGAGGGAGAGCCCATTGAACTAGACTGTTCTCCTGAGCAGGAATTTTCTCTCCTTATAGTCCTTCAGAGGACTATACCTCACAATTATACCTTTGTAAGGCATATGATGAATACCCTCAGCATCTCCTCCCATGTGACCGAGGAGGATGAAGAGGAGAGGTAGATTTTATGGACCTGATGGGCTTAGCACCCACAAGGAAATTAGTGCTGCCCATTTACAAATCCCTCAAGGAAGCCACCTTCAGATTAATGTCCGCACCCACCTTGACTGCTGGCATTGACAAGAAAATTGAGAAAAAATGTCAGGTAGACAAACTATGCCAAATACCTCTACTGGGATCCTGATCACAGTGCAGTAGTCCAGACTACCTCCTGTGATGAGGCAAAGCGCCTCTTTCAGTGCAGCTTCCTGGGAAAGACTCCAGGAAACTAGATAGTATGGGCAAAAAGGCTTACACGTTAACATCCCAGCTGTTAAGGCAGGCAGCTTATTTAGCCTGTACATCCCAGTACCAGAAGGCGTTAGGAATTCCATACTGGCAGTGGGTGAAAAAGCTACTGGAGACTTGACACAGCAAGATCAGCCTTAGACTCCACTAAATACCAGGGGCACGTGGCAGTGGACACAAATGACACCTCATCTAGGGTCATGGCCCGTGCAGTTTTCTTAAGGTTTGCCTGGTTTAGAGCTACAAACCTGTCCCACAACACTGAACAAAAGCAATGGATTTTACCTGCGAGGTAAACTCAACTGTTAGATAAAACCGAGGTTTACATGAAAAAGTTGGATGACTACAAAAGCAATACTGAGAAAGCAATACTACGGGCCTTATGGAAAGGGAGGTAAAGCTAGGGGGTACTACCCATGTGCTTATGACCTATGAGTACCTTCAACAAAGGGACTGTTATGGGGTAGGGGTTAGGGGTAGGAGGGGGCACGAGGCATGCAGCTGCAACCCCAGCACCTCCCAGACAAAGCAAAACCCATGACTGGTCTGCCCAGGTGGCTTATCCATTGCCAGAGGGGAGCGTGGAGACAGGCTCACTTCCAGGAATGGACACAAATCACCACAGACAAGTGAGTTCTGAAAGTAGCAAGTCAGTTTGTCCCTGGACTCGATACCATCGAATCTGCTTTGAGAAAAAGAGACTGACCGCTCTCCACACTTCGGAATTCCCTTATTCAGCAGGGCCATTCTCCAAGACAAATTGATAGAGAATTTGAACGGGTCATACAGATACCATGAGGTAGTCTGCTGGAATACAGGCAGAAACGTCAAACTGACCGCACACCCCTAGTGGTCACTTACATACCCATGCTAAACCCCCTTCAGCAAATTATTAAAGAACTGCAACCCATGCTGAGAGAAGATGAAACCCTGAAGGACATCTTCCTTGAGCCACCCGTCATTGCCTATAAGCAACCCCCCAGCCTCTCGAATATATAATAATTCATAACACACTCCCAGCAGACCACAATAACCGAGAAACAAGAGGGACAACACCATGCAACATGGCAGATGTAAGACTTGCACCCACATATTCACACAGGCTACCATCGAGACAAGCCAGAACAGTATAATACAAATCAATGGATCCTACACATGTCAGTCCAGCAATGTTGTTTACCTAATTCAGTGCAAGAAGTGCACACATGGATGCTATATTGGGGAAACTAGTACACCACTGAAAACCAGGATGAATCACCACCATCACACAATAGTAAACCAGATTATCAGCACTCCAGTAGGAAACCATTTTTTCCAAATAGATCACTCTCTCTTGGATTTATCTGTCTTGATACTAAGAAGCAACTTCAAAAACACACAGGACAGAAGGACATGGGAATTGAAATATATTAAACAACTGAAATCTAGCATTTCTGGTCTGAATCAGGACACTGGATTCATGACACACTATGGTAAACTAATTCATAGAAACATAACATAGAGTTTGATGGCAGATGAGGACCGCTTGGCCCACCCAGTCTGGCCATTTCTCTACCGAATGGATAAGCTGCAGATCCTATCTAACCAACAGCCTACTTCTTCCAGCCTCCACCCCTAGAATTGCCTTATTTCTGTCCCATGCATTCTTGAATTCTACCACTGTTTTTAACTCCACAACCTCCTCAGGAAGGATGTTCCTTGCATCCACAACCCTCTCCATGAGAAAATACTTTCCTCACATTACCTCTGAGCCGTCCTCCCTCTAGCTTTAAATTGTGCCCCCTTGTTCTTGCACACCTCTTTTTCTGAAAGATGCTACCCTCTTGGACTTTGTTGATTCCCATGAGGTATTTGAAAGTTTCAATCATGTCCCCCCTCTCCCTCCTCTCCTCGAGGTTATACATATTAAGATCCTTAAGTCTCTCTTGATATGTCTTCTGGTGCAAACCCTGCACCATTTTAGTTTCCCTCCTCTGGACTGCCTCCATCCTGTCTGTCTTGGCGGAGATTGGGTCTCCAGAACTGGATGCAGTACTCCAGATGGTGTCTCACTAGCTGTCTGTACAGAGGGATAACAGTTTCCTGTTTTCTACTGGTGATGCCTCTCCCTATGCATCCCAGTATCCCACCAGCCCTACTTACTGCCCTCTCGCATTGCTTGCTCACCTTTAGGTCATCTGATATGACTACCCCCAGGTCCCTTTCCATTTCTGTTAGTATCTCGCCCTCCATTGTGTACTCTTCCCCTGGGTTTTTGTTTCCCAGGTGCATTATTTTGCACTTCTTAGCATTGAATCTAAGCTGCCATACATTTGACCTTTCCTCCAACCTTGCCTAGTCCCTTCTCATCCTTTCCACCCCATCTTGTGTATCAACTTTGTTGCAGATCTTTGTGTCGTCTTTTTATTGTGGACAAAATCTTGACATTATTTCTTACATTGGTTCTGTATTTCTCTTGTTTTTTTTTCTGAGTTCCTGCCTAATCTTTCAAACAACATGAAGTCTTGCTATATTATGACATATGCAGGTAGTCCCAACCTTCGAACTGCTCCGGAGGTGAGAGTTAACTTTCCATGCCAGGCATGGAACTTTGAGCGCAAGCTCGGTTGAAAACTCTGTCTGTTGTTCTTCAAACTCAAACTGTCAGATTCTTTACTCCACCTCACTGAACAGTTGCTCAGGAGATTTCTCCTTCTGCTTGGTTCATTTTCGCGGTTAAAGTATTAATTTTTCGTTTTAACCGAATTTAAACCGCAACTGGTCGGTTCAAGCTCTGTCTGTGGTATTGTAAGTACTAGATAGGTTTTACATTTACTTTCTGTGTGGAACTTGTAATCGGTATTATCGGTTCGGTTTGAACCGATCAGGTTGTTGTAAATACATTAATCTGTCTTTTAGAGTGCGGTTCCCGGTTCTTATTGGTTCTAAAAAAAAAAAAAAAGGATTTCATTACGGTTTTTTCCACAACCCGTGACACGGTTGGGAACCAATAAGAGTCTTGCTTGGCGGATTGCCATAAACGGGCAAGTTTTGGTTAGGCTGGCATTATGTCTGAGAAACCCAAAAGAAAAACCGGGCCCACTGGGTTTCAACACTGCAGTGTTTGTGGGGAAGCCTTTGCCAAGGCTGACCCCCCACACCACCTGTGTTTATTGTCTGGGGTTTGACCACCTCAATGCAGACTGCCAGATTTGCAAAAATTTTCCTGCAGCTACCCTGGGTAAGAGAGTTGATAGGCTCAGGGAAAGGGAGGCCAAGAAGTCCGCTGACCCGGACCGAACCGGAGGGAGTGCCCTCTGACCAGGGCGAAACTTCCTCGGGCAAAACGAGAGCAGACTCGGAGGAGTCGGTTCCAGCAAAAAGGACTAGAAAATCAGCAGGTGTGGAGCCAAAATTTTCCCCCTCCAACCGCTGAAGAAATAGCCAAGGCGATTAAAATTGTCCAATCGCTTTCCCGGTTCCGACCGAACCGGCACCATCAAATAGCGTGCAGGTTGGGTCAGTTCCACGGTTCAAGAATATGATTTAGAGAATTTTATGAACTGGAGGAGGGGAAGGAGTATGAGGAGAGTGAATGTGGATTTGAAAGTCTGGATGTGCCCATTGAACCGGACATCTCCCCAGACAGACCTTCAGGAGTGTGTCTCCCCCTAGGCTTTCTGAGTCCCCCTCTCATTTTGTTTTATAAAAAAGTGGCTGAAACCCTCCAGCTCCCTATGGAGGAAGCTGTGGATGATCAAGAGGAGCCTGACTATGTAGAAATGATGGATATCCCAGAGTCTAGGAGACTGTCTATTCCTTTGCATAAATATTTTGGGGAAACAGACAGTAAAAATTCTAAAAACTCCTCACACTATACCTCCTGTGGATAAAAGAATGGACAAGAGGTACACATTGTCAGGCTCTGATATGGAGTTCCTTACACAACAATGCAGCCATGTTGGGGTAGTGCAGGCTGCAGCCTGTGACAAGGCAAATATTCCCTTGGCTTCACACCCCCCCCCCGACAAGGACTCCAGGAGGATTGATGCCATGGCAAAGAAACAGTACATGGCAGCATCCTTGGGACTCAGACAGGCAAATTATATGGCTTATGTTGCTAGATACCAGAAATCCAGATGGGACACCGTTATGGCTCTAGCAAAGCAGGTCCCTGGCCGCAGGTGGCTGCTGATGGTATTGAGGCATCTAAGGTGCAATTTCATGCTGCAGTGGACTCTAATGATGTGTCATCAAGAGTCATGGTTACATCTGTGGCTCTTCGCAGGATGGCTTGGCTCAGATGTACTAGCCTGTCGCAGGATACCCAGACTAAGGCCATGGATTTTCCTGTTGTGGGTAACTCTGTTCGGGGATCAGACAGAGAATTACATGAAGAAAATGGATGAGTATAGGACCACCTTTAGGAGTGCACAGGCCAAGGAAAGGCAGGCCACTCCTCAAAGGCACCCTTCCGGGGCAGGGGCAGACTTTTCATAGGCCTTTTTACCAAGCCCAGGCCTCTATCTTCAGCTTATGCCCAGAGGGGGTTCTTTAGAGGGAGAGGCAGACTGGGTACAAGCAGACCAGCTCCCACCCCTCAGCCTAAAGCCCCTGCCAAGCAGGCACCCTGATGGGGTGGCCAGGGCCGATTCTCCACTACCTGTAGGGGGCAGGCTGGCTTACTTTGTCCAGGACTGGAAGTCTTTAACATCAGACAAGTGGGTCCTGGAAGTAGTAAGCCAGGGACTGGTTCTCAGCTTCAAAAAATTTCCAAAGATGAGAACCAGGTCCTTTCCACCTGCAAATCCATCAGAGGCACTTGCCCTAGAGACAGAAGTTTCTACCCTCCTGGCTCTCAGAGCTGTGGAAAGGGTTCCATCCCTGCACCAGGGCAAAGGGTTGTACTCCAGGTACTTCCTTACCCCCAAAAAAGACAGGAGAATGGCAGCCCATCCTGGATCTCAGATAGCTAAACAAGCACCTTTTAAAACCAAAATTCAAAATGGTGACTCTGGGAATTATTTTCCTCTCTCAGGCCAGGGATCATTAGCCCTGGACCTCAAGGATGCTCTACTTCCATGTTCTTATCAGAAGCTCCATCAAAGTACCTCAGATTCGAACTGCCCTCAGGCCATTACCAGTTCAGAGCAATGCCCTTCGGCCTCACCTCTGCCCCGAGGGTATTCACAAAATGCCTGGCAGTAGCCGTTGCCCACTTAAGAAGACAAAAGATTGCCATCTTTCCTTACCTGGACGACTGGCTCATAGTAGGCCAGTCTCCAGACCAAGTCAAATTACATCTTCAAGTAACTCAGCAACTGCTCACATCTCTAGGTTTCCTTCTCAATCTTCCAAAGTCAGTTCTAGAACCTGTCCGGCTTCTCACCTTCATAGGTGCAGAACTGAAAACAAAAGAGGCCAGAGCCTTCCTTCTTCTGGAAAGAGCAAGGACCCTGGTCTCTCTGGCCTCCTCTTTCACCCTGCAGGTCTCTCGACCAGCAAGGCATTTTCTGCAGCTCCTGGGGCACATGGCTGCTTCTACAGCAGTAGTGCAGGGAGCAAGATTTCAGATGAGGGACATCCAGTTCCATTTGAGAGCCTTTGGTCTCAAAGGAGAGACCCTCTAACCAAATTGATCCCAGTGACTAACCCTAGTCCAAGCCCTTCAGTGGTGGCAGGACCAGAGCAGTCTGAGACAGGGGTCCCTCCATCCCCTCAGTCTCCTCCTTAATCCTTACTACAGATGCATCCCTCTTGGGGTGGGAGCTCACATGGGCACCTCACTACCCAGGGATTGTGGTCCCCTCAGAAATCTCTGCTCCACATCAGTCTGTTGGAATTCAGAGCAGTTTTTCTAGCACTTCAAGTTTTTCCAAATCTGTTCAGAACAAAGTTATTCAGGTCAGAACAGACAATACCACCACAGTGTGGTACATCAACAAACAAGGGGCTTCGGTCTGACCTTGTGCACGAGTAATGAAGTTGTGGTCTCTGGCTCTCTCTAAACACCTTCCTTATTGCAGTTCACCTCCCAGGCAAGGACAATGTCCTGGCAGATGCTCTCAGCAGGATTTCCCAGGGTCATCACGTAATGGTCACTGGATCCCCTAGTACTGGAGGTAGTATTTGCCAGATGGGGCACTCCATGAGATGGATCTTTTGCAGCCCCAGACAGTCACCAACTTCCCTTTTTGCTGCAGGCCCCCAGTGTTGGGCTCAGTCCCTCTGGATGCCTTCCTTTCAGTTGGGAAGGGAAGTTTCTATGCTTTCCCCTTCCCCTTCTTTTCAAGGTGCTAGTAAAATCAGATCTCAACCCTGCAAGATGATCCTGATTGCTCCAGATTGGGCCAGACAGCCCTGGTACCCACTCCTTATGTCCTTAGCAGTCCACCTTCCCCTGTGTCTTCCCAGGAATCACAACCTGTTAACCTGTGCTCAGGGGAGAGTTTGGTACCCGAACCTCAAATCTCTCAATCTCAAGGCCTGGCTCTTGAAGAGTTAGTTTGCTGACCTACACCTCTCCCAAGGTGTATTGGATATCTTGAAGGCTTCTAGGAAGCCTTCCACCAGGGCTACTTATAATTCCAAATGGAAGAGATTGTCCATATGGTGCTCTGGCAAGCATATTTCCCCAGAATCTGTGGACTTACCCACAGTCCTGGATTATATGGTGCATTTGAATACTTTGGGGCTGAGACCAGCTACCCTAAAAGTGCACCTGGCAGCCGTGTCTGCTTTCTTATCAGCAGGTAAACCCTCTTCTCTTTCAGCTCATTCTGTATTCTCCAAGTTTTTCAAGGGGTTGCTTCACACCAACCCTCCATTCAAGGACCCTGCCCCTGCCTGGGATCTTAATATTTGCATTGCCCAGCTTATGCAACCCCTTTTGAGCCCTTGTCTTTAGCAGAGCTTAAGTACTTGACTTGGAAAACTGTTTTTGGTAGCCATCACTTCTGCCAGGCGCATAAGTGAATTACAAGCATTGTCAGTGGAGCCTGATTTTTATCTCCTTTCATAGAGATAAGGTGGTCCTCAAGACTAACAGAAAGTTCTTGCCTAAGGTGGTTTCAGACTTCCACCTTAATCAATCTGTCTCTCCCTGTGTACTTCACTGACCATTCCTCCTCTGGCGAGAGGAGACTGCACAGTTTAGATGTCAAAAGAGCCCTTAGTTACTAGACAGAGAACCATAAGGGTCACAGGTTTGACTCCTCCAACTGTTCCTCACTTATGGTGAGGTTGGTAAAGGAAACCTGCCACTAAAAGATCCATTGCCAGGTGGATTGTCTCTTGTATCCAATTTTGCTATGAAAACTGGGTAAGGTTCCTCCCTCAGGCCTGAGAGCTCACTCTACCAGAGGTACAGCTGTGTCTCTGGCTGCTGCAGGACATCCCTATCCTAGAGATATGTCAAGCAGCTACCTGGAAAACAGTTCACACTTTTACCAAGCATTACTCCCTGGACATCCAGGCTAGGAGTGATCTGTGGTTTGGACTAGTTGTGCTTCAGAGCCTATTTCTAAGTAGGTTCTGTCCCTCCTCCATGAAGGTACTGCTGTGTAGTCCTGCAGTATAGTCATAATATAGCAAGACTTCATGTTGTTTGAAGAAAAATTACTGACCTTAGTAATGTTGTTTCTTCTAATGGAGTCTGCTATATTATGACCTCCCCACGCCTTGCCCTCTCAGAACCTCTGCTTTTGGGATGTGGGTGGCAGTACAGTGTTGGCACTTAGTAGATGCCCACCTTTTGTTTTTTCACCCTCCTTTTGGGGTGATTGGTGTTAGGTTTTCATTTTTTGGGTCCCTGACTTGAGTCTTTGTTTTGGGACCAAAAATGTGTTCTTATATGTAGTAGCCAGTTGGCTAGTGTAGGTTTACAGCTTCCACACAGAACCTTAGCGAGTTTTGCTCGTAAAGATCTGACAGTTTGAGTTTGAAGAACAGACAGAGTTTTCAACCGAGCTCGTGCTCAAAGTTCCATGCCTGGCATGGAAAGTTAACTCTTTCACCTCCGGAGCAGTTCGAAGGTTGGGACTCACTGCATATGTCATAATACAGCAAGACTCCATTAGAAGAAACAATATTACTAAGGTGAGTAATTTTTTCCTTTTTCCCTACCTGCCTCTCTTACAAAATCTTCAGCTCAGTCCTGCCAAATCCCTGATGGTTTTTACACCTACTGTTTATACTACCTCACACTCTGTCTGGGCTTTTGTTCTTTTATATCTTGATTTCCTTGCATTTCTTGAGCATCTCCTGTCTTCTACCCTTATGGCCTACCTCTGATCTCAGATCTTTATCTGTTACTTTGTTTTTCCCTTTCCACCTTCCTTTCATCTCCTGCTGACCAACCCCCATCCCTTTTTCTTCTCATTCATCATTTTACTTTCCATCTTATATAGACTTTATCTCTAATCCCCTTTTATCACTTTCCTACTTCACTTCCTGCTATTTTTCTTTTAAATTGCTCCTTAGTGGAGATTTATATATTATACTGCTTATGTTGCTCAGTTTTTGCTATGCACCTGAAGAAGGGACCTGTGTGGCCCCGAAAGCTTGTGTATTAGTCAGTCTTTGTACAAGACACTTGTTGGTCCAATAAAAGGTATCAACCCTTCCATCATTCCCTGGATTTCAAAACCTTTCTAAAACTGCAGAACCCAAAGGTTTTTCAACCTCACACCAAGCAGAAAACTCCCGTTGGAAATGAAAGTAAAGAAACTGTTGCAAGCAAAGCAATTACAGTGGAAAAAATACCTTCAACACAGTGGGGCAAGGGGCTCTTTTTCCAGATACTTATTTGCCTACCGGGTAAGCACACTAGACAGCCAAGTGCCTATTTTCAGGAGCGACCCGGGAGGTTACAAGGTACAGATGAGAACAATTTGGCAGTCTACGTAACATCACATCTGAAACAGTCTACGTAACATCACATGTGAAACAGTCTACGTAACATCACATGTGAAACAGTCTACGTAACATCACATGAGTGCCTATTAGTAGGCTGGAGCCCAAAAGCTCAGGGATAGTACAGAATATTCACAAAATATGTACAGAAAGGCAAGAAAGGAACACATTTCCAGACAATACAGCTGATGGTAGCAGGTTAGCCAGTAGATTGAACGCATTCAGTACCAGGAGACTCATCTTCTCACATCGTAGTGGCTAGGTTAGAGTCTCCTCAGCCGGTCAGTTTGGAGTTGAGAGGGCCTTTAAATGCAGAGACAGGAGGATGCCAATTTGAGGAAACCCCACAGGGAGGATTTAAAACAGGAGTGGGAGGTGGAGGAGCGAGTGTTTACTGGGAGGGAGTTCCACGATCTGGGTGCAAAGACAGTGTAGACCCAGTCACCCATTTGAGTACGGGTTTCGGGAACCTGGATGACATGAGAGCCACAGGATTTTAAATGGTAGGAGGGGGTAGCAGGTTTGAGGGACAGAGCGAGAGCAGGAGGTGTGGCAGTTCAGATGATGATGATGATGATGTTGTTGAAGCTGCCGAGGACAAAGGTGCAATGTTTTTCTGGGGGAAGCCACTTGAGCCTGGTGTACAACTCGTAGTGGTGCGTGAGGTGGGGAGCAGAGAGCGCAAAGTGACACACATTGTTGTAGGTGGTGTCCCATTTTGAGAGACTGGTTTGAGAAAAATTGGGAGTGGTGACCCATTTTAAACCGGAGATATCTGAACAAACATTTAAAGCAAAAAACCAAAATGCAAGACAGCAAGACTGCGCTCAGTGATTCCATCTCAGCAAATGGGAGACTGATTAGGGTCACTCAATCTGAAAGATGCCTCTTTTCACCAGTGAGGCCAAGTCACAGAAAATACCTCTGGTTCGGGCTGGGGACCTGCCTTGTACCAGTTACCTTGGGTTCAGGTTAGGGAACTGACTACCAGTTCCTAGCCCTTCCCCTCCCTTCTGCCTCACCTCGACTTAAAGTGTTTTAGCAAAGTGCCTAGCTGTGATGGCAGCACATTTGAAACGGAAAGGGTTGGTGTTTTTTCCCTACCTGGACAACTGGCTAATCTCAGGAAGAGTACAGCATGAAGCGAAGTCCTCCATACTGCTGACTTAAAGAGCAGCTTCCGACTAATCATAGTAACCCCTTAGTCTTAAAAAAAAAAAAAAAAAAAAGACTGACCTGTCCAGGAGTCCAAATGTGCAAACTTTTCCTTTTTTTCTCGGCTATTTAAAAGTTATGCCCGTTGTAATTTTATTCCCAGACCCACTGGCAAAAACTGAGCCAGTTCCTGATCCTACGACCATGCCCCACGCCAGCACACGCAGCCCTATTTTGTGATGTCACTAAACGAAAGCTGCGTGTGTGCACCCCATTAACTTGAATGAGTGCGAATTTTTTTTTTTTTTCCCCCTTAAAGATTTTATAACCATTCAACAGTATTTTAACAAATCGGTGATCGCTCGACTAATGGGGTCCCCGTCATTTTCTTTTTTTGATTTTGATTTTTTTTCCAGTAAGGGGCTAGTTGGAAGCTGTTCTTTTAAGCACTTTGTAGGACCTGGGCTTCCTCAAACTCTTCAAAAATCCCAAACAGAACCAGTTCAAATTCTGGCCTTCATTGGTGCAGAGGTAGATATCCTGCAGGGGAATTCATGCAAGGGTGGCAAATCTGATTTCAGCTGCATTATCCTGCAAGACTGTTCAGCCAAGGCCTGTAAGGCAGTTTCTGTGGTTACTGGGGCAAATGGCCTCGTCCACTGCTGTGGTACCAATGGCCAGGTTCCAAATGAGGTCTCTAGTATCACCTAGGGTACCACTGGTCCCAGAGATGGGATCTTTTCTCCAAATTTGTGCCTGTCACAAAAACCTTGCTAAGGACACTGGAGTGGTGGAAGGAAGAATATAACCCGAGAGTGAATTTCCTTAATTCAGCATTCCCCTACAGCTAAACTCGTAACGAATGCCTTCCTTGTAGGTTGGGGTGTCCATCTGGAGGACCTCACTCTCAGTGACACCTGGAGCACACAGGAGACTCGAGCACATTAATCTCCTGGATTTCAGGGCAGTCCTTATCACCTTTTCAGATATAAGGCATTTACTGCCTGGCCTCCCTGTTCGGGGGCATGTTGACGGGGACTTCTGTAGCTACCCCTTGACGCCACAAGGTACTTCCTTACCACAGAATACTTCTATGCCACTGGTGTGGTATCCAGTTCCTCTCGTCACAGTCCGACTAACATGAATGTAACCCTGATCTGATGATGCAGGAAGAGGAGGAAGTCTCTGCTGAGTTAGTATGAATATGGCACCAGCTCTACAGTCTCCACTTGTAGTGAGAACACTGTTGTGAACACACCAAGATCACCTCCAGAGGATCATTGCTTTTTTGCCATGATGCAGCAGATGCAAGCTGCCATGGGTTTTGCCTTGGAGAACAGGATTCTAATAAAAACCTGCTGTAGTTTCTGGAGTTGCCAGAATCTCCCTCTACTGTGGTCCCTCCTCTGCTTCTAGACTGAGGTTGCCACGTATTCAGCTTGAAATAGACCAAAGAATACTATACTAGCTGTCCCCAGAAAGGCAGATAAAATGTATTCTGCCCCTTCTGGAAAGCCTTTTTTTATGCCACACAGCCCGGAACTGACTTAGTGGTGATCACAGCTGCCCAGGACAGGTCCAGGGCACCTGTAACAACTGAGCTGTCTCCCTCCTGGTAAAGAATCCAGGAGGTTGGCTATCCTAGGCAAGCGTACATATGTCTGTCTCAGAGTCGACATATTTCTGACTACCAGGCCCACATGATGAAGTACGAGAACACCCTCTGGAGGAAGACTAAAGCTGCTGTACAGGCCTTGCCTGAGGACTCTCCTAAACAGGAGTTAATGAAAACTCTGAATGCTGGCGCTGATGTGGGCAAGCCTTTGTTCTGCACATCCTATGGTGTTACTGATGCTTCTGCCAGGGCTGCAGCCTCTGGCATTTGTCTTGGGTGCTGTTCTTGGTTAAGAGTAGTAGGCTTTGCCACAGATGTTCAGCAAACCATTCAGGTTTTAAAAGATCTCCAGTGTTCTGGCAGGACTTTGAAATAAGTGTACTCTTTGTACCATCCCCAGTCCAGCATGTGTCTTTGGGGGCAGTTCCCAGCCCCTAGACAGCAGGGCAGGAGCAAACAAGCATGGGCCTTGCCAATCCCCAGCACTACCCCAGGTTTCCATTTGGAAGCTCCCAGAGGTGGTGGAGCCCCACCCACCGGCTCAGCCTGACTCCTTATACCCCTCCAACCACCTTTATCTCCAGGGGTGGTTGTAGGGGGGTGGTTGCCTTTCCCTCCACGTAGACCAGTGGCATGAGGCGACTACAGCTGCATGAGTTCTGGAGATCCTAGAAAGGGGTTATGCTCTGACAGCCCTCCAGGCCACCAGACCCTGTTGCAGGAGGAAGTAATGAGACTGCTCGAAAACAGGGCCATAGAACCTATTCCTCTAGAACAGAGGAATGCATGGAGGAGCCGAAACATTCTTTAGATATGTGGGAGACGGGAGGAAGACTGGACAGGGGATCGCAAGGCTGTGGGGCGGAAGGAGGGAAGCCATTAGTAGAACATACATATGAACATACGAAGAAGCAAGTAGAGGGCCATTTGGTCCATCCAGTCTGCTCTTATTGCAGGGTCCACAGCTTGAGCTAATGTCCCTGCCCTCCCTCCCCACTCCTCCCATCCTCCCTACCCATGATTCTTATCTTCCCCCATGCCTATCTCAGCCTCTCTTAAAGCTGCTCACTGTCTTTAGAGAACTGGGATAAAGCGGAGAACTAAATAGGTACTTTTGCTCAGTATTTATGACTGAAGGGGAGGGCAGGGGGCCAGAGTTAGTGGAGGAGGGAGCATAGGGGTGGACATGTGTCCTTTCAGTGCAGAGAGTTGGGGAGGAACTAGGCAGGTTGAAGGTGGACAAGGCTGTGGGACTGGATGGACTGCATCAGAGTGATCTGGGAACTGAGCGAGGAGTTGGCTGCCCCACTGGCAAGGCTGTTCAACCCGTCTCTGGATTCTCCGGAAGGGTGCCGAAAGACTGTAGGGCAACTGTGGTACCGATGCACAAGGTGGGGAAGCAGGGAGTTGAGGGAAAACTACTGCCTGGTCAGCTTCACCACAGTGGTAGGGAAGGTCATGGAGACACTCATCAGGGAGAGGGTGACTGACTATCTGGAGATAGATGACCTGCTGGACGACAGACAGCATGGGTTCACAAAATGGAAGTCATGCCAGTCCAATTTAATTGAGTTCTTTGACTGGGTGACGCAGGTAATTGACCAGTGGGGAGTGGTGAATGTGGCCCATTTGGATTTCAGCAAGGCCTTAGATACTGTACCCCACAGAAGGCTAACTTACAAGCTGGAAAGTATGGGGTGGGGGACAGAATGGCTAGATGGGTAGAAAACTGGTTGGCAGACAAAAGCCAGAGGGTGGTAGTGAATGGGGTGCACTCCAGGATAGGGTGGGTGACTAGCAGGGTTCACTAGGGGGTCAGTGCTGGAATCGTTGCTTTTCAATATCTACATTAGCGATATAGCGGATGGGCTGAAGGGTTGGGTGGCCCTTTTTGCAAATTATATGTAAATCTGCAGTAGGGTAGACTCCGCAGGGGGTGTTGGGGACATGAAGCAGGACCTGAGGGCAGTAGAAGGGCGGGCAGATATCTGGCAACTAAATGCGCCTGGGGCACAGGAACTCGAAGGCAGGGTACACACTTGGAGATGAGGAAGTCAGGATTATGGAACAGGAGCAGGATCTGGGCATAAGTGTCCTGTGACCTTAAGGTGGGAAAGCAGTGTAGCGGGGTGGTGGGGAGATCGTATGGGATGCTGGTATGCTGGTACACTACAAAGCCATGGTGAGACCGACTTAGAGTATGGAGTCCAGTTCTGGAGGCCATACCTGCGCAAAGACGTAGATTTGATTGAAAGGGTTCAGAGAAGAGCGACAAAGATGGTGCAAGGGATGAATGGCAGACCGTATGAACAGACATGTAGGGAATTGGGACTCTACACGATGGAGACTAGAAGGGGGAGAGAAGGGACATGAGACCTTTAAATACGTCAAAGGGATAAACAAAGCATACCCAGGGTGTTTATTTCACAGGAAGGAAGGCATCATATCAAGGAGGCATGGTTTGAGACTGCTTGGGGGAGGGACTACAGAGGCAATGTGAGAGGATGGTTCTTCACTGAGAGGGTGTTAGAAGCCTGGAACAAGCTTCCAGAGGAGGTGGTGGGGTTCAAGACAGTGTCAGGTTTCCAGAGAGCATAGGACAGGCACAGAGGGGTGGGATAGGTGCTTTGAGGGGGAAGGGAAGAATAGTGGGGTGGAGGGGTAGACTAGATGGGCCAAAAGGTCCTTTTTCTGCCGTCAAGTTCTATGATTCGGTGACGTGTTTACTCCCGTTACTTTCTTGTCCCACAGTAGATGGGAGACCTGAGGCCTGATCTGGATCTACAGGATCTAAACGTCTTCATAGAATAAGTGAAGTTCAAAATGGTCAGTTTGCATGGCCTCTTTCGGTTGCTGCAAATGGGATTGGATATGAAAGATGCATACCTCCACATCATGGTCCAGAAACAGCACAGAAAATACCTGAAATTTCTGTTTCAGGGAGAGCATTACCAATTCATAGTGTTGCCGTTTGGCTTGTCTTCTGTGCCACGAGTCTTCACCAAATTCTTGGCAGTGGAGGCAGCAGTCCTTCACAGGGAAGGACTGTGTGGTCTTCTTTGAGGATATATCTTTCATTAGGTCACACCTATGGAACTTATAGCCGCTAGGCACTAGGACCACACAGAAACTTCTGCAAGCAGTGACTGGGCAGCCCACGACATCTGATATCTGCTCTCCCATATAACCATAACCCCATCTCTCCTCTGTTCTTTTCCCACTGTTGACCATACATGGAAACAGCACTGTTGCAGTCACTGTTTTTCTTTTCCTCACCATATTAGTAATCACTTTCCTACAGTGATTTTTGGCGGCGTGTATGTCTACTGCAGAGCTGTCAAAACTGTTCCGTTGTTGTGAATCGGTGAAAGATCTCCTCTTGCCGGCCTGGTGACACTGAAGGTTGAGGCGCTGGTGACCCGGTTGGTGAGACTCTGGTTGCTGGGGTCAGCCGGGAGAATTGAGTGTCAGCGGCTGCTCTCTCTCTCGGGGAGGTTGCAAGCTAGCTCCACTGTGATACTGCCATTTCCTAGGTGAACCTGGGTATGGCAGCTGCGGTCGTGGAAGCCAATAGAAGGGAAGGGTTGACTTCGCCGAGGGGCCCTGAGCGGAGACACTTTTCACCACGCTGCTGTTTTATTGGCCTCCTCGAGTGCCGACGCCGGGGGCAAGAACAAAAGGAAATGGGTGACGAACCTCCGGCACCACATCTAAGGTAGGAACTGGGGCAGACTCCGTTGTGCACGTGTTCCCCTGAGGATCAAGGAGAAGTTTTGAGAGCCTCCTCTGCCTGGCCTGGAGGGTTAATCCAGAAGCCCTGAAGGTACTTGGCACATGCAGCACTCCAGGGAGCATACTCCTCAGTCCTACTAAGGACGTCTCAAGGGTGCAGTGGTGAGTTCTGAGAGAGGGATCTAGGGCAGCAGAGTAAGAAAGAGAAATAATAAGTTAAAAAAAACCAAAAAAAAAACTCTAAAGACTCAACGCGGTGTGTGTGTGGCCTCAGTTCAGACCGTAATGTACTGGTGTGCCTTATTTGCAAAAGGTTCAACACAGCCACCAGACAGCACCGTGAGGCGCTTTGGAAAAGCACCTCCTTAAACAGCAGCTAGCACACATGGAGAAGGAGCTCCAGCAAAAGAGCCCCGTAGCATCACCAGCCCATTCCCCAGAATCCAAGACTTCCAGGTCCCACAAGCTCAAAACCGGGGGAGAGAGCAAGAAAAGGCAAGGACCTCCCCAGTTCACTCCTGGTCGCCCCTCCATACAGATATGACCTCTTCAGCACTGTCGACTGCTTTGGGGGTGACGCTGCCCAGTCCGTCGATAGGTCAAGGCAGGCTAGACTGTAGGCATCACCAGGCATAGCATGGTTGGTGCATCTCAGTCGATGGAGGCCTTGCCTCCACCCGTTGACCTCTACTGGTGTTCCCGTCAACCACACAGGCACTTGCGTCCAGGTGGTATTATATTCCTTTATAGACATATTGAAGTGCCTGCTCCTTCCTCCTCCTCCTGTAACAGAAGCCATGTTGACGAGGTCCATAAGTCAAACCCACATGCTGACACCTGTTGGGGCTGTGTCCCAGACCCCTTCTCGAGCGTATATGGCCTCACCAGTGTGTTCCTTCATCCCGTCAACTAGACCAATGATGACCTAGAGTATAATCCTGACCTTATAATACAGGATGAAGAGGAGGATGCTGGAGATTGTGGAAAGCTCTTATGAAGGGATTTAGTTCCACAGTGTCCACAGGTAGTGAAGACTTTGTGGTTTACACCCCTCCCCGGGACCCATCTTTCATAACCATTATGCAGCAATTGCAGGCTGCCATGGGATTTGATTTGGAGGAACAGGACATCACCAAGTAGAACCTGGTAGAATTCTTGGAGTTGCCTGATACCCCTCCCATAATTCCACCCCTCCTTACTGTCCTGGAGGATGCCACCCTGGCTGCCTGGCATCGACCCAGTATTATTCCTGCTATACCTAGAAAGGCAGACAAGATGTACCAGGGCCCCTCAGGTAAACCCTGTTTTTGCAAGCCAAGCTGAGGTGGATTCTGTAGTCCTTATTACCACCTATGACGGATCCAAGGTACCAAAACATCTTAGCTCTCTACCTCTTGTGAAGGAATCCAGGAGTTTGGATGTATTGGGCAAGAGAATCTATGTCTCAGCCCCCTTGGGCCTTAGGATTGCATATTACAAGGCCCATATGCTCAAATACCAGAATACTCTCTGCAGGAAAGCTGAAGCAGCTGCTCAAGCTCTCCCAAAAGGTACACCTAAACAGGAGCTTCTCAAAGCTCTAACAGCTGGGGCTGATGTAGGGAAACACCTGCTGCATATGGCCTATGACATCTCTGTTGCTTCATCCAGAGCAGCTGCCTCAGGAATATGCCTTAAGAGGTACTCCTGGCTCAGGGTGGCTGACTTTGCAAATGATGTACTGCAGTCCATTTCCAGTGCCCCCTTTAGAGGATACAAGTTATTTGATGCAGATGTTCAGGATATCTTCTCTAATCTGTAGGCCTCAGGCGGAACCCTGAATTCAGTACATTCCCTCTATCATACCCAGCCAAAGAGTAGATAGAGGGTGCATTTTTGTCCAGCCAGTGCTGGACACCGTACCACTGCCAGACAACATGGTAAGAGTAGAGGAGCAAGAGCCCTGCCACCCCAGGTGCCCACTCAAAAGTCCCTAGAGGTGGCGGAGTGGCAGCTGTCTCCCAATCTGGCTGTGACTCCTTTTACAACCCCCAGCGACCATTGCCTCCAAGGGTGGTTGCTGGGGGTCATCTCTCCCTCCACCTGGGAGGCCATGCTCTGGAACTTCTAGAACTACTTCCAGATTATCCCCCACTGCCTTCGTATTATCCTCCGGATCATATTCCTTTACTCGTGTAGGTAGTCCAGGGGTCGTAATAACCACCTATCTGCCTGTTCCAGGCACCCGGTTTTCACCGGGGACAGCTGGTTTCATTTTTCTGCCTGTCCTTGGGACAGGTACCAAGAGAAAAATGGGCACTAGAACCCAGGAGATGCTGCCATCTGTAAGTTTAGCTTTGAGTGTCCCAGCATCACGATAGAAACATAGAAGTTGACGGCAGAAGGAGACTGCTAGGTCCATCTACTATGCCCATTTGTTTAGACCTGTTTTGACACTCTAGTTGCCCTTTGTAGTCAGGGCTTCCTTGTGTCTATCCCATGCATTCTTGAATCCTCTGTGTTGACCACCATAACCTCTTGGAACAGGCTGTTCCAGACGTCCACCACTCTTTCTGTGAAGAAAAACTTCCTGATGTTGGTAGAGAACCTCTCTCCTTGCAGCCCGAGGTCATGTCCCCTGGTCCTGGAGCCCTTCTTGAAGTGAAAAGTTCCTGTTCCTGTACCTTGTTAATGCCTTTTATGTACTTGAATGTTTCAATCATGTCCCCTCTCTTTCTCTGCTCCAGGGAGTACGTATTCAGTTCCCCAAGTCTTTCCTTGTAGGACATGTACTGCAGACCCTGAATCATTTGTCGCCTTTTTGTGTACTGTTTCCACCTGGTCAGTGTCCTTCCTGAAACGAGGCCTGACCAGTGATCTATATAGTGGGTAGTACCACCTCTCTCCTCCTGCTCGTGATTCCCCTCCCAATGCAGCCCAGCATTCTGTTGGCCTTAAAGGTTAGCAAGCAGTATGAGAAGGCAATGCTGAAGTCGTCAGATTGATTCCCAGATCTCGTTTCGGGTTTGAGGCCGACAGTTTTTTTGCTTCCTCGGTAATACTCCCTTTCTTAGATTTTTCTTTCCTATGTGCATGACCTTGCACTTTTTGGCGTTCAGTCTCAGCTGCCACACTCTAGACCATTCTTCTAGTTTCTTGAGGTCAGCTTCCATCTTGCTCACTCCTTCTGAGGTGTCCATCCTGTTACATATCTTGGTGTCGTCTGCGAACAGACATACCTTCCTTCCAAGTCCGTCAGCGATGTTTGCTATAAAAACATTAAAGAGCAGAGGCCCCAGCACTGAGCCCTGGGGCACCCCGCTGGTCACCCTGCCTTCCGTTAATTGCATTCCATTAACCTGTACCTTTTGAGTTCTGCCTTATAATCAGTTTTGTACCTGTCTGACTACTTCTGGACCAACCCCTGTGTGGTCAAGCTTCTTTACCAGCTTTCTGTGTCCAAGTCGAAGGCCTTACTAAAGTCTAGGTAGACCACATCTACTGACCCACTGTGGTCCGCTATTTTTGTAGCGTAGTCAAAAAAAAAAACTCTAGCAGATTTGTGTGGGATGACCTACCTGCTGTGAAACTTTACTGTTTATGGTCTTGTTGGCCGCTAGTTTCGAGGAATGGTATGATCCTCTGTGTAGTGTCTCCATTAGTTTCCCTACTATAGAAGTGAGGCTCACCAGTCTGTAATTACTAGCCTCTTTGCAGCTGCTTGATTTGTGAAGTGGAACCATTATTGCCTTTTCCAGTCTTCGGGTACCTCACCGCTCTTCAAGGATTTCTTGAATAGAAGTGCCAGAGGGGCTGCTAATTCTGCCCCTAGTTCCTTAAAGAGCTAGTGGAGCCAAAACAGGCAGACAGGGAACTGATACAAATTTTAAGCAGTAGTCTGTTATAACTTTTTATTTCTGAAGTATTTTTCTTTTTGCTGTTGCTCATCAGAACGTATTCTATGTGGTAATACTGTGCTGGATGTGTGGAACAGCTCTTAGCCTGGCAGCTGACATATCTATCTCTACCCCCAACACACACTACATCAGCATTATGATCTCACTGACAGTGACATCACAGATGAATGACCTGGCAGTCAGTCATTTGCTGTTCCTAAAGTATCCGTGATGTCGCAGTCAATGAGGTCACAATCCTGATGATGTAGTGTGGGGGCAGCAGAGCAAGATATGTCAGCTGCCAGGCTGAGCTGCTCCACACATCACACCTACTAACGTTAGGTAAACAATCTTCTAATTAAACAAAAGGAAAGGAGAAAATACCTCAAATATAAAAGGTAATGGTTGGCTGCTTTTAAAATCTAATATTGGTTTGAGGCAGTACACTAGCTCTTTAAGGATTCTGGGGTGCATCCAGTCTGGTCCCATGTCTTTGTCTGCTTTTAGTTTAACGCCTCACGTACTTCGGCTTCTATAAAGGGACTCGTGTCTACCCCTGGTCCTGGGGTGTTGTTTTTTCTGGGCTGGGCTACCCCTTGGTCTTTGGTAAACACCGAGCAGAAGTATTTGTTGAGGATTTCAGCTTTCTCCGAATCATGTTTGGTGCAATTCCCTTCTTCAGTAGCATTCTTTACTATCCCCCTTTTGCCTTCCTGCGTTCCCTAATGTATCTAAAAAATGATTTGTCTCCCCTCTTTGCCCCTTCTGCTATCTTTTCCTCTGTCTGGGCTTTTACCTTTCTAATTTGTTTGTTAGACTTAATCAATTTTTCCTCGTACGACTCCATCTTTATCAGTTTTGGTTTTCTGGTATATATTGTACGCCATTTTTTTTTTTTTTTTGACTGTGGTAGCCAATTCCTTGGAAAACCAGAGAGTATTTCTTTTTGCTTTGCTGACCCATCTGGCACATTGATCGGTGGCAGTCTTTATTGCTTTCTTGAGTCTCCCCCACATGACCTCCACCTGCTCAATCTCTATTTCCACTAACTGGCTACTTATGATGATCCTTATTTTTTGGAAGTCAGCCTTTCTGAAATCTAGCACTTTTATCTTTGAGTGGCTGGTGTCCTGTTATGTTTACCTTAAAGCTTACCATGTGATGGTCACTGTTGCCCAAATGGCATCCCAGTTCGATGTCATTGATCCTTTGAGGTTGTGAGGACAAGATCGAGAATGGTATCTCCCCTTGTTGGGGTTTAACAAGTTGGCACAGTCCGCCTTGTAGTGACAATAAGTCCCTACTGCTTGTTGCTGCCGTTGGTGTGCTCCAACTAATATCTGGTAGGTTGAAGTCCCCCATCAGTATTACTTCACCTTTATCAGACATTTTGTGGATTTCCTCTATTAGGTTTTTGTCTCCTTTTTCTCCTTTATTTGGGGACCTGTACATGACAGTGATTCTGAAGGGTTTTCCCATGCCCATGTCTACTGTTAGCCACAGTGACTCAAAGTCCCCAGGTTGCCCTTTTACTTCTGTGGCTTTTATTTTCTCCCAAATGAAAATGGCTATGCACGCGCGCCCCTCCTCCTTTTTTTTTTTTTTTTTTGCCCTGCCTCTTTCCTGACTAGATTGTAACTGGGAATGGCTGTATCCCATCTGTGGTTTTCTGTGAACCACATTTCTGTTACAGCTACCCAGTCCAAACTTTCTGTTTCCAAGATGTCTGAGTTCAGGAAGTTTGTTTGTTAGGCTCCTAGTATTTGCAACCATTGCCTTCCAGGAATGTACATCCTCTTTGGCGCGAGGTTGTATGCTCTTCCTGGACTGCACCAGTTTGCTCTTTCTGGCCAAGAGATTATAGAGGTTGCTGGTTCGGGCAGATGTTGGCTCTGATTTGTTTTATGAAGATGTATGCACTCATTTGGCGTTTTGGGGAGTGATGACCAGCCCACCGACGGCAAGGGTGTGAGCTGTCATACCCCCCTTTATTTAGTTTAAACTACCTGTATAGACATCGAATTTTTGTCAGAGTGCTCGCACATCTTCTCTGTTTAGGTGCGATCAGTCGGATTTAAAAAAAAAAAAAAAAAAAGCTCTTTCCCAAAAGTTGTCCGTTCCCTATGTAGTGGTATCCCTTGTCTTGGTACCAATCACGCAGCCATGAGTTCAGTTTGCCTGCTTCAATCTCTCTGACTCGCTTGGTGCTTTTTCCAACACTGGCAGCACTTCTGAGAAGGCTAATTTGGACGGAACGGAAGTAAGTTGGTTGGCCAGGTCCTCTGTCATATGTTGAGAGATGCCCATTTAAACCAACATCCTGTGATGGGACTCTCCTGTGTGGTCGGCTATTTCATCAAGCAATAGAAATGAAAATGGTGCCGCAGTTGGAGTAGAAAGCAGATGTACTCCTTGTCATGCATGAGCAGTTGCCCATCTTCCTTTTGCTTTCTGCATTGCGTACCTCAATACTTTGTGTGCTGTTCCTGCAGTAGCAGACCAAGGCTAGCTCTTATTCACAGGCAGCAGAGTTTTAGCAATGCAGATTAAAAACCTCTTTCAGGGCTGTCTACTGTCAAAGAGGGGCCTGGGTAAGGCTAACTAAAAGCCCTTATAAGGGCTAGAAAACCGTATTTATAAACACTTTTTAGGGCAGTCAAGGCAGAGAGGGGAAGAGTCTGCATTTAGAAATTAGGAGAGGAACTTAAAGGGCTAAGACAACTACTTAAAACCCCCTGTCAGAAGGTAGCCCGGTGGCACTAGAGGTTGAGGCACTGGACACCACACCTCGCGCCACGCCGGCAACGCGGGTTTGGGAACAAACCCGGGGGTTGGCAGGGGAAAGAGAATCAAGCATCCAGAGGACTGCTCTCCTCTCTTGGGGAGGAAGGGATTGCCGTCCTGTGTGCTGATCGCCCTCTAGCAATGGCTGGAGGGACATACCGGTCGGGAGGCACGTTGTCGATATACAGCGTCGATGGTGAAGGAGGAAAAATGGAGCTGGCAGGCTCCATGATGGCTCCACCAATGCCCATCCCGACCCCCTGGAATCTGGATGTTGGTCTCCGGGGAAGGGGAAAGTCAAGCCTTCGCCTCAGCTCTCACTGGGGGTTAACCCGGCGGGATCACAGGAAGGTCTGACTGGGAAAAGGTAGGGCTGGAGACAGAGTTCTCTCCGAGGAGGGACCAGAGCTGTCTGCTAGGCTCCTGAAGGGAAAAATAATTTTTGGGGGGACACTGTCTGTCAGGGCAGGAAGGGATCTAGATATGAGACTGGGAGGCTGGTTAAAACCCCTGTCAGGGCAGGAAGGGCTTTAGAGACAGGAGACGGGGAGGCTGGTTAAAAGCCTTTGTGAGAGCTGGCCCTATGGCTCAGTGGTAGCACTACCACTCGTGATGCCAGTGACCTGGGTAGCACTGCCGCTCGCAATGCCAGCGACCTGGGTTCAGGAATGAGTCTAGGTTGCTGGGGCCAGCCGGGGAGAAGAGAATTGAGCATGCCAGAGGACACTCCCCTCCGGGGAGATAGGGCTGTCGCACCACTTTGACACTGCCACCTGTAGGTGCATAGATGGCAGTGCAAGGGCAGCAGTGTATGGAGGGAAGAATGCCATCAGACACTTGACTGATAAATGTGTTATCATGTCACCAGCCTGGAGGTTAGTTCTTCATGCCAGCATGGAGGGGGAGACACACCAGGCCCTTTGATGGTCCCTAGGCAGGCATACTGCCACCTGTGCCAGCAACGGAAACAAAAAGTATATTGAAGAAAAAGCCTTTGTCGGGGGGAGCTACATAGGAGTGGAGGAAGCTGATCAACTTGTCAGGGCAGAGCAGAAGGGAATTAAAGGGCCCTTGCCAGGACTACTACTGAGCAACTGGGGGAAGTAAATTAAAAGCCCTTATCAGGGCAGTGAACTGGGAGAACACAAGTTATTTTCAGAAAGGGCACCTTACAATGGGTACCATTAGTTACTAAGCTCTTTAGGGCACTGTGCCAGCCAGGGGGGCACACTTATTAGCTAGTATTGGAAACAGAAATGTAAAATTAGTACACAAAAAACAGGACAGGTACGAATTCTGTGGGACAGTCAAAATAAATATTGCACCTGTCCCTTGGACAACTATCCACAAAAGAATTATTTCTAGCCCTGCACCTCCACATAAACTTCCTAGAAATGAGGACAGTTCTGTATGCCTTACGGGTTTTCCAGAACCATCTCTCTCTCTCTCTCTCTCTCTCTGGGCCCTCTGCTGATGCAGTCGTGCAATCTCAGTGTGGTCTAATACATCAGCAAGCAAGAGGGGGCCCATTCCTAACCTCTGTGCTGGGAAGCAATGAGGGTCTGGTACTGGCTTCTAGAACACCTTAGCAGGTCACAGTTCAAAGTGCATAAGTGGGAGCTGCGGATCTCTGACGCAAAAGACCCGTTTGACAGGTGGGGTCTTCCAGAGTTGGAGCTTTTTGTCCCCATTCCATGCAAAACTGCAGTGTTCTAGGGACATGGATATGTTTATCCACACTGTCTAGCAGGTTCCTTGCCGCTTCAAATCTTGCCGGAAGGCCTTCAAGCTGGCTCCTCCCACCCACCCGGGTGGTAAAACTCTCGGCTCCGCCCCATGACGCCAGATCTTCCTTACCGCTTGGAAGCTCAGGTTCCCTCCTTAACGCTCTGCATATAAGACTGGTTCCTAATTCTTCGAATTTTCGAAATTAAAAAGTTTTGCTTAAAGACTTGGTCTTCTCCTCCAGGCTGCGATAGACAAATCGACTCCGGTTTCCGGAGATGCCCTTGCGGGCAGAAGATGTCTCGGATGGATCCGCACTCCACGTGCGTCTACTGCTTGGGCCTTGAGCACGACCCATGAGCCTACGACCTGTGCTTTTCCTTTTGACCCTCGTCCTCGAAGACCGTGCTGCCCATTTACAACTGGGGCGTCCCGAGAAGAGATTTCCTTCAGTTAAGTCAAAAGAGGCCCGGTCGGCGGTGTCCGCGGCGGCTGGCTCGGCGGATCAGGTCGAGCAGATGATCGCCCTCGAAGAGGAGGCGGCGCGGGCCGCTTCTACCTCGGCTGCGGCATTTGTCCCGCTATCTCTCGGTGCCTCTTATTCGGCTTCTTTTAAGGAGCTTTGTCTGACCCTCTCGACAAAAGGTGAGGGTCCAACTTCTTCTGGACCGTTTTCTCAGTCCAAAAAGAGAGACAAGAGTAAGTCTCACCGTCGACGCTCTTGGGAGCAGGAAAGATCCCTCTCCCCTAGTTGTCGACTTCAGTCGACCCCTCGGCTTCGGCCACTGGTTTCACGGTGTCCCCGTCAGACCAGTTGACTGAGACTCCCGTCGACGCGGTCGAGATTTTTCTCAACCCGTTGGACGGGTTGTCGGCTGGAGAAGCCGAGAATCCCCTCTCCCCGGTTCCCCCGGTGGGAGTTGAGGATCCCATCGGCTCGTCTGTGCCTCCGGTTCCGGAGCCTTTGGTGGAATCGTCCGAACCGAGGGGAGTGCCGATTCCCCGTGACACCTCCCGCGCCATCCTCTGCCTGGCGAGGTCTCGGATGTCTTCGCGGTCCAGCTGATCCCGCCGTCATGGCGGTCTTGGCACCACCGGCAAGCGGCCGCTGCCGCTCGTCTCTCTTCCTCCTCCTCAGGCGAGGGGGAGGCATGAGTTGCGTTGGAGGTATGAGGAACTCATGTGGCAACAGCTTCTTCTGACTGGGAATAAGCCGACGCCGTCGTCTTCCCCGGCCATTAAGTGGCTGTCACCGGAGCGGCCGAAACAACCCCTCGTTTTAGCCGAGGAGCCTGTTCCCAGGCCGGTTGTTCGGCCAATTCCAGCTGCCCCACCGATTCCAGTGGAACCTCCGCCTCCACAGCCGTTAGTTGGGGCTCCGACCAAGAATTCTCAGTCGGCTCAGGGACTGCCCCATAGGCTGTCTGTCACCCTCACTCCTGATAGACCTCGGCAGGTGGAGGGTGGCTCAGGCCCGAGGCAGCTCTTTGAGGACTCTTCAGAGTCCGAGGATGATTCCTCCCTTTTCTCCAAGCGGATGGACTTGGAGTCCTCAGGAGGACAGTCGGTGGACGATAGCCCTTCGTCCTTCCTTGGATTGCTTCGGCTCATCTCTGAGTCCACCGGGATGAAGCTCGAACCTGTTTCTAAACGGGCCAGGTATCCCGTCACGGAGATTCTGGACCGAGGGGATTCCCCTACGGAGGCCTTTCCGGTGGCCGAGGCCATAGTGGGTCCGGCCTTGGAGCTTTGGCAGCGCCCTACTTCCTGTCCTGCGCCTTTGGCCAGGAAGTATGCGGTCCCTACCAGTTCCCTGTCCGGTTTTTCGGAACACCCCTCGGCTGAGGGGTTGGTTACCGACAGAGTTTTCTGGCGTGCGGGAGCTAGGGATGTGAACAAACCTCCGACAAGGGTCAAGAATTGGACTATGCGAGTGAAAAGTCTATGCTCGTCCTCCTCGGCTCGCCAGGCCAGTTCGGCCGTCCTCATGGCACATTTTTCTCATGCCCTGTTGGGCTCCCTGGATGAGGTCGTCCCTCATCTTCCCGCGGATCTGCAGACCACGGTCAGGCAGGTGCGGGACCAGGGCAGTGGCCAAACAGGAGCTCCAGACTGCTTTAGACATTGGGGACTCATGTGCCAGGTCTGTGGCGGCCGCAGTGGCTATGCGTCGTCAGGCTTGGCTGAGGATATCCACCTTTACTTCAGATACCCAGCACAAGTTGGCGGACGTTCCCTTTTTGGGGACTGACCTCTTCGGCCCTGGGGTGGAAGGTCACCTGCAGAGGATCGATAAGTCCAATGCTACCTTGGACACTCTCTTCCGCTCACCAGGCCGCAAACCACAGCCTAAGCCCTTTCATCCTTCTGTGCCCCCAGCACGTCCGGCCCAGCAACGTCAGGGCCAGCAGGCTCGGGCTTGGCATCCCAAACCCAAGCCCGGAGCTTCCTCCAACAGGAAGCCGGGAGGTAAAGTCTCAGGAGGTCCCTCGGCCGGTCCCTCCTCCAAACCTGCCCAGTGATGGGCTGAGGGGTGTCGCCCCCAACCCCGTCACTTCCCCTGGGGACGGCTCCAGCACTTCCTTTCCGCCTGGTCCGTTATTACCACGGACAGGTGGGTACTGGAGGTGGTGGGAAAAGGCCTGCCTCTAGAATTCGAGCAGGCTCCGCCCTTCAGAGCTGTCGCACCTCGGGGGGCCTCTGGGTCTGCAGCCTCACTGTCGGCTCGTCGGGCCGACATCGCTCTCCTCCTCCAAAAGGAGGTGATCAGGGAGGTAGCGGATCCTCCCTCAGACCTGGTGTTTGTGTCCAGGTACTTCCTGGTTCCGAAACGGGCGGGGGGGCTGGCGCCCCATTCTTAACCTACATGTCCTGAACAAGTTCCTAAGGTCTCGAACCTTCAGGATGGTCACTCTGGCTCAGATAATACCATCCCTGGAACACGGCATGTGGTTCTGCTCTCTGGACCTGTAGGACGCGTTCTTTCACGTCCCTATCCGTCCGTCTCATCGGAGATTCCTTCGCTTTCGAGCGGAGGGATCCCTCTTCGAGTTCCGAGCCATGCCCTTCGGCCTCTCTCCAGCTCCCAGGGTCTTCACCAAATGCATTGCAGTGGTGACAGCTTTCCTCTGGGCGCGAGGGTCCGGTGTACCCTTACCTGGACGATTGACTGATAGCAGCCCCTCCAGACAGGAGGTGGAGCGGTCCAGAGATCTGGCCCTCCAGGTTTGCTCTCAAGTCAGCCTTCTCATCAATGAGGCCAAGTCGGAACTCGAGCCGAAGCAGGTGATTCTGTTTATCGGGGCAGAGCTCGACTCTCTTCGAGCCAGAGCACGGCTCCCGGCGGACAGGGCCGAGGTTCTTACCTCCTTTGCCCAATCATTTCTGGTTGGGCAATCGCGCCCTGCCCGGGACTTCCTGCGCCTCCTGGGTCTCATGGCGGCCTGTACCAGCGTGGTCCGTTGGGCTCGCTGGCACATGCGCCCCCTTCAGTGGGGACTGGCCAGCCAGTGGTCACAATGCTGCGATCCATTGGACCAGCTAGTGATGGTGACCCAGGAGATGTGGAACGCTCTCCGGTGGTGGACCGTTCCATCTCATCTGCAGGAGGGCATCCCGTTTGTCCGCCCGAGCCGACGGTCTCTCTATCAACCGATGCCTCTCTGATGGGTTGGGGTGCCCATCTGGGGGAACACCAGCGCACGGCCTCTGGTCCCCGCGGGAGTCCCGATGCCACATCAACCTGCTGGAGCTCCGGGCGGTCCGCCTAGCTCTCACCGCCTTTGCTCCGTTTGTCCGGGGTCAAGTGGTCCGAGTCCAGACGGACAGTACCACGACCATGTACTACCTAAACCGCCAGGGCGGGACGTGTTCCATGTTTCTATGCAAGGAAGCTCTCCGCATTTGGTCACTCGTGCGCAGCCTGGAGGCGGATCTCCTAGCCATTCATGTGGCAGGAGCCTCCAACACCCTGGCCGATGCCCTGAGCCGGATAGGGGCTGCATCTCACGAGTGGTCTTTCCTGCCGGAGGTAGTACAAGATCTGTTCTCCCACTGGGGCACACCTCAGGTGGACCTGTGCCTCCAGGGAGAACGCGAAGCTGAGGCTGTTTCATGCCTGCCCCTCTCAGCAGGGCTCGCTGCAGAGGGATGCCTTCTCGAGGCTGTGGACCCCGGGCCTCTTCTACGCCTTTCCCCCATTTCCCTTGATTCACAAGGTGCTTCTCAAAGCAAGGAGGGACAAGGCGCAAGTGATTCTGATAGCCCCAGACTGGCCCCGCCAGTTCTGGTACCCAGATCTCCTCAGCCTCAGCTATAGGCTCCCGAGGCAGCTTCCAGCTCGCCCGGACCTGCTCTCAGTCAATCAGGGGAAGGTGTTCCATCCGGGACCTTCAATCCCTGCACCTGACGGCCTGGTTCCTGAGCGGCTAGAGTTCCAGGCCTTGGGTCTTTCCGACGAGGTCTCAATGTTGTCTGAGCGTCCCAGAAGGAGTTCACCAGGAAATGCTATGCCTTCAAATGGAAGAGATTTTCCATTTGGTGTCAGGGCAAGGGCTTGGACCCTTCCTCCTGTCCTTTGGCAAGCATTTTGGACTATTTATGGTCCCTTTCTAGTCAAGAGCTTAGGTCGACGACCCTAAGGGTGCACCTGGCAGCCATCTCTGCTTACCGGGCGCGGACCGGGGAGCAGTCGGTGGTGCAGGAGAAGGTGGTCTGGCGCTTTTTCAAAGGCCTTGATCACATTTCCCCTCTGGAGCGAGAACCTCCACCTCCATGGGATTTACTGCTGGTACTGGCAAAGCTCATGGGCAAGCCATTCGAACCAATGCACAGGTGTGAACTCTCACCTGTCGTGGAAGACCGCCTTCTTGGTGGCTATCACGTCAGCCAGAAGGATGGGAGAACTCCAGGTGCTCTGCATCGAGTCTCCTTACCTGGTCTTCCACAAGGACAAGGTTGTCCTGCGCCCCCACCCGAAATTCCTTCCGAAGGTGGTGTCTGAGTTTCACCTTAACCAGGTGTTGACTCTGCCGGTGTTCTACCCCAGTCACACCTCGGAGGCCGAATACAGGCTCCATACTTTGGACCCTAGAAGGGTGCTCACTTATTATAAGGAGCGCACCGCTGAAATTCGGGGAGAGGTTCGCCAGCTGTTTGTCACCTACACTGAAGCCGCACCTGGCAGACCTGCAGCCAAGCGGACGATAAGCAGGTGGGTCACCTCCCGCATAGATCTCTGCTACAAGTTGGCGGGCATGGAGCCTTCCAGAGGATAAGAGCTCATTCTACCCGTCCATACTGCTGCATCGGTGGCTGCTTCCAGGGACGTCCCTATCCAGGAAATCTGCAGGCTGCTACCTGGAAGTCAGCACACACCTTTATTACCCATTACCACATCGACCTTAAGTCACGCCCGGGATGCTGGTTTGGGCCTCCGTTCTCAGTCTTTATTCCTAAGTAGGGGTGTTAGCCTTGCCTCCCTCCTCCGGGAAAACTGCTAGAGTCTGCCAGACAGTGTGGATGAACAACATATCCATGTCCTAAATACAGGTTACTCACCTGTAACAGGAGTTCTAGGATGGTATATTCATCCACCACCACCGCCCGACCTCCCCGGCTTCGACGCACAACCTGAGCTTCCAGCGGGCCAGATCTGGCGTCATGGGGCGGAGCCGAGAGTTTTACCACCCGGGTGGGTGGGAGGAGCCAGCTTGAAGACCTTCCGGCAAGATTTAATGCGGCAAGGAACCTGCCAGACAGTGTGGATGAACAACATATACCACTCCTAGAACTCCTGTTACAGGTGAGTAACCTGTATATTCTCCCTTTTGGCACCAAGGAAGGTTAATGGAGGGCCAAACACTGGTGATTCTAATGCTGAGCCAAGTTTCAGGGTATCAGATTTTGCACTGGTTAAAAGCAGTGAGTTTGTTTTGTGATTAGCATTAGTGTTCAACCCGTGTGATTCACTTAGCACACGGATGGCTAGAACAGTTACTACTTGAGTGCTGAGATGAAAGAATGATCTAGGATTACACACACTGGATCTTTAGAAAGCAAAGTACACTAGAACTGGGCTGTCTGGGCCCTGCTTAAGGTTAGGCTGGAGCTGCTGACATTGCAGTCCTTCCAGCACAATGCTGTTGATGAATGATGAGATGATATAATCCTAGATAATTGGGTGGTCTCCAGGGGTCAGTATCGAGTTTTACATCCACTGGTCAGCAGTGCTGGTGACTGTCCCCACTGGTACTATATACATTCAATGTGCCAAGCTTAGGACTTGAAATTAGGTTTTAAGAGTTACTAGCCAGCATGGCTAGTGATTAGAAAAATACACTGGCCCAGCTAGTGTACTTGAACTGATATGCTCTCCATTACAAATCAGCAGGGCTAGTTAAAGGAATCTATTACTCCAATACAAAATACACCATTGTAGTAAGTCTTATTTCAAGAGTGTTCCTGCAGTAGGTCTTCACATATAGGACTGCACCCCTGGCGTCAGGTCCGTCAGCGGGGACCGTCCCCGTCAGGTGACATCACCCTGACTATAAAAGGAGGAAGTACCACGCTCACCCTCCAGTTCTTTTCCGCTGTCGCGCCAGTTCATCCGACAGACGTGGTAGAACAGCGATCAGTCGCCCGCTATTTGAAGTTTTTTCATCTTTTTTCCGCTTAAAAACGTTTCTAAAACACCCGAGGTGTATGTAGTCTCATCCCAAGAAAGTGCTCCATATGCGGTGCCCAAATTCCACACGGGGACGACCACTCTCGCTGCCTCCTCTGCCTGGGGCCCAAGCTTAACTCGGCTGAGCGTGCAGTTTGCCAAGGGTTCAGCCAGGCCACCCGGACCCAACGCAGGCAGACCCTCGAGGCCCACCTTCTGTCTCAGCGGCTAACTTAGATGGAAAAGGAGCTTAGGGACAGGTCGTCATCACCGGCCCCTGAAAAGAGAAAAGGATAAGTTCTGGGAGAGAAGCCAGTCACCACGGGGCAAACCAGCCAAGCTTCAGTTGACGACCAGGATGGATCTTCCTTAAAAACCGTGAATACCACTCCTGCTGGGCCTTCATCTGCTCCGGTGGGCCGAACGCCTTCTCCCACTCCTGCTGAGGTTAGCGGGCAGCCGGGGGTCGCCTCTTAGGAGGTTTCGGTTCTCCCACTCGTAGCACTGCTGATAAGCCGCCCTCCGGCTCCACTGCCGGGATCCCAGCCTTGACTGAGTCTGACTGTGGCCTTTCCACCACAGCCAGCCCCGATAAGTCGACTGATGGATCCTCAGTCGACTGTGCAGCCGCATCTGCTCTCCCTTCGGGCTACCTTGAGGACTCCGACACCGGGACGAGTGTGCTCATGGGGGAACCATCATCCCTGCCGGTCTCTATCCCCAGGGATTCGCCACCTATTCCTGACTTCTCCCTTCCGTCGGGCATGTCACAGGACTTGTTGTTGGTGGTCTCTCACCTGGAGCTCCCCCCGTCGCCAGGTTCTATCCCGCCGCTGGAACCCTTTCTTCCTAGGGGTCCGTTGCCGGACTTGGATCTTCAAGGGATAGACCCTCCTCCTGCAGGACCTTCTGGCCCAACGCCTGATCCATTGCCACTGCCCAGCGGCCCTTCACTTTCCCCAACCGGGCCTTCAGCCCTGCCTCCTGGCCCCTCTAGCAGTTTCCTGGGGCCTGAACCTCAGTTTCCGCCACCGGGTGGCCCACCACCGGATCCTTCTCATCCAACGCTGGGCCTTGTGCCGCCAACACTGGGTTACCCACATGCACTGGGTTACCCGCTGACACTGGGCTACCCGCTGTCCGGATACCCGATGCCAGGATACCTTTCGGGTTTTTCGGGGTACCAGTACCCATACTGGCATCATCCTCCCAGTTACTCATCTTTTTCTGGGTATCCAGGGTACCAGCCTCCCATCCTCCTCCTCCTCCTGACCGAGAGGCCATCCCGGCATGGTGGCAGGATGCCAGGACTCAACTCCTTACCACACTTAAGCAGTCCCAGCTTGTAGGGGGTACCCTTGTTCCTAGGGCACCACCCCCAGTCCAGTTCCTTCTGGTCATGCCTCTGGTTCTCTCCCCATGGGTGACGCTAGCGTTTATCCCTCCCTAGCAGGCCAGACTCTTCTGAATCGGGTGAAGAATCAGATATTGACCATTCAGAACCATGTTCCCTGGTCGAACCCCAACCGAAAGAGTCCCCTAAATCACCCCCGGAGGACCCTTCCTTTGGGGAGCTGTTGAGAACCATACAGAGGGCATGCGGCTGGCCATCTAAGGAGTTAGATGCTCAGCGAAAGAGGCTCGCTGAGCATTTGGATCTGACCAGTGTGAACCATCTCCCCACTCCCCCTTGGATGGGCCCACATGAGGATCTTGCATCCACCATATGGCAACAGCCTTCATCCATTCCAGCTGTTTCCAGGAAAGCTGATAGAACCTACTTCCCCACCCCCGCCAGAAGGGATCTGTCACCTTACCTCCCAAACAAAAGCTGATTCCATGGTCATCACTGCAGCTCATGACCATTCAGCTCAACCAAAACATTTAAGTTCTTCTCCTCCGGACAAGGACTCAAAGCAACTGGGTCAGTATGGTAGGAAGATTTATGCTTCTACCACCTGTGCCATCAGGTCCCTAAACTATATTTCTCACATGGTGACTTTCCAGAAGTCCTCTCTCTCGGAACTAGAGAAGGACCTCCAGGAACTCCCTGATGAGCAACTCTGGGCTAAGTTACTGGACAAAATGCAGATGAATAAATCTTCCTGCCATCACGCACTCTGGGCTGTTTACGATTCAGTGGACTCTGTGGCTCGGGCTGCAGCCTCGGGAATCTGCCTTAGGCGCCTAGCCTATCTACGCCTAGCAGGTTTGACACAGGACGTTCAGTCATCCCTGTTGGACGTGCCGTTTAGGGGTCCCGTTCTTTTTGGTGGTGACGCAAAGGATATCATCACAGGGCTGCAAGAGAGCAGTAGGTCCCTTAGAGACGTATGATCCATGGCCAAAAGAAGCAGCCTTTTCATCGCCAAAGAAAATTGAACAAGAACCAGGACAAATGTCAGAACAAACGTCGTGCCACTGGCTCTGGAGCCCAAACTCCTCAGGCCAAGTTTGCTAAACCGGCTTCAGGAGCAAAAGCTCCCCTCCCCTCCGCATCCTGACTTTCTTCCCCTTCTCCCGCTCCCTCTGTCCCCCTCGAAGAAACCGATAGGGAGGTTTGGCCTCCACCTTGAAGGGTGGAAGGCCGTCACTGCAGACATATGGGTCCTTCAGTTCATACAAAGAGTCACTCAGTCGAGTTCCTGGAGATACCTCCAGTAAATCCTCCGGGAAGGTCTTTCTACCCGTCGGGTCAGATCCCCATTGTCCATCAAGAAATCCAGGCTCTGCTACAAAAAGCTGCCATAGAGCCCATCCCTCCAGAACAAATAGGAAGAGGATTGTACTCCCACTTCTTTCTAGTTCCAAAAAAGACGGGGGATCTAGGATCTATCCTGGATCTCAGCATGCTCATCCACTTCGTAGAATAAGAGGTTCCGCATGCTGACTGTCCAGGGACTCCTGCCCCTGCTTCTGTCAAACACTTGGCTGTGCTCCCTGAATATGTAGGATACTTACCTTCATATCCCTATCCTCCCGGTCCACTGCTGCTTCCTCTGGTTCTCCTTACTGGAGAACCATTTCCAATTCAAGGCACACCCGTTTGGCCTGTCCTTAGTGCCCTGGGTTTTCACCAAGTACTAGCGTTGTGCTTGGCGTTATCCATGCAGGGGGGCATATTGTGTTCCCATACCTGGACGACTGGCTTTTTTCAGCCCCATCTCCGGACAGCCTGAAGGAGTCCCTCTCCTTCACTCTGGATCTGTTTTCCCACCTGGGAATTTCGGTCAACCTACTCAAATCCCAGTTAGTACCATCCCTGCGCCTCCAGTTCATTGGAGCGGTGCTGGATACGGTCCAGAGCAAGGTCTTCCTACCACTAGACCGAGCGGAGACCCTGGTCTCATAGGCCACCTTGGAGGCCAAGTCTCGGTGGACCCCGGCTCGCTCAGTACTTCGCCTTTTGGGTCTTATGGTAGCTGCCATTCCAACTGTCCCCCTGGCCAGGCTGCATATGGGGGTTACCTAGTGGTCTCAGAGTCCAGTGGGACCAACGGTTGGATGACATGGACCAGCTGGTCATGATCTTCAACAGCCTACAGAAAGATCTCCTCTGGTGGCAGGATCTAACCAACTTGTTGGTGGGGGCTCCCTTCCACTTCCAGGCTCCTTCCCAAACCCTCACTTAAGATGCTTCCATGATGGGTTGGGGAACTCTTTTGGGGGATCACAGAACGCAAGGTTCTTGGCCTCCCGTGGAGGAGAATCTTCACATCAACATCCTGGAGACAAGAGCAGTTCTCTGTGCTCTTCAGGCTTTCCAGTCATTACTTCACCCGGGAACACTTCTCATCCAGACAGACAGACAACATGGCCACTGTCTGATATCTGAACAAACAGGTAGGTACCCAATCGTATCCCCTCTGCAGAGAAGTGATGCAGGTATGGTATTGGCCTAATCAGCACGGCCTAACCTTGACAGCAGTCCACGTGCCGGGAGTTCACAACATCCTGGCGGACAGTCTCAGCCGATCAGTCACCAGGGCTCATGAGTGAGAACTAAAGCAGGAGGTAGTAGAAGACTTGTTTCTTCTATGGGGTCGACCAGACCTAGATCTGTTCGCAACCCCATACGTGAAACTACCCAGCTTTTGCTTGCTGTTTCCCAGGCATGGTGCTTTTTGGTGAGATGCACTGTCTCTCCTGGACAGGGAGTTTTCTGTAAGAGTTTCCTCCCTTTCCTCTCATTCAAAAGATTATTTTGAAACTACAGGCAGAGGGGGCTCACATGATCTTGATTGCTCCTCTGTGGCCCCAGCAGATTTGGTTGCCACTGTTGCAATAACTAGTTCTAGAACCACCGTTTCCTCTGCTGCTATCTCATGACCTTCTGTCTCAGGAGCAGGGCTCCCTGGTACATCAGAGTCTCAAGTCTCTCCATCTTCATGCGTGGCACCTGTGGACATAGCGATTTCTCACTATGGCGTATCCTTGCAGGTTGCCCAAGTCTTAGTGGAGGCCAGAAAACCCTCTACCAGATCCACTTATGCCATGAAGTGGAAGAGATTTTCTATTTGGACCACAGCTAAGCGCTTGGACCATTTTTCTTGCTCGGCCTCCCACCTCTTATACATTTTTGAGTTGGGCCTTAGTTGCTCCTCGCTTAACGTCCATCTCTGTGGTGTCGGCCGACCACCATCACGTGGAGGGCAAAACCCTAGCCCAGCTAGAGGTTTCCAAGACTTTCTTGAAGGGGATCCTTCACATCAAACCTCCAGTCCGGAACCCTTGTCCTCCTTGGGATCTTAATTTTATATTGGAAAAACTTTCTTTGCCCCCTTTTGAACTCGCAGCAAGTTGTGAAATGCACTTCCTGGCTTGGAAGATGCTGTTTTTGATTGCAGTTACTTCAGCTTGAAGAGTTTGAGCTTCAGGCTCTTGTTTGTAGAGAGCCTTGTTTAATTTTCCACAAGGATCGGGTGGTCCTGCGGACTAATCCTTCTTTTCTTCCGAAAGTTGTTTCGGAGATGACGCTGAGTGTTGAACTGTTTTCCTTCCACAGCATTCCAACAGGGGGGAATATGTTTTGCACACCCTTGATGTACACAGGATTCTGAGGTACTATACCTGGCGGACTAAGGAGGTTCGAAAGTCGAACCAACTCTTTGTGGCCTTTGCCTCCCAGTGCCAGGGCATGGCTATCACTAAACAGACTCTTTCTAGGTGACTGGCTAACTGCATCCATTACACGTACCAGAAATACGAGAAACCCCTTCCGGGTGGTCAAAGTTCACTCCGCCATGAGCGTGGCCACTTCTGCCACCTTTTTCAGGAATGTGTCCACTGCGGATATTTGTGCAGCGACCACTTGGTCTTCCGTCCACACCTTCTCTAAGCACTGTAGTCTGGACATTGCCTCTAGGCGTCGAGCTGGTTTCGGCCTTGCAGTTTTGCAAGGTCTTCTGTCTTAAGGTAGACCCTTAGTTGGCAGACATCGTCCTCCTCCCGGAACCTCGTCTCCAACTCCTTTTTGTTAGACTGCTTAGAATTCAGTCCTATATGTGAAGACCTACTGCAGGAACACCCTCGAAGTAAGATATATAGCAGTTACGTAAGAACTTAACATAACAGTAGATCTTCGAGAGAGGTTCCTGCAGTAGGTCTAGTTTCCCACCCACTTGTCCCCCAGCTCCTGGAGTTATTTCCTTTCTCCTGTCTAGCCCTCCAGTTCATCCAGGGTACAGGATCTCGGGGGAGGGGGGGGAGTTGCTCCGTCTCTCTGCTCCCTATCTTTAGGTCTCTGGTGGAAAAGAACTGGAGGGTGGGTGCAGGACCGCCCCCTTTTATAGTCGTGGCTGACATCAAGGCTACCTGATGATTGGGGGAGCGCCCGCTGACTATTGCTAGCTACAAGTTTGCCGTGTGGACCTGACACCAGGGGTGCAGTCCTGCATGTGAAGACCTACTGCAAGAACCTCTCTCGAAGATCTTCTGTTACGGTAAGTTCTTACGTAACTGCTATATCTGACAGGAGAGAAAGCCCACTAGGCCCACCCAGTCTGTCCATATTCCCTGCCTGCATCAGTGGTCACTGACCCTACTTGGTCATTGGGTTTAGCCTTTCCTACCCATCTCTAGGGTTCCCTTGTGCCTATCTCATGCATGTTTAAATCCCCTCAGTGTGCTGGCTCCCACTATTTCTGGGGTAGGCTATTCCATGCAGCTACCACCCTTTCTGTGAAGAAAAAACTTCCTTACTTCCCCTTTATCCTGCCTCCCTCCAGTCTATCGTGCCCCCTCATCGTTGTACACCTCCTTTACTGAAAGGTGTTGCCCACTTGCGCTTTGTTTATGCCCTTAAGATTCTTGAAGGTTTCTGTCAGATCTCCCTGTTCCCGCCTCTCATCCAGTCTATACATATTGAGGTCTTTTAATTGCTCCTCATACGTCTCCTTTTGCAAGCCCTGCAGCATTTTATTGCCCTTCTCTGAACCGCCTCCACCCTTTCTGTCTTTACAAAGATGCAGCCTCCAGAACTGTACACCGCACTCCAGATAAGGCCTCGCCAGCGTTTCGTACAGTGGCATCACCACCTCATTTCTTCTACTAGTGGTACCCCTTTCTGTGCACCCCAACATGCTACTGGTCCTCCCCACAGTCTTGGTACACTGTTTGGACACCTTTAGGTAATCTGAGATGATCATCCCTAGATCCCTTTCTTCCCTGGTAACCGTCAGCAACTCCCCCCTCATCCTGTAACTCTCTACAGGGTTCCTGCGCCCCAGGTGCATGATTTTGCATTTCTTTGCATTAAATCTTAATTGCCATGCATTAGACTAATTTTCCAGCTTTCCTAGGTCTCTCATTACCCCACTGGAGTGTCTACCCTGTTGCAGATGATGGTGTCATTTGCACGGCAAACCTTCCCCTTCAGCAGTTTCACAAATGTCGACATTAAAAAGGACTTGCCCCAGGACTGATCTTTGAGGCACCTCACTGGTCACCCCACTTTCCTCGGATTGGATCTCATTAACCACCATCCTCTGCTTTCTGTCCCCAGCCAATTTCTAAACCAATCATTTGACTAGTGCTCTGTTTCCTGTTTTGACCCCTGCTGTCTCTAAAAGTCTCAGTACTGTAAATAGTTTTTCTCTTTGCTCTTATGAAGCTGTGGAAACGGTGAAATAGGAAAATTACATCTTGTCTGGGTTGCATGATTTTTGTTTCTGTGTTGGCATAGAAATCCACTCTGCCAACTGTTGAGATAAACATGCCCGACTTCACTTTATATTTGTCACATAATGTAGTCGACCCCCCCCCCACACACACACACACACACACACACAAAAAAAAGCTGTTTGCATCCTCTGCCTTCACGTCACGCTCGTGCTTAGTGAAGTGATCACATGGAAGGCCACCACACCATTCTGGTCACCAGGCTCGGTTCTAGTTCAGATGTACAATAAGTGTAAGGTGAAGAAATGATTCCAGTATACTGGAGAGATACCAGTGTATTATGGGGTAAAATAGTACTTAATATGAAGGCGGGAAACAGCAAGCTTTTGCATGCGTTAACTTTTTTGCCCCTGTTGTATAGTAACATTGTAATGTAAGGTTGGGACTCTAGGTTTATCATGTCTGCCCCGTGCTTCATAAGCAGGGATGGATTTGTATACTGTGCAAAACGTGCATTCCTTTCTTGGGATTCCATCACCAACAAAATTACCCAGAGTACCCTGTGATTGTCTTGGTAAGCAAAAGCTTGTTCAAGATTACTTTAAAGAACTTATGTGGCCTTCATATCCAAGGTATCTATTGGTTGGCTGTTCCATAGGTTCACCGCCATCTGGGGAGAGGTACCTTTTAATGTTACCCTTGAATTTACCAGCATCAAGTTAAGCATGCCCCTCTGCTGAAGGACCTCTTTGTTTGTCTGAAGTGATTCCCCCTTCCCTAATACCACTTACCTGATAATGACCTGATCCTAACAACCAATCATAGTGAGGCAAGAAGGGGTTGGCCTCAGCATTCTGCCTACTTGGAAAGTGATTTACTTTAGATATGCTCTCTGAGAACCACCTGACCTGAACGGGAGCTTACCAACTCAGTCTGAAAGCCAGAACTCCTGCCTGTACTGCCATTGAGTCTCCAGGGTAGCTGGACCTTTAACCAGCGTTAATGCCTCTGTTGCGGATCTGGTTACCTGGAGAGCTACACAAGTGTCCTGTCATTTGGACTCGCATGATACTATTGAAACAGTTGGATTGAAGTTTTGGTGTTTGACAAAACAGAGTGGTTTTAAAAAAGCAATTGTTTTTGTTACACTGTCATCTCAGAGTTTTTGTTTCCTCTTTGTAGTCAAGGAGAAACTACGCTTGGACCCAGACAGTGAAATAGCCACTACTGGACTCAGGATCTCTCTCATGTGCCCGGTGAGTCACTTTTGTTTTTAAGCTATGCTTATAAAACGAACAGGGAAAATGCTGTATTCTGATTAGCTCATTTTCTTTTCTATTGTTTTGTTTACTTCCTAAACCCATTTTATAAGCACAGACGCACCAGGTTATTGGTGGTAGTGTCTTTTAATGCACGTTCAGAGGATGAAGGCACTCTGCCTGCTGCCTTGTGTCTTAGTACATCTCAGGGCCCTCTTTTATAGCATTACTGCCATTGTCAAAATGGTCCTTCCGCTATTTGATTACACAGATGTGGTAATGGAGGTTGCTTTCAAATCCACATCAGCCAGACTGGACCCCATCCTTCAGTCCTACCGTTTTGCTGCTGGTACCCCATCTCTTACTCATCACTGTTCCCTTTACCATCTCCCCTCTCTTTCTTATCTTTATGGCGCTTATCCCAGTGTGCTTCCCTTCTCTCCAGATACTGTTTTTCATTGCTCCCTTCCTACCTTTCTGACCAGATCTCTCCCAAGGCGCCTTCTGCTTACTAGCATCCATCTTCTGACTCTTGTTCATTATTCTTCGTTGCTCAGTATCCACTGGTCAGGCCTCCTTCTCAGCTTGGCTGCTCTCTATCTGGCACTCTTCCCTCCTCCCTTAGACTAGCCCCCTCCTACTTCCCCTTTAAGGTGCTTCTGTGTGCCCACTTCTCACCAGCTTGCTCCTGTCCTGTCTTAGCTGGCACCCCTGGGACCCATCTTGTGGGGTGCAGGATTCTCCTCGTTTATTGCACTTTGGGATCCAGGAGGGGGAGATTTCCTGCAGGAGATTGCGTATTTCATTGTCGATAAGGTGTTTGGGTCCCCCAGATGGTTGATTCTGGGGGACTTCAATGCCTGGATTGATGACAAATCCTCATGATTTGGACATGATCTCCTCCAGTTGATGACATCACTGGGCCTTACACAAGCAGTTGCTTCTGCAACCCATCACCACAGCCACACGCTGGACTTTGTTTTCTCACTGGGGCTTCAGGTCACGAACCTCCAATACTGATTGGGTCACGTCCGATCATTGCACAGTGGAGTTCTCATTTGGGGCTCCCCCTGATAAGTGCCCCCCCCAGTTGAGATGGTCAGCTATTGCCCTTTAAGGGTATTGTCCCCAGAGGGACTATTGGCGGTAGTGGATTTATCTGCTGCGACTGCTGCATGTGATTGTTTCAGGTGAGTGGTGTTCTCCGAGACACTCGATACCATCACACTGGTCCATATATGACCTAGATCCTCTCGCTTGAGACCCCCATGGTTTGATGGGGCTCTCAAGGTGATGATCAGGGGTTAGAAGTTGGAGAGTTGCTGGCAAAAGACACATTCCGAGGAGGACAAACTAGCCTTGCATGCTCACAATCGAGAGTACCAAGGGGCAGTCGACCATAAGAAGGCAGAGTTCCTGTCCAGGGAGATTGCTGCAGGGAAGAACCGACCAGCTCGGCTCTTTCTGACTGTGGACAGATTACTCCATCCAGCCTATCTACAGCCATAAAAAGCATTTTCAATCTCATTGTGCGATGAGTTTGCTCAGTTCTTCTCTGATGGTGTGTCCTCCACTTCAATCGAGGATTTTGTCAGTAAAGCAAATATTGTCCCGCATTGAACATCCTCATAGGAGCTTGGGCACTCCTATTGTCTGGGAGGAGTTTAGACTGGTGCAGGTGGCTGAGGTCATTGGGGTGATCTCGAAGCTGAGGCCCACTTAATGTGAACTGGACCCGGCCCTGACTCGCTTCTTTGGTGAGGTGTTGAGACTGTTGCTCCGGTGTTCGCTTTCAGAGGGGGTCTTTCCTGATGCCTTGAAGGAGGCACTGGTGAGACCCCTACTGAAAAATTCATCACTGGACCCTGATGGTCCTGGCGAATTAGTGACCTATCTCTAACCTTCCATTTTTAGGAAAGGTTGTTGAGAAAATATTGGTGCAGCAGCTCGAGGTGCACCTCATGGCCTTTGACATCTGTGAGCCATTCCAATCTGGTTTCAGGGCAAGGCACAGCACCGACACGGCATTGGTTAGGGTGCAAAATTACCTCCTCAGGGCAAGAGATAGAGAATTTTATTCTCGTGCTCCTCTGTCTCTCTCCAGCATTTGACACACTGGATCACATTGTTCTTTTGGATCGCCTTAGAGAGTATTGTGGATTCACTGGTAATGTCATCAACTGGTTTGAGTCCGATCTGTTAGGCAGGAAGCAATGGGTGGTGATGGGGAACTCTTCCTCCTCCCCGAAGCTTTTGCCTTGTGGAGTTCCTCAAGGTTCGAGCCTGTCACCAGTGCTATTTGCGGTGTACATGCTACCCCTGGGTGAGCTCATTAGTTGTTACTTTGGGTTTTCATTGCTATGCAGATGATACCCAACTGTATATGTCCTATGCCCCTGGAACACATGACGCAGTGGAACATACGAACATACAAAATTTGCCGGCAGATAAAGGCCTAGAGGTCTATCAAGTCTGCTCAAATGTGCAGCTAGCAGCCCTTATTCTGCAGCTGCCCCTTCCTTCCACCCTTCATTAACCCTCCCCCTTGTCCTGTCCCATCCTCGCTTGAAGCAGTCCACTGTTCTACTACATACCACTTCAGCAGGTAATGCATTCCACCCAGCCACCACCCTCTGTAAAAAAAAAAAAAAAAAAAAAGTCTCCTCATCTCCTCCTGAACCTTCCTCGCTCCAGTCTCATATCATGGCCCTGGTGTCCCTCCCTCCCTTACTTTGAACAGCCCCTCTGTACCCGTCTTGTTTATTCCTTTCATGTATTTAAAGATTTCAATCATGTCACCCCTGTCTCTCCTCTCCTCCAGTGAGTACATGTTCAACTCCTTCAACCTCCTCTCGTATGATAAGTCCCCTGCCCCTTGATCATCTTTGTGGCTCTAGCTGCACCCCCTCCAGTAACTTAATGTCCTCTTCAGATACAGTAGCCAGTACTGCACGCGGTACTCAGGTGTGGTCTAACTAATGACCTATACAGTGGCAGAATCACCTCCTCCTCCTTTGAGGATATACCCCTTGCAATACAACCCAGCATTTTGTTGGCCTTTGCAGCTCGCCTTCCTACATTGTGCCGAGTTGTTCATTGACCCTGTAATGAGCACACCCAGATCCTTCTCCTCCTCTGTCTGGGCTAGCTGCACTCCCCTAGCTGATAACTCCTCCTTGGGTTCTTCATCCCAAAATGCAGCACCTTGCACTTTTGGCATTAAACCCCAGTTGCCAGGTGTCTGACCAGGTTTCAAGCTTTGCCAGATCATCCTGCAACTCCTGCCATCCCCTAGGTCATCCACCACCGCTACCTTGGTATCATCAGCAAACAGACTGATCTTGCTCTTGATGTCCCATGATATGTCTGCAATGAATATCCCAAACACTGGTCCCAACACGAGCCCTGAAGCACCGCTTGTCACTGCTCTTGGGTGTGAGGCTCCCCACCCACCACCACCCTCTGTTGCCTTCCCTGCAGCCAATTTCCTACCCATCTCACCAGCTTTGCACCAGCCCCTGTGCCTACTAACTTTCTTCCCAGCCTTCCATGTGGCACTGGGTCAAATGCCTACTGAAGTCCAGATACAGGACATCCACTGCATGGCCCTGTCCATTTGCCTAGTTACCCAGTCATAGAACTCGACCAGGTTGGTTTGGCAGGATCTGCCACGTGTGAAGCCATGCTGTCTGCTGTCCTGTAGTCCTTTGGCCTCTAGGAGGGCCACCAGCCTCTCCTTCAGGATAGTCTCCATTAGCTTACCCACGATGGATGTGAGGCTCACTGGTCTGTAGTTTCGGTTCATCCTTGGGGCACTCTTGTGGAGGGGCACCACATGAGCCACCCTCCAGTCCTGAGGTACACACCCAGATGTAGTGAGGCATTAAATAGGTCTGCAAAGGTCCTGCAAGGACCTCTGCCAGCTCCTTCAGTACCCTGGGTGGATGCCATCTAGCCTGGCGCCTTGTCCACCCTCAGTGCCTTCAAACCCTCTCGAACTCTGCTCTCCATGATTTCCTCATCTGTCACCACTTCCCACCCTGCTTCTGCCATTTCTCCCACCTTGGGTGTCACTCCCCTTCTCTTTAGTAAATACTGAGCAGAAGTACTCATTTAGTAAGCCCGCCTTATCGCACCCTGCTTCCACCCAACCCCTTCTTCCTAATCCTTACTATGTGGTCCTTACAGCCTCTTCTCCTGATGTACTAAAAGTCCTTCTCCCCTTCTTGTGCCAGCCTGAGTTCCGTAGATGCTTTGGCTCCCTTACTGCCTTTGTCACCTCCTTCGATTCTGTCAAGTACTCCTCCCTGTCCTCCCCCTCCCTGTTTTCTTGTACTTCCTAAAGGCAGCTCTTTTCCTCCTTACCTTTTCCATGACCTCCTTGTTCAACCAGATCGGTTTCTTAGCCCTAGCCTTCTTGCTCTGGGCTTTGCAGCAGGTTTTGGTTGCCTCCACTATCCCCAGCTTTATGAGCTCCCACCTCTGGTTAGTGTCCATACTAGACTGAATTCTGGCCAGGTACCCTTTACCACTTCCCCATCCTCCCAAAGTCGGCCTCCTGAAGTCCAGCACTATTGTGCCAGATTCCACTCCTTCCTTGCCCATATCCAGTGTGAGCCATACTGAGTGGTGGTCACTCCCTGACAGCGGTTCTTCCACAGTAAGTTCTCTCACAAAGTCCCCATTTGCCAGCACAAGGGCAAGGGTATTCCCTAACCTGGTTGGTTCACTGACCATTTGCAGCAGGAAGTTGTCCTGGAAGGCATCCAGCAGTACCTGCTCCCTTCTGTTCCTGGTTGTTGGGGTGCTCCAGTCCACTCCTGGCATGTTGAAGTCCCCCACAATCAGCACACTACCCTTCTCGCAGGTCCTCCTGATCTGTCCTGCTAGTTCCCTGTCTAACTCCTCCGTCTGAGATGGTGGCCTGTACACCACTCCCATTCTAAGAATCCTATTCTTGGAATCCTGGATTTGCATCCAAAGTGACTCCGTACTACCCTCCTCCCCTTCCTCCCTTACACACTTCAGTCCTTCTTTCACATATAGTGCCACTCCCCCTCCTTTCCCAATCACCCTGTCCCTACGAAATAACCTGTACCCTGGTACAGACAGGTCCCAGTCATTGTATTGGGTGGCCCATGTTTCCATGATGGCTGCAATGTCCACCTCTCCCTCTGCCATGAGCACCTGTAACTCTGCAGTTTTCCTCCCAAGGCTCCTAGCATTAGGGTAACCACCTTCCACCCTTTCCCCCCCATCCTGCCCCTTTCCTAGCATCACCAACAGTACTTGCCATTTGTCCTTTGTCACTGTTATGGGGGTAAGCTCATATGGTTTCCCAACCTGTGGTCTCTGCATATCTCTTCCCCAACTGCCACCCCCACTCCTAGTTTAAATTTCCAACTTCCTCTATGTACTCCTCCATCCTCTGTTTCAACACTTTCTTTCCCTCCTCACTCAAGTGTAATCTGTCCTTGGCATAGAGACTACTGTCCTCCCAGGTCCCTCCCCACCCCCCAACAGCCCATACCCTTTAGCACAACACCAGGTTCTTAGCTATCCGTTAAATTCCTCTATTCTCAGCTTTCTTGTTGTGCTTGCGTTTGGCACCGGAAGTATCTCTGAAAAAGTTACTGATCTTCCTGCCCCCTCACATAATTGTGCTAGTTCCTCAAACCTCCTCTGGACTGTATCTACTGTCTTGTCAGCCAGGTCGTTTGTCCCAAGATGTATGATTAAATGAGGCTTGTCCCTACCCCTTCTGGCATATTTCAGAACAGACTGTCCCACCCTTTCCGCTGTCATTCCTGGCATGGCCTCCACCCAAATGCGACTATGCCTCTCCCCCTTGCTACCCCACCTAACTCCTATTAGTATAGAGTCCCCCAGCACTAAGATTCCACCCCTCTTACTCCCTGCTTGCTTCCATTCATCTCCCTCTCTCATTTCCAGCTCCTCTTCTTCCTCGTGCACATTATTTCCCCCGTTTCCCCTGTTGCAATTCTCCCAGCAGAACTTCCCCCGCTCCAGTTTGGCCCAGGCATTTATCAATTCGCCTCTAATTTCATCATTTCCTCCTCCACCTTCTTCCTCTCTAGCAGTGCCAACTATTTTCTGAAGGCCCTTCACAAATGCCCGCTCCTCTCTCTTCGTAGTAACCTGTTCTCTCCTTTCCACTCCATGACTTTAGCCACTTCTTCGCCTCTCCTCACAAGTCCCTATCTCCTCCTCCTTCCATTTGTCTTTTGTCTCCTGACCTGGTTTCCCCGGCAATTATTCTTCCTGGCCTGGGCCCCTTTGTCTCTGCTTCCCTTCTTCTGACCCTCTCCTCCCCACTGTTGGCTTAAATCGCCCTCCCTCATCTCCCCTTCTTCCTCGCTCCAGTATTGAGCTAAACCCATCCCCAATCTGCCTTGCCTGTCTTAGGTCCTCCTGCAGACCCTCAATCTCCTTTCTAAGTTTTTCTGTGTGGTTGTACACTAAACATCCTCCCACACTCCAGGCAATTTTTAGAAAGATTGGTGCAACGCAGTTGTTGCAGCCTACCACTACCCATCGCTGTTGCCCACCTGTGACCCCCCACCCCTCCAGAAAGTGCTTAACTGGAAAGTGGAAGTGCTTAACTGCCTGGCTGAGATCCAGGACTGGATGTTTTCCAACTGGTTATGACTGAATCCTGACAAGACAGAGGTTCTGGTGATTTGAGTCAGATCGCGGGTGTGATGGGAGTGCCTCCGGGGTGCAACAGGACTGGTCTTAGGAACCACCCTGTTGATGGCTTCCTCTAGGGTGTGAAATCTGGATGAAGGTTGACACTTGAGGCTCGGGTGTCATCTGTCGTCCCAACTGGTTTTTACCACTTGAGGAATGTCGCCTAGATTAAACCCATAGTTCCACCTGAGGACCTGCCTTCACTAGTGCATGCCTTTGTTACATCCAGGCTTGATTACTGTAACGCTGTGTACTTCAGGGTCTGTGGAGGGACCCTCCACTGGCTGCAGCTGGTGCAGAACACAGCAGTCAAGTTCCTGACTAGCCCGTCTAGGTCATGTCATGTGACACCAGTCCTGCAAGTTCTGCACTGGCTGCCTGTCAGTTGGAGGGTCATCTTCAAGCTGGGCTTGCACACCTATAAGGCCCAATATGGTCTGGGCCCTGGCTATCTGTCTGATCTCCTGAGACCTGACACCTCGGTCTGCTCCCTCCACTTCTCCACAAGGGGCGTCTTTGCGGTTCCGAGGACCAGATTAAACACATCTGGCGATCGTGCATTTGAAGTCACTGGTCCAGCCCTCCGGAACTCGCTTCCCAACTTTTATCTCATTTGACATGTTTAACAGTTCTCTCCTCCATTTCTGCTTTTGCTCTCCTAATCAATTTTCTGCCTCAGTTTCTTCTTACAACTAACACTGTCACACAGTTTTATTTCTTCTGAAAGCTATCCTTCTACCCCTTATTTGCCCCTACAACCTCCCTATGAAACCAAAGAGGCCACCTTCTTTAGCTTTTTTCCTACCCTCCTTATGCATAGTTCAGTTGCTTTTAGTAACACCCCCTTAATACATTTCCACAATTCCTCTACATCCTCTGTCCATTCTCTGCATGCCATTTCCTCCCTGAAAATCTCCTTTACCTCCTGATAAGGCATCTAGGAAGCTGGATGTTATGGGGGTAGTGTATATATGCCTCTGTCTCATTTGGCCTTAGGATTGCAAGCTGTCAGGACCATATGATCAGATATCAAAACAGCCCGTGGAAAGCTGCTCATACTGCTGTTTGGGCTTTGCCTGATGTCTTTCCCAAGACTAATTTGCTTAAAACATTTTTGGCTGCTGCTGAGGTTGACAGACATTTGCTGCACTCAGCTTATGTTTCTGATGCTTCTGCCAGGTCTGCAGCTTTTGGTATTTGCAAGAGAAGATATTCTTGGCTCAGAGTTGCTGGCTTTACCTCTGATGTGCAACAGGCAATTTTGAATGCTCCCATTAAAGGGTCCAAACTGTTCGGCTGTGATGTTAAAGAAGTCCTATATTGCCTTCAGACTTCCAAATCCCAAGGATCTGCCGAGTCCCTATTCCCCACTTCCACTAAAGGCCGTGGTAGGAGCTCTCTTTGTAGGCCTGCTGCCCAAGGTAATCATGCCGGCTGTCAGCAAGGCTGTGGCAGAGGTGGTGGCCCCTCCCAGTCCCCTCCTTCTTGGTGTCCATGCAAAAGCATCCAAAGTAATTGGATCCACTACCTCTGCCACCCCCCAGTTCCACCTGACATAGTCCTCCTCTCTATTACCTCAGGACTCTGTGTGGGTGGGTGGGTGGTGGGGAAGCAGTGGGGACAGGATCTCTGCATCTGAAACAATGCAGGAGATAACTGTGGACAAGTGGGTTCTGGAAATAACTGCAAGAGGACATGCTCTGGATCTGCTAGAAGTCCCTCTAGATCATCCTCCGCCTCTTTCCTTTTATTCTCCGGGCCACTTGTCCTTTATAAAGGGGGTGATTCTGACTGTTTCAAAAGTGTGTGATAGAACCAGTTCCTCCATAACAGCAGAGCAAAGGGATCTATTCCAGATACTTCCTAGTCCCAAAATGGACAGGAGATCTAAGGCCCGTACTAGACCTCAGAGACTTCAACCTGTGTACATCCAGTACAACAAGTTTCAAATGGTGTGTCTGCAAGCACTGATTCCCCGATTTACAAATGGGAATAGCTTTGTTCACTGGACATGAAGGATGCATACCGTCCTATAAATATCAGGAAGTATCACAGACAGTACCTCCGCTTTATGCTGAAGGGCAAGCATTATCAGATTTTACCTAGAGAGCGCTCTTGCACTAGGCAACACCATAAGGACTGAGCCGCCAGGTGCTAGGACCACAAGTAAAACTTAGCTGGCAGTGTCTGGCAGGGGACTGCCCACCCAGTGTCGTGTGGCCAACATCAGTCCAGTGCTATATAATGGGCAGTCTCCCACTCCTGCCTCCAGTTGTTTCCCACCGTTAACCTACGCACATCGGACCTCGCGGAACACTGCTACAGTCAACTGCCATTTTTGATAACTATACCTTTCAAATTTTCTTATTTCTACAAATAATTAGAATTATTAGACATCGGAGTGCATGTCTTCACCTTTTTCTGCCAATTCCAGCAACAAATGTGCCTACGGCAAGCAGATCCTGGAGAAAGATGTCCATACCTCGTGTCTCCTCTGCCTTGGGCCTGACCACAACACAAAGGACTGTGAGGCCTGCCAGAGCTTCAGCCAGGCCACACGAAAGCGCCGTCAAAGTCCTGGAAGCCCATATTTTGAAACAAAAACTTGCTTCAGTGGAAAAGGAGCTGCAGCAGGTGCGGAGCGCTTCATTTCCTGGGGGCTCTTCTGGCTCCCACTCCTCCAAGCAGAAGAAACGCAAGCAGGGAAAAGACAAGCATGGGGACCAGTCTCCCTTCAAGCTGTAGACCTCTAAGGAGGCCACAGACGACTAGCAGCCCTCTGGCAGTAAAGGAGGCATGCTCTGGCCAAACCTGCTCTTCCTGCTTCGGGCAGTCTTTAGCCCCAACCCCCGCCGTCCAAGCTGGTACCGGTCCGTGAGGATCTCCGGGGATTGAGGCTGCACCCACCCCAGGGCCCTTTAAATCTCAGCCAGGGCCTAAGGTGCTGCCTCTGATTAGTCGGGTCTGCCAGCTCCACCGATGTCTGCACAGCCTCGGCACTCACGTCTGACCCAGATTTGAGGTCTGACATTGATCCTCCGGACCAGTGCCTGCTGCCACTCCGGCCTCAGACATCCAGAGTAATCTCTCCCCCACCCCCACAAAACAACCCTTCGTCTTCTCCAGTGGGGCCTGCACTTTCCTCCTCAACCCAGAACCGGAGGAACCACCGCCTGCTGGCCCGATCACCCAGCCAATGCCAGGCCACCCTACGCCGGACCATCCCCTGGGGCCTTCCAGCCACTTTGCCTGTGATCCCTCCGTCTGGGGCCCTCCATCACTCCAGAGACTCCCGTCGCCCGCTCAGACCAGCGCCTACTCCACCTGTCTCCCAAAAATCCTGTGGGTCCATTGCCAGCTCCCAGGGCCTCCTGCTAAATACTCAGCCTGGGCTTTCTGGTATCCCTTTGGGGCCTCTGCCCTACCATCTGTCCCTTCTCCAGGATATCCTACGCCGGGCCATCCTACGCCAGGGTTCCCAACGTCGGGGTATCCAGTGCCAGGGTATCCAACATCCGGGCAACCAACGCCAGGCTATCCACCGTCAGGGTATCTGACGCTTGTCTGTCAGCACCCTCCACTGCCTTCTCCACAGCCACCGGTGGTTTGCAATGCTCTCTTTGCTTCATGGCGGTACAGAGCCAAGCACCAGCTCATATCTGAGCTGGACCGTCGGCTGGCCGTGCCTCCCACGCTGGTACCTGCTCCACGTTCCCTCTCATCTATCGAGGCACGTCTCTCCACTTCCAGATGCACATTGGGTGCCTCCATGGTAGAGGACCAGGGTCGTGGGTGGGCCAATCCTCAGAAGGAGGACCCTCCGGCGAGGTCCATGTCCCTGATTCAGACTCTGCCTCTTCTTCCTTGGGCTTGAGTCTCCTCCACCGGATGATCCCAAGCCTAAGCAGACCCCTAAGTCTCCCCCAGAGGGACCCCACCTTCATGTATATACTCTGGAAAAATTCAGGAGGCCAGTGGCTGGAAGACAGAGGAACAGGACCCTTAGCGTCTGAGCTTGGCAGAGCACCTTGACCTCCCAGAGCTGACCCCCTTTTTATCCCCCCCCTTGGACAGGGCCCCACGATGATTTGGCCACCACAATATGGCAACAACCATAGTGTGTTGCAGTCATCTCCAAGAAGGCGGACAGATTGTATCATGCCCCTGAGGGGAAAGATCATTTGTTCAACCACCCTAAAGCTGATTCGGTGGTTATCAATGCGGCACATGAATGCTCAACTAAGCCTAAGCGTATGAGTACTTCCCCACCTGAGAAGGAGTTGAAGCAACTTGACCAGTTTGGTTGCAGGTTTATTCATCCTCTGTTCTAGCTCTGCAGGCTCTGAATTATGTAGCCCACATGGTTTGCTACCAGAAGGCCATTCTGTGTCAACTGAAAACTGAATTTGTGATCTTACCAGACTCTGAAGCCAAGACCAAAACTGAACAGACGGCTAAAATGGCAGAGTTTTCCTGCTGCCACACCCTGCGAGCGACTTAAGACGCCGTTGACGCCTCCGCCAGAAGCAAGGCGATGGCGGTCTGCCAGTGCAGACACTACTGGCTGTGGAGATCTGGTTTCTCCCAGGATGTTCAAGTGTCCGTCCTGGATGCCTCCTTCAGGGGCTCTGTGCTCTTTGGAAGGGATGTTCAGGACATGACTGACCTACAGGAGCGAGGAAGGGCACTTCGTTCAGTGCAATCCATCTATCACACCAACCCTAAGTCTCAGCAGCCATTTTTCCATCAGCGAAGGCACCAGACAAGACAGCAGCCTGCCAAACATTAGGGCAAGCATTGGTCTACCTCTTGCCTCCCCCATCAAGTCGCATCAGACTTTCTGGGCTGGCACTCACCAACCTTCCCTACCTCTTGACTCTTAGTCCCCCCACCCCACCCCAAAATAGTTCCGAGAACCAGTCTGGAGCAGATTCAGCCGTTGCCTGTCTGGGTGGGAGGCGATCACGACAGAATCTTGGGTTCTTCAGCTAATTGCTTAACGTCACATGATGGTTCATAGAGAGACCTCCAGAAAATCCTCTGGGTCACCCATTACCCGCAAGGTCACATTCCACTCATCAGGGAGGAGATTCGGGCTCTGTTGCTAAAATCCGCCATAGCACCCATTCCTCAGGACCATATAGGAAAAGGGTATTACTCTCACTTCTTCCTGGTCCCAAAAGAGACTGGAGATCTTCGGCTGATACTGGACCCCACTGCATGCTCAACCTCTTCGTAGAATACAAGGGGTTTTGCGTGCTGACCCTCCCGGGACTGTTGCCACTGCTCCATCAGGGGCACTGGCTCTCTGCCCTGAATATGCAGGATGCATACCTGCATATCCCTATCTTCCTGACCCACCACCGCTTCCTCAGGTTTACATTCCAGGGGGAGCAATTCCAATTCAAGGTGTCTCACCCCCCCCCCTTGGCCTTTCATTGGCACCCAGGGTGTTCACCAAGTGCCTAGCAGTGGTGGCAGCGGCTTTATGGCATCAGGGTCACTGTTTCCGTACCTCGATGACTGGCTGCTGTCAGCCCCATTGAAGGACAGCCTAGAAGCTTTTCTGGCAGCCACCCTGGACCTGTTCCGCATGGTGAATTACCCCAAGTCTCACTTTTCCCCTTCCCAGCACCTCCAGTTTATTGGGGCTGTAATTGGTACTACCCAAGGTCAGGCCTTACTCCCCTTGGAAATGCTGCAGAGGTAAGCCCTACTTGTGGCCTCCAGCCATTGGATAATGGCCAGAACAGTCCTCGCCTCCTGGGTCTCATGGCAGCAGCTATCTCTCTACACGGCAGCATGCTCGAGATGTGTGCTGTATGCCCTTCAGGCATGCCAATCCCTTGTCCTCCCGGGACCACTCCTGATCCTATCGGACAATGTGTGGGGTCTGGTATCGAAACAAAAAGAAAGGCACGCTGTCATACTTCTTGTGCAGGGAAGCAATGCAAGTGTGGTACTGGGCAGTGCAGCATCAGCTCCAGCTAATGGCAGTACACGTCCCCCGCATCCAGAACGTCATGGTGGACAATCTCAGCCACACCCAGGCAAGATTTCACGAGTGGGAACTGTCAGTCTATGGTCGAGGACATCTTCGACCTCTGGGGTTGCCCAGGTCACCATCTGTTCGCCTCCCCATACAATGCCAGAATTCCCAGTTTTTACTCGCTTGTTCCCAGATCTGGTGTCTTTTGGCGTGACGTGCTGTCTCTCTGCTGGACAGGGAAGTTCCTGTACGTTTTCCCTCCCTTCCCGCTCTTGCAGAGGGTCCTCCTCAAACTGCAAGTGGAGGGAGCTCAGATTAACCTCATTGCTCCTTATTGGCATTGCCAAATACAGTTCCCTCTGCCCCAGCAGTTAGCAGTGGAGACTTTGGTTCCTCTTCCCCGCTGCCAGGACCTTCTGACTTAGGATCAGGGCAGGGTGGTCCATCCAGACCTCGAGTCCCTTCACCTTCATGCGTGGCGCCTTCAGACATAGCTGTCTCTCACTTTCGGGTCTCCTCCAGAGTTGCTAAAGGCCTTGCAGAGGTCAGAAAGCCATCTACAAGAACCACCTATGTGATGAAATGGAAGAGATTCTCCATCTGGGCAGCCTCCAAGGGTTCGGACCCCTTTCATGTCCTGTTCCTCGGGTTTCGACAAGGCCCAGATTATTTTATTTTAATTTTTTTTTCCTGCAAATCTGCAGCCATGGAGATTTCAGTGGAATTTAAAGCACGGAAACTCTTCCATGATTTTCATTAATTGCGGAATATTCTGCGGTTTACATGAAATAAGGAATGTTATTCCGCAGGTTACATGAAATTCAGAATATTACTCCGCAGTTTAGACACTATACTGAAGTCCGTATTTAACTGGTCTGCCAGCACAGCAGTACCACTCACGATGCTGACTACCTGGGTTTGAGAATGAGCCTGGGAAGTTGGGCTGGCTGGGGGAAGGAGGATCGAACACCCTATGGACTGCTCTCCTACTCTGGGGGGTGGTCGTCGGTGTTCGGGTAACTCCTCATGGTAGTGTGGAGTACGATGGCCAAGACTGACTAGGTTTGGGAGGCATGTAAGACATTTTGCATGCTGCCCCAACACCATTGCACAATATGCCTCCTGGGGAGAAAATGAAGGTTCCACTGCCACACAGTGACGTCTGCCCCCACGTTGTAGACCCTATGCCACTGACCGGGCTTTCATTCTTGTTCTACCGTTCAGTCTCCATCGGGGGTTAGGCCGGGGGTGTTCGGGAGTGACATAAGTTCTGGGGTGTGTGGTGGGGCTGAGCATGTGTAGATCGGACCAGTGGGGGCTGGCGGATGAGATAAAGCATAATAAATTTAAAATAAATGAAGTCAGTACAAACTGTGAGTAAAACAAATCTGCAGTTTACATTGACTCTGACCAAGGAAAATTATTCCAGGCATCATATAAACTGTGGTTATTCCATGGATCATATATACCCCAGAAAACTATTCCACGGTTAATATTAAATTCTGCATAATGCTTTTTGGAATTCTGTGGAATTTAAAAAGAAAAATCTGAAAAGCATTGTGGAACAGCCCCTGACCATTAGTTTGTCTGCTAGGGCTTTGCCTTAAAAATCAAAACAGGTAAATCCCAAAATCCAGCTCAGCCTCACCACCCTCCCTAGTTCACCTGAGTACCTCCTTGAGTACCTTTATTTGAAGTAGAAATATTTTTATCGGGTCACATACAGTGCAACAATCCTCATCCTTCTAATTTCACCGCCGGACCTGAAATCCGGTTTCATGTCCCAGAAGTGCTTTGAGCACAGCTACACACAGCACTGCTGGAATGAGAAACTGGCATTCTGGTTTAGTGGTAAAACTAGAACGACGAGGATCACTGTGCAGTGTGGTAGCTGTTACTGATATTGCTCATTCAAATTTGGTGGCCCTGGGGACTCTTACGCGTGGGTGGGGGGCTGAGCCCAAGATGGATTGGGTGGATGTTTTACATTCTAATACTGAGAACACAGGAATTGACAACCTTCCCTGGTTTGCAGGCCCCAGCCCCAAAACTAACATTCTAGGGACATGGATATGTTGTTCATTCACACTGTCTGGCAGGTTCCTTGCCGCTTTAAATCTTGCCGGAAGGTCTTCAAGCTGGCTCCTCTCACCCACCCGGGTGGTAAAACTCTCGGCTCCGCCCCATGACGCCAGGTCTTCCTTACCGCTTGGAAGCTCAGGTTCCCTCCTTAATGCTGTGCATGTAGTCTGGATCCTAATTCTTCGGTTCGCCCGAAACTTATTTTAAAATTCTCCAGACTTCGGTCAACTTTCTCCCTCGCGGCTGCGATGGACAAATCGACTCCCGGATTTTGGCAGTGCCCTTGTGGGCAGAAAATGTCCAGGACGGACCCGCACTCCATGTGCGTCTACTGCCTCGACCTAGAACATGAGCCGCTGGCCTGCAAGTTATGCCACTCGTTTTTGGCCAACATCCTGGAAGACCGCGCTGCCCAGTTACAGCTTGGGCGCCCCGAGAAGCGTAACCGCCGGTGAAGTCGAAGGAGGCCCGTTGGGCGGTTACCACGGCGGCTGGTTCGGCTGAGCAACTCGAGCAGATGATCGCCCTCGAGGAGGAGGCGGCACAGGCCGCATCATCCTCTTCCTTGGTCGCGGCATTTATCCCGCTCTCTCTAGGTACCTCATATTCAGCTTCTTTAAAGGAGCTTTGCCAATCCCTTTCCACGAAGGGAGAGGGGCCATCGGGACATACCTCTCGGTCCAGAAAGAAGGACTCAAAAGGTAAGTCCCACCATCTGAGTTCGCGGGAGCAGGAGAGGTCCCCTTCCCTGGACAATCTACACTCTGCTTCGATCAAGGTTGTGGCTAAGGCCGCTGGCTTCATGGCGTCCCCGTCAGGTCAGCGGCCGAGACACCCGTCAGCCAGGTGAGATTTTCTCGACGCCGTTGGATGGCTGTCGACTGGTGAAGCCGACAACCCTTCTTCACCAGTTCCCCGGTGGAGCCGAGGACTTGCCTGCGCCTCGGTGCGCGGTCCCCGGTTAAGGCTTCGAGCGAGGAAGAAAGCGGGTGTCCCACCCTTCCCAGTTCGTCCTCGGAAGCGCCGAGATCTTTCTCTGTCTCGGACATGCGTCTCGGTCCAGCCCGATCCACGCCGACATCGGTGCCTTGCAATGGCCGCCGCCCGTCCTAGTCTTCCTCCTCGGAAGAGGAGGCTTCAGCCAAGTTAGTGCGACACTACGAGGACCTGATGTGGCAGCAGTTACTTCTGTCCGGGAACAAGCCGTCGCCTTTCCTGGCCATCAAGTGGCTGTCACCCGAGCAGCCGAAACAACCCCTCACTGTAGTCGAAGTGCCCAAGCCTGGGCCAGTTGTTCGGCCGAAACCAGCTGCCCCTCCGATTGTGGTGGAACCTCCGCCTCCACAACTGAAATCGGGGGCACCGACCAAGGACTCTCTGTCGGGTCAGGGCCTGCCCCACAGGTTGTCGGTCACCCTCACTCCCAACCGTCCTCGGCAGGTGGAGGGTGGCTGAGCCCCAAGCAGCTCTTCGTGGACTCCTCGGAGTCAGACGACGACTCCTCCCTGTTCTCCAGGCCCATTGACCTGGAGTCCTCCTGGGGTCAGTCTATGGACGAAAGCCCATCGTCCTTCATGGGTTTGCTTCGGCTCATCTCGGAGTCCACCGGGATGCAGCTCGAGCCCGTATCCAAGCGGGTCAAGTATCCCCTGAGAGATACTGGACCGAGGGGATTCACCCATGGAGGCCTTTCCAGTTGCTGAAGCCATTGTTGGCCCAGCCTTGGAGCTCTGACAGCGGCCTGCTTCTTGTCCTGCGCCTTCGGCCAGGATGGCCAGGAAGTATGCGGTCCCTACCGGCTCTTTGCCCGGGTTTTCGGAACACCCCTCTGCCGGGGGGTTGGTCAGACAGCGTTTTCCGGTGTTCCGGGAATGCTAGGGATGTGGACCAGCCCCCCGACAAGGAGTCCAAAAACTGGACTATGCCGGGCGCAAGGTGTACGCTGCGTCCTCCCTTGGCCTCCGCCAGGCAAGCTCCGCCGTGCTGATGACACTTCTCCCACGCGCTCATGGGCTCCCTGGATGAGGTGATCCCTCATCTCCCGGCTGACCTGCAGACCATGGTCCGGCAGGTCCGGGACCAGGGTAGGGCGGTGGCAAAACAGCAGCTCCAAACAGCTCTGGACATTGGAGACTCCTGTGCCAGATCGGTTGCGGCCGCGATGGCCATGTGCCGAAGAGCATGGCTGAGGATATCCACCTTCACGGCGGATACCCAGCACAAACTGGTGGATGTCCCCTTCCTGGGGACAGACCACTTCGGCCCTGGAGTGGAAGCTCACCTCCAGTGGATCAAACAGTCCAGTGCCACTCTGGACTCTCTCACCTCTGCCCAGAAGGACAAAGGCCACCGACAGCAGCAGCACAAGTCCTTTCGTCCTTCTGCGCCTGCGGCACGTCAGTCCATTAACAGCACCAACAGGGTCAGCAGGCTCGCGCCAGCATCCCAAACCCAAGCCCACGGCTTCCTCCAACAGGAAGCAGGGAGGTAAAGGCCCAGGAGGTCCCTCGGCTGGTCCCTCCTCTAAGCCTGCCCAGTGACAGGTTGAGGGGTGTTGCCCCCAGCCTCGTCACTCCCCCCTGGGTTCCCCCCATGGGGGGAAGGCTCCGCCACTTCCTTTCCGCTTGGTCCATTATCACCACGGACCGTTGGGTTTTGGAAGTGGTAGGAAAGGGCCTGCCCCTGGAGTTGAGCAGGCAGCACCTTCCGAGCCGAGCCGCCTCGGGCTACGGGTCCCAGAGGCCTCTGTCGGCTCGCCGAGCCGACATCGCCTGCTCCTAAAAAAAGAGGTGATCAGGAAGGTGGCGGATCCTCCCCACCTGGGGTTTGTGTCCAGGTACTTCCTGGTCCAAAAGCGGACGGGGGGCTGGTGCCCCATTCTCGACCTGCACGACCTGAACAGGTTCCTAAGGTCTCGGACCTTCAGGATGGTCACTGTGGCTCAGATAATCCCATCCTTGGAACGAGGCATGTGGTTCTGTTCTCTGGACCTTCAGGACGCATTCTTTCACGTCACAATCCGTCCGTCCCACCAGAGATTCCTCCGCTTCAGGGCAGAGGGATCCCTCTACGAGTTCCAGGCCATGCCCTTCGGCCTTTCCCTAGCTCCCAGGGTCTTCACCAAATGCATGGCAGTGGTGACAGCATTCCTGCGGTGCCGAAGGGTCCGGGTATACCCCTACCTGGACGATTGGCTGATTGCAGTCCCTTCCAGAGCGGAGGTGGGAACGGTCCAGAGATCTGGCCCTCCAGGTTTGCTCTGAGGTTGGCCTCCTCATCAACGAGGCCAAGTCGGAACTCGTGCCAAAGCAGGTGATACAATTCATCAGGGCAGAGCTCGACTCTCTACGAGCCAGGGCACGGCTCCCGCCGGACAGGGCCGAGGTTTTTTCCTCCTTTGCCCAATCATTTCAGGTTGGGCAATCGTGCCGTGTCCGGGACTTCCTGCGCCTCCTGGGCCTCGTGGCGGCCTGCACCAGCGTGGTCAGTTGGGCCCGCTGGTACATGCGTCCCCTTCAGTGGGGGCTGGCCAGCCAATGGTCACAGCACTTCGATCCGCTGGATCTGCTAGTGACAGTGACCCAAGGGATGTGGAATGCTCTCCAGTGGTGGACCATTCCAGCACATCTGCAGGAGGGCATCCCGTTTGTCTGCCCCGAGCCGACGGTCTCTCTATCGACCGATGCCTTTCTGATGGGTTGGGTGCCCATCCGGGGGAGCACAGAGCGCACGGCCTCTGGTCCCCTCGGGAGTCCCGATGCCACATCAACCTGCTGGAGCTTCGAGCGGTTCGTCTAGCCCTCACCTCCTTCTCCATTTCTATGAGGTCAAGTGATTCAGGTCCAGACGGACAATACCACGACCATGTACTACCTAAACCACCAGGGCGGGACGCGCTCCATGCCTCTGTGCAGGGAAGCTCTCCGCATTTGGTCACTTGTGCGCAGCCTGGAGGCGGATCTCCTCGCCATTCATGTGGCAGGAGTCTCCAACACCCTGGCCGATGCCCTAAGCCGGATAGGAGCTGCATCCCATGAGTGGTCTCTCCTGCCAGAGGTAGTAAAAGATCTGTTCTCCCACTGGGGCACGCCTCAGGCAGACCTGTTTGCCTCCAGGGAGAATGTGAAGCTGAGACTGTTTCATGCCCGCCCACCTCAGCAGGGCTCGCTGCAGGGGGATGCCTCCTCGAGGCCGTGGACCCCGGGCCTCTTCTACGCCTTTCCCTTGATCCACAAGGTGCTTCTCAAGGCAAGGAGGGACAAGGCGCAAGTGATTCTGGTAGCACCAGACTGGCCCCGCCAGTTCTGGTATCCAGATCTCCTCAGTCACGGCTCCAGGCTCCCGAGGCGACTTCCAGCCCGCCCGGACCTGATCTCAGTCAGTCAGGGGAAGGTATTCCATCCAGACCTTCAGTCCCTGCACCCGATGGCCTGGTTCCTGAGCGGCTAGAGTTCCAGGCCTTGTGTCTTTCCGACGAGGTCCTCAACGTTGTTGAGGCGTCCCGTAAGGAGTTGACCAGAAAATGCTACACCTTTAAATGGAAGAGATTCTCCATTTGGTGTCAGGGCAAGGGTCTGGACCCTTCCTCCTGTTCCTTGGCAAGCATTCTGGACTACCTGTGGTGCCTTTCTCAGCAAGGGCTTCGGTCAACCCTTAAGGTGCACCTGGCAGCCATCTCTGCTTAGCGGGCGCGGGTCGGGAAGTAGTCGGTGGCGCAGGAGAAGGTGGTCGGGCGCTTTTTCAAAGGCCTTGATCACATATCCCCTCCAGTACGAGAACCTCCACCTCCGTGGGATCTACTGCTGGTATTGGCTAAGCTCATGGGCAAGCCATTCGAATCGATGCACAGGTGTCACATCTCTCACCTGTCGTGGAAGACCGCCTTCTTGGTGGCTATCACGTCAGCCAGAAGGATGGGAGAGCTCCAGGCGCTTTCCATCAAGTCTCCTTATCTGGTCTTCCACAGGGACAAGGTTGTCCTGTGCCCCCACCCGAAATTCCTTCCGAAGGTAGTGTCGGAGTTTCACCTTAACCAGGTGTTTACTCTGCTGGTGTTCTACCCCAATCACACCTCTGAGGCCGAATATAGGCTCCATACTTTGGACCCTAGAAGAGCGCTCACTTATTATAAGGGGCAGACGGCTGAAGTTCAGGGAGAGGTTCGCCAGCTGTTTGTCACCTACGCTGAAGCCGCACCTGGCAGACCTGCAGCCAGGCGGACGATAGGCAGGTGGGTCACCTTCTGCATACATCTCTGCTATAGGTTGGTGGGCATGGAGCCTCCCAGAGGGATAAGAGCTCATTCTACTCGCCATACCTCTGCATCGGTGGCTGCTTCCAAGGACGTCCCTATCCAGGAAATCTGCAGGGCTGCTACCTGGAAGTCGGCACACACCTTCATCACCCACTACCACATCGACCTTGAGTCACGCCGGGATGCTGGTTTTGGGGCCTCGGTTCTCCGGTCTTTATTTCCCAAGTAGGGGGTGTGCGCCTTGCCTCCCTCCTCCCAGAGAACTGCTAGGAGTCTGCCAGACACTATGGATGAACAACATATCCATGTCCCTAGAAATGCAGGTTACTCACCTGTAGCAGGAGTTCTAGGAATGGTATATGTTGTTCATCCACATGACCCACCCGACCTCCCCAGCTTCGACGTACAACCTGGCTTCCAGCGGGCTAGATGTGGCGTCATGGGTCGGAGCCGAGAGTTTACCACCCGGGTGGGTGGGAGGAGCCAGCTTGAAGACCTTCCGGCAAGATTTAAAGCGGCAAGGAACCTGCCAGACAGTGTGGATGAACAACATATACCATTCCTAGAACTTCTGTTACAGGTGAGTAACCTGTATTTTTCCCCTATTTTTGGGGGAGGGGGGGTGTTGCTGACTGCTAGTGAAGCCCCGACTGTTTCCGAAGAAACAGGAAACTAATGCTGCAGAAGTTCAGCGGCAACAGGGGGCCTTGCCACAAGATTTAGACCCAGGTTGCTGTAGAAGAATCGGGGCCTCAGTCTTACAGTATCTCCTGCACCTCTTCGACCTGGGACTTGGTTATTTCTCGCTGAAGGTCCACTTGTCTGCCATATCTGCCTACCACACTCCAGTGGAAGGCAAAACTTTGGCTCAGTTGGAGGTCTCCCATACCTTTTTGAAGGGAATTCTCCACTTGAAACCCCCGTTTAGGAACCCTGTTCCCCTGTGGGATCTGAACTCTATCCATGAGAAACTCTCTGCCTCCCTTTGAACCGACTGCGAGTTGTGACCTGCGCTGTCTGTCTTGGAAAGTGCTGTTTTTAGTAGCTGTTACTTCTGCTTGAAGGATTTCCAAGCTTCAGGCCCTGATGTGTAAGGAGCCTGCACTCTGCAGCTCAGCGGGAAGGCAGAGAAAAGCGATGGAGTGAAGGAGGAAGCAGGGAACCAGACAGTTGTACCAGACGATACTGGTAACCAGACCCTCCTGAAATACTTTAATTTTCTCCAAAAATGTTTATTCTGTGTCTCTGCTTGGTCAGTTGCTGTGAATGCCCCCGGACACCTGACCTGGTGGGAATTAGTGTTTGTCAGGAGATACTCCTCCAATTGGATCAAAGTGTTGTGTTGCTGGACTCTGAGCCGAGAAGCTATGAGCGCATTGTGGCAATAATTTTACCGGTGCAAACATTGCTGTTCTTGTCCAGACGGGATGTCGGACCGCATCTTTTCCTCAATTCCACTTTTTTGTGAGTCTGCAAGTCAGGGTGGGTGATCTTGTTGAGTAACCGACTGGCTGGAGAGACACAAATCATCCCCTGGCCCCTAAACACTGCTGGCAGTGGCGGCAAGTGCATATTGCTACACTAGAGAGCCCCGCATATTTAAAACAAGCAGCTACGCTAGAGAGCCCGGTCAGCCTGGCGTATTTAAAGCAAGCAGCTCCACAGGTGGCCATCTGTTTCAAGCTGGCATGCAAAACTGGCCACAAAGGAAGTGAAGGTTTTTCGCCATGGGGTAATTAAAAAATATGTGCCGAAATGTCCGCGACCTAAAATCCGTCTACGGCATGTCTTTTCGATATAAAGCCGTGCCATCTTAACCGCGCCTATTAACACTGTGGCGTCTTGTCCGTGTGCTTATTACACTAATTGGATGAAGTCAGTCTGCAAACCGGATCAGCTTTTAGTTTCTTTTGCACTCAAGAGAGGGTATCGCAGTTTTAAAATCATGTTTATCCAAATGGTTGGCAACTGCATTCTGTACTGTTGTCAGAAGTACAACAAACCCCTTCAGGGGGAAGTCAAAGAGCATTCAACCAGTGGCATGGCTGCATCTATTGCTTGTTTTAGAAGTGTTTCTGCTGCAGAGATCTGTGCGGCAGCCACTTGGAACTCTGTCCACCAAACACTGTACAGTCTGGACCTTGCCTCTAGATGCAAGGCAGGCTTAGGACTAACTGTCCTTCAGGGCCTTCTCTCTTAGTTCCCTGTCTACTCTAGACCTTTTCCTGCCTCCCGTGTTTAGTCTTTGCTTGATTAACACTGCTTGGGACTCCATCCTTATGGTGTTGCCTACTGCAAGAGCCCTCTCAAGGTAAGATGGTACAGTTACCTAAGAACTTAACCATAACAGTGGATCTGAGAGAGGCTCTTGCATTTGGCAAGTGTTTCCCTCCCTCATTCCCCTTGCCACTGCTGCTTCTCTCTTCAGCCTTTCTTGGTGCTCCAGGAGCTCACTCCTTCTCCTGGCGTAACTTTTCACAGGTCTCCAGGAGCAGTGTTGGTGGGCATTGGGGACTGCCTCTTATGTAGTGCTGGGACAATGTCTGCCACATGGCCCGGGTGGACGGTCCCCCACCAGACACTCCTAGCTAATTTTTCTGTGTGGTCCTAGCGCCTGGCGGTTTAGTCCTTATGGTGTTGCCTGCTGCAAGAATGCCTCTCGAAGATCTAATGTTACGGTAAGTTCTTGGGTTACTGTACATCTTCCTTTGATTAAGAGCTCCTGCTGCAGGCTACACCATAAGGACTATGCTGCCAGGCACTAGGACTCCATGGAAAACTTCTAGCCAGCAGTACCTAGCTGGGGCCTGCCCCTTGCGTCTGCCTGTCCGCCAACATCACCAGCTGTATAAAGGCGGACCCAGCCCCACCTCAGTTCTTTTCTCATTTACTTGTGCGCTTCGCCCTCGGATGCCTCATTGCAGTCGCTCACGCCATTTTCTTCCAGTCAGAGTACCTTTCATCACGGTTTATTCCTCTGTTTTTTTTTTTCTATTGGCTCGATGTATGTCATCTCCATCTTCGACTTCTCGATGGAAGTGTAAGCGTGTGGGGGCAGATTCCATCGAAAGACTGCCACTTGAATTGCCTTTTCTGCCTAGGGGGCCTACCCATGACGTGCAGGCCTGTCCCGATTTGCGCCAAATTCAGTCATTGCACCTGGACCCATCGCCAGAAAGCTCTCTAGGCCTACATGATGATGGAGCAGCAGCCTGCCACCCTTCAGCGCCCATCAGAGGCTAGCTCCTCTACCTCACGATCGCTGACTTCCCACAAAGAGAAACATTCCGGAAGGAAGCACTATCGCAAGGAGAAGGAGCACAGTAGGTCGGAGGCCAGATCTAGTTCTTCTCGTAGGGAGAAATACCCTCCCTCCCGCTCAGACGAACAAGCGGATTCAGCCCTGCCAGCAGGCCTGTTAGCGGGCATGTCGCTTTCTAAGGTTACTGCCACAACAGCTTCCTCTGGTGGCAGCTCTTTGGGGCTTGGGCCTGCAGGCCCATCCCTTACTCTTAGGCCTTGCCACAATCCTTCAGGGTCTAAGAAAGGGAAATCGACCCAATAAGGTTGAGGCATCCTCTTCGTCTAGCCAGTAGTTAGTTTCTGGCAATGGCCGGGGGCACCGGGATCATTCGCGCTCCAAGGAACATTCCCCCAGGGACAGGCAGTTAGCTATCACAGACAAGACCCTGACGCCTGCACCTGAAGGGTCGTCAATAAATCAGGTGACCGTCAAAAACTGCCGCCCTCCCAGGCGTCGGACCCTACAACACTGGCAACCAACCTCTATTAAGCCACAGGTGCCTCAGGGGCAGTCTCCTCTGGGCCCGTCGTCTGATACAGCCGAACGTCGCCCCTGCAGACCACCTGTCGACGGGTCTCCATTGAAGTTTTAAAACCCCGGCCCACCAGGCGACAGACCCTCAGACAGCAGATGACCTGACGTCAGACCGGGTGGCACCCACCAGTACTCATGAGACTTCGGAAGAGACTCCAGGTCCCAGCCACCCTCCCTCCGACACAGAAAAATCTCAGGGCAAAACACCTCAGGAACCTATGGTACCGTTGGTAGAGGTGGGAAATCTCTTCACCTCATAGTGGCATACAGTTAAGGGGGACTCGCTGAAGTGAGATGATTCTCCCCCACTACTGCCTCCACAGCCTCCAACATCCCCGACAAACCCATACCTTTCGACAGTCATCCCAGAGGACCTCATCCCTCCTGAAGTCAGATGCTTAGAGGATCAGATTCTGGTCGTTCCAGGCATAGGGGAGACACACTAGCTGACGTCGCCGTTCCTCCTCAGAGGACAGGAGCCGGAGTCGTAGAGGTCAGAAAAGGTCTAGATCCTCTTCCTTAGACTCCTCTAGAAGCCACTGTAGATCATCAGAGGATTCTTCCCGGGGTTTCTCTCTGGAAGCAGAGGGACCCCGGAACTCTCCAAGATCCCCACCTGATGACCCTGCGTTCTTGGACATTATGCGTCACTTTCAGTATCTGAGTCAGTGGGACAGAATGGAGATGGATCTGGAGAGGAAGAGATTGCATACTCTTTGGGGGATGAGTGACCCTAAGCCACTAGTCATCTCTCCTCTAGTTCCCCCCTTTCAGAACTTCACAAGGCTGGCTTGGGAACATCCAGCAACTTTTACTGCTGTCCCCAAGGAAGCTAACAGGCTCTATAAGCTTCCCAATGCCAAGCCTTTTTTGGCTGAAAACCCGAGGGCAGACTCTGTGGTTCTCACAGCAGCCCATGGCAGAATCAGGTAGCCAAAACATATGAGTTCCCAGCCTCCCGATAAGGAGTCGAAGAAGCTCGACCATTTCGGCAGAAGGGTTTACGCCTCCTCCACCTGCTCCATTAGGTCACTGAACTTCTTGGCCCATATGGTGCAGTATCAAAGTCCCTTTGGAGAAAAGTTATCGACCTGGCTCAAGAACAGCCAGATAATCCTTCTGTACAGAGCTTCTAGATGTGCTGCAATGAGGCCTTGACATAGGGATGCACGTTCTTAAGGCTTCCTACGACTCGGCAGACACTGCAGCCAGGGTAGCAGCCACCGGGGTTTGTCTAAGGCGTCATGCCTGGCTCAGTTTCTGGGTTCAGGCAGGACCTTCAAGACTCCATCTTAGATGCTCCCTTTCATGGGTCCATCCTCTTTGGGGAAGAAGTTCAAAAAATAATCACCGAACTTCAGGACTCTGGCAAAGCAGTCCAGTCGGTGCACCACATGTATAGATCAGAGCCCCAGCAACAGAGGCGCAAGCCTTTTTGTTGCCAGTGCCAAGAAAGACAAAAGAATCAACAGCCCTGAGGTCCCTTCAAGAAGAAGGCTCCCTCTCATCAGGTGGGGGTCGGTGGTGCTAGACACCCTAAGACTGTGCACCCCCGGGCCCCCTCACATGACACCCTGCCACTTCCCTCTCCTTCAGCGGAAGAGATGGGGAGGCAGTGGGAGGTCGGTTCTCCCTCTGCCTAAGAGGGTGGACCACAATAACCACAGACCAGTGGGTGCAGGACATCATCGAAAAGTGTTATACACTGGGAGTCCGCAGTTCGCAGAAATCCCGACAGACAAACCTCCAGTTCCTTCTCAACCCTTCCCCAACCACATTCCTCTCATCACAGAAGAAATTCGGTTGTTGATCGAAAAGAGGGCCATAGAGCTTGTTCCCCTTTGCCAGCAGGGAACCAGGTATTATTCCCACTTTTTCCTGGTTCTCAAGAAGACTGGGGACATGAGGCCCATTCTAGATCTGAGTTTCTTGAACCAGTACCTCACTTACAAAAAATTCAGAATGGTCACCCTACCGGGTCTGATCCCCATATTTCACCAAGGGGACTGGCTTTGCCCTCTGGACATGGCAGGACGCATACTTGCCATCCCAGTGTTTCCAGCTCACAAAAGGTATCTGCAATTCACCTTCTGAGGGAATCCTTACCAGTTCCGGGCTTTGCCTTTTGGTCTCTCCTCAGCCCTGGGAGTGTTTAGCAAATGCCTGGCAGTAGTGGTGGTGGCCCTACACAGGCAGGGTCATTTTGTTTACCCATACCTAGACAATTGGCTTCTAACTGCTCCCACGAGAGAGGCTGATTCATACCCTCTCTGATACCAGTCAGCTGTTTGCACGACTGGGGATAAGTCAGTCTCCCAAAATCCTGCCCTTGGCAATCCCACGCCTTCAGTATATTGGAGCAATTCTGGATACCCAAAAAGGAAGAGCCTTTCTTCCCCCCTAGGGTGCCAGTCGGCCGAGAGACCAGGCCTCCAGAGTGACAACAGCCAACTCAGTTGTGGCATGGACAGTGTTGCAGCTCCTGGGGCATATGGCGGCAGCCATGCCCACTGTGCAGTTAGCATGCTTACATACAAGTTCCACAGTGGTACCCGAGAGTGCAGTGGAACCAGAGGACAGCCTAGACCATCCAATCAAGGTGTCGAATCCTGTCAAACAGGAACTCTCTTGGTGACTGACTTTACGTACACTAGAAGCAGGAGTTCTGTTCCAGTCAGATTCATCGACCAAAATCCTCAACGGATGCTTCCGGTCTCTGATGGGGAGCTCATTTTCAGAGTCATCGTACTCAAGGTACTTGATTGGAGCTAGAATTGTCCCTACACATCAACATTCTGGAGATGAGGGTGATTCTGTATGCTCTGCAAGCCTTCCAGGCTCACCTATCCAAGGGTCCCCTGCAAACGGACGTGTCTGTAGTCTTCCACATCAAGCAGAGAGGGAGTCACCGCTACCCTCTGTGCTGAGAAGTCAAGAGTGGTATTGGGTGATAGAGCATGGGATTTCTGGCATGGCAGTCCACGTTCCTGGAGTTCAGAATGTTCTGGCAGACAAACTCACTCACTCACACTGTCTCTCTCTCTCTCTCTCTCTCTCTCTTTCCAAGAGCCACGAATGGGAGTTGTCTTAACAAGTGGTGGACGACCTCTTTGTGTCCCCATGCAATGCAAAACTGCCTAATTTTTGCTCGCTAGGTCCAAGGCATGGAGTTTTCTGGCGAGACGCATTGTCCCTTTGCCGGACAGGGAGGTTCCTGTATGCGTTCCCTCCTTTTCCCCTCATTCACAGTTATTTATTAATGTTTAGGAATTACAACCCTTTGAGTCAGTGACTCTTTTTTTGCAAAGGCTCCGCGACAGATATCGGGTACAGGAAGGTGGAAAAAAGTACAAGCATGACATACAAGACTTAACATACAGTTGTTACACTCATTTTATACAGGATTATATCAATAAAGACAAAGCAAATTTCTATAACCCTATTGGGTAATTAGTCATCACGGGGGGGGGTGCAGAACAGAGTGCAATCCAGGGGATATTGTTGGATATGAGAGGAAATGTGCAGGGCCTACATGTGGTAGGTTGGAGTACCATGTCAAGCGGGTTCATCGGGGTTGGGCATGAAGGCAGTCACAATTAGAGGAGGTAACGGCTGTCATGATTCAGACATAGAGTCCCAGCCTAGGGGTATCCAGTAAAGTGGTAGGAAGGGTATTAATCCAAAATGGGTTTCTATAGCTAAAAAATCTTTTCCCAGTAGTGGTTCTAAAAAGAGGGATGTAGAAAGCAGCATTACTGGAGTGTCTAGTGATTCTCGTTCTATGGGCTGGAGTTAGTAAGGCTGACACTCAAGCAGGGACAAGTCCGAGGGATATTTTTTTGGCAAGGAGGTAGGTCTGGTAGCAGAGACGCCCCTCGAGGTTTAACTAGGAGATTCTCCGATAGAGATCAAGTATGTGTATATAAGTTCCACCCTGCTGATAGGCGGTAGGCTTTGTTTAGGGCCATTCTGATTTTAGTTAGGGCGGTATTGGAGGCCGACCCATAAATGACTAGACCATAGTCAACCAGTGGGAGAACAGTGCTGGATACAGCCAGCCTTAGTGCAGTTTGAGGGAGACTGGAGTGGAGCCGAAAAAGTCCAATTCTGATGTTAACAGCTCTGCAAGTGACAGATGTGCTCATGAAAGGAGAGTTGAGTCAAGGATGATCCCTAAATATTTAAAGCAGGGGACAGTTTCAACAGGGGTAGAGTTAGTGTTGAGAATGCGGAGGAGGGGGTAGGACCTGTTTTTGTTCTGCTGATGTGCAAAGAGCATCACCTTTTTTTTTTTTTTTTTTGTAGTTAACTGGTTTATGATTGGTGAACCAAGGCTCAGTTTCAGTGAAATGTTTCTGTAGATTGTTGCAGTATGTTTGTGTGTGGGGGGGTCCTGGTGCCTGCAAAAAATTACAGCATCGTCTGCATAGAGGAGGAGTTCTCCAGAGCAGACCTGGTGGAGAGAGTTAAGAAATAGGATAAATAATAAAGGCCCAAGGATTGAGCCCGGGGTACCCCAGACTTGACTGGGAGAGAGGAAGACAGTGTGAGGCTAAGTTTTACCTGCTGGGATTGGCCAGAGAGCTAGTTGAAGAACCAGGAAGTGGATTCCTGGGATAGATCAAGGGAGAGCATGGAGTTAATCAGCAGGGTGTGATGAACAGTATCCAAAGCCTTTGTCAGGCCAACATAGACAGACCCAGCTAAGAGCCCTTGATCAAGTGCATCATGGATGAAGGAGGTATATTCCAGTAGGGCAGTTGTGGTGCTATGGGCCTTCCTGAAACTGTTGGAGACATAATAGGCTGTGTGTGTGTCAAGGAACTCTGATAGTTGGTCAGCAACAATCTTCTCCAATGCTTTTGACAGGGGTGGCAGTATAGAGATCGGTCTGTAGTTACTCGGTAAGGTTCTATCTCCACTTTTAAAAATTGGAGTTACCATGGCTTGTTTCCATTGGGATGAGAATTGGCCCAGGCAGAGGGACATTTTCAGAATTTTGGTGAGAGGAGTTAGAACAGATTCCAGGGAGGGTTTGAGGAGATTGAGATCTAGAGTGTCTGCACTATGTCTTGACTTTCCTAGAGCCTTGGGAATGTATTTCCTGGCTGAGTTCTGGAAGACGGGTTTAAAGTGAAATTGGAGGGAGACCCCCTGCAGGAGGTGGCAGAAAAGCTGAAGAGGGGGTAGAAGGTGTGGAGAAGTAATCGGGTGGGAGTATGCCGTCAAGGTCAGTGAATGTGGTGTTTAATGCACTAGCTATAGGCTCTGGATCCTGCGTGGTAGTGCCATGAACTTGCATGTGGGAAAAGGGGGATTTACCATTGTCTCTTAATAATCTCCCAAAATTTGTGTCCATGTCCCCATGTGTGGTGAGAGTAGCCTGATAGTCGGCAGCTTTGGCTTGCCTTATTTCTCAGGTGCAGGCGTTCCTAGCTGCTCAGTAGTTTTGCCTGTCAGCTGCTTGGCAAGAATCAAGAGCTTTACTCCACAGGTTGTCGGTACCGCATGCAATTTGAGGGCTGTGTGTGATCCAGGAGAGACATGGTTTTGACAAATTTTCTTAATTTTGGGGGCAAAGATGTCACAGGCTGTATTGAAGGAGGAAATGAAGAAAGCTAGGGCATTGTCCAAAGAGGTTGCATAGTCAAGGGGAACCAATCTAGATTTGATAAGTAGTTCTTGAAATGTTCAGGGATCCTCTTTTTAGGCGCTGTTGGTAGGAGACTTGGGGGTGGTTTCAGGCAGTTTGACAAACTGCAGATGATGGGGGAATGGTCACTAAGCGAGTCTGGTAGTGCCTGCACATCAACAAGTCGATTGGGGTGGTTAGTCAGGATGAAGTCAATGAACGTCCGGTTTCCGTTGGAGAGGTTAAGACGTGTGGATGTTAGGACCATTTGCGTGAGATTTAATGCTGCAGTAGCATCCCTGTATTGTGCTGCTTTGGGGGCAAGCCAATTAGTATTAAAATCCCCTAGGGCAATAACTTCAGAGTTTGGTGGAAGTTGCGAGATGATATCTAAGATGGAGGAGAAGGATGTTTTTTGTTGCCTGTGGGGGATGTAGACAGCCAGTAAGTAGAGTTTTACATGGTTTCCCTATTGTCCGTTTTAGCGTTTGATTGAGCCCCATGTGAGGGCTCAGGGATGTTTACTACATGACCTAAGATTGTTCCGAAAGTAGAGGGCACACCCACCATCCCTTTTACTAGATCTATCGACGTGGTAAAGGGTGTAACTGTCCAGGTTGACTGTGGAGTCAGGAGTGTCCTGGGACAGCTAGGTCTCTTCCACTGCCAGGACATCTGGACTGTGATGAACTATCCATGCTTGCAGGGGTGTGTGGTTTTTTTTTTTTTTTTTTGTTTGTTTTTGTGGTAAGCTACAGATATTGATGGATGCTAACCGCAGTCCACAGGCACGTATCTGGTTTGCTGCGATTCGTGGGGGGGCAGGACCTGGGTTGGCATGGATGTTGCCTGAGAGGAGCAGTAGTAGGCAGACAAATCTGTAGAGTGTTAATTTGGGCAGTCTCCTTTTGGCTGGTAGGTGGCAGTTTAGGGGTGGGCGACTAGGAGAGTTATCCGGGATAGAGCAGATAAAGGAGAGCTTGTCAGTAGCCCAAGGGAGCGGAGGAATGGTAATTAATGTTGGGTCCGGGTACACAGTGATGTTAAAGTTAGGGAGGTCACCGGAGGTAGAGCGAGAACAGGAGCTCATATACAGCATTGTGTGTGATAGTGTATCGCAGTGAGGGTTGTGATGCATAGGGACAGGGATGTGCAAAGTAATGCACCTGGGAAACAAAAACCCAGGGGAAGATTACACAATGTGGGGGGGCGGAGGTAGTAACAACAAAAATGGAAAGGGACCCGGGGGTAATCATATCAGATGACCTTAAGGTTGGCAAGCAATGTGAGAAGGCAGTAGGGAGGGCTGGGGGGATACTGGGATGTATAAGGAGAGGTATCTTCAGCAGAAAACAGGAAGTTATCTCCCTGTACAGACAGTTGGTGAGACCCCATCTGGAGTACTGCGTCCAGTTCTGGAGACCCCATCTCCACAAGGACATAGACAGGATCGAGGCAGTTTAGAGGAGGGCAGATAAAATGGTGCAGGGTCTGCAAGAGAGAAATCTGAGGAGAGACTAAGGAGCTTAATATGTATCCCTTGAGGAAAGGAGGGAGAGGGAAATGATAGAAGCGTTTAAGTACCTCAGTGGAATCAACAAAGTCCAAGAGGGTAGCATCTTTCATAAAGAGATGTGCAAGAACAAGGGACACAATTTGAAGATAGAGAGGGGCGGCTCCAGGGCAATGTGAGGAAGTATTTTTTCACAGAGGGTGGTGGACGCATGGAACAGCCTTCCTGAGAAGGTTGTGGGGTCTAAAACTGGGGGAGAATTCAAGAATGCATGGGACAGACATAAGGTAATTTTTGTGGGGGGTAGGAAGAAATAGGCTGTTGGTTAAATAGGATCTGCAGCTTATCCTCTAGGTAGGGAAATGGGCAGACTAGGTAGCCCAAGTGGTCCTTATCTGCCGTCAGTCTGTTTCTATGTAAAGTAGTGAATGAAGGAGTATAATTAGTGGGTACATATTAGTGATGTAGGATGGACTTCCTAGAGGGGGCGTGTAGGCTTCCAGCGAGGGTTGAAATGCTGATTTCTAATATCAGAGAGGTGTTTTTGTTAGAGAGCAGCCACTAGTGGTGATAAATGATAATCTGCAAAGGGCCAATCGGGCTGATTGGTTTTCGCTCGACACGTGTCTCGAGACTTTAAAAGCACAAGTTCACCAGGGGTGGTGGCAGGCGGTGGGGTAGCTGACACACAGCGTTGAGGTCTTATCAAACTACAGGAGGAGCGTGCTATGATTCTGGTGGCTCCATTTTGGCCAAGACAGATATGGTTCCCATTGCTTCAGCAGCTGGCAGTAGGACCTCCCATTCAGCTTCCAGTTCGCCCACATCTTCTCTCTCAAGAGATGGGAACGCTAGTCCACTCAGATCTGCAATCCTTGCATCTACATGCCTGGTTCCTACAGGCCTAGCCATATCCAGGCATGGAGTTTCTCAGAGTAGTAGAAGTCCTCTTGGAGGCTAGAAAACCCTCCACGAGAGCTACTTGTGCCATGAAGTAGAAGTGTTTTCAGCATCTGGGCAGCAGCACACTCCCTATGCACTGCTCGGTGAATCAGATTCTCTAATATCTCCTCGCACTCTCAGATAAGGGGCTGACTTACTCTTCAGTAAAGGTGCATCTCTGTGCCATTTTGGCGTATCACTCGCCGGTATAGGGCAAGATGATAGCACAGCTGGATCTCACATGTTCTCACATTTTTGAAAGGTATTCTCCACATCAAACCACCCATTAGGGATCCGGTTCCACCTTGGGATTTGCTTTTTGTCTTAGAAAAGTTAACTTTGTCCCCCTTTGAACTGGCAGCTCAGTGTGATTTGCGTTTCCTTTCTTGGAAGGCAGTGCTTCTAGTTGCAATCATGTCAGCCCAAAGAATTTCAGAGCTGCAAGCCCTTATGAGTAAAGAATCCTACTTAGTTTTTCAGAGACAGGGTGTCTGTGCATACTAATCCCAGGTTTCTTTCCAAGGTGGTTTCCGAATTGACCCTCGACCAGGACGTTTCACTTCAGTCTACTTCCCAGAGTATTCTAACAGAGAAGCCCTCCTTCATACTCTGGATGTCCACAGAATCCTCAGATATTACTTGGACAGGACCAAGGGAGTCGGTCAATCTGAGCAACTATTTGTCTTGTTCGCTCCCAGATCTTTGGGGAAGCCAGTAACTAAACAGATCATGTCTAAATGGGTGTCTACTTGCATCACCTTTGTGTGTGACAAGTACGACAAAATCTTACTGGGACTGATGAGGGGGCATTCCACAAGGGGCTTGGCTACATCCTTTGCAGCCCTTAAGAATGTTTCTACAGCAGACGTGCGGCAGCAACGTGAAATTCAGTACACACTTTCATCAAGCACTACACCCTGGATGTGGCTAGGGTTTGGCCTCTCTGTGCTCCACCTTCTGTCCTGAAAGTTTATAAGTTTGGACATTTTTGGTCTGTTATCCTCTGACAAAATCCCACCTCACCTGGATTACCTGAGAGACACTGCTTGGGACTCTGTCCTTTATGGTGTAGCCTGCTGCAGGAGCTCTTACTCAAAATAAGATAGTACAGTTACGCAAGAACTTACTGTAACAGTAGATCTTTGAGATGAGCTCCTGCAGCAGGCGCTATTTTCCCCTCCGTCCTTCCCCCTTTTGAGGTTCTCTTTTTGGGATTTGCTTCAGCACCGGCCTCGGAGCACTCCTGCTGAGCAACCTTTGTGTTTCCGGCCGGTGAACTGAGGTGGGACTGGGGTCTGCCCCCTCTATATAGCTGGTGACACCGGTGGGCCGACTGAGGTAAGGGGCAGGCCTCAGCTAGGTACTGCTGGCTAAAAGTTTTCTGTGGAGTCCTAGTGCCTAGCGGCATAGTCCTTAGGAGCTCATCTCTAAGATCTGCTGCTACGGTAAGTTCTTATGTAACTGTACTTTTCAAGGTATTGCCATTTCGCTTGTCCTCTGCGCCATGGGTCTTTACAAAATGTTTTGCAGTAGTTGTAGCAGCCCTTCACAGGGAAGGCCTGTATGTTTTCCCTTATCTGGATGACTGGCTCCTGAAGGCCAGCTCCAGGGAAGCTCTACTTCACACCTGTCCCAAACATGTCAGTTGTTTGACTTGGGGGTCACAGTGCATGTGCTAAAGTCTGTTTTGACTCCATGCCAAAAACTGCAGTACATAGGGCAGTTTTAGGCATGTACCTTCTGCCCCAGGATAGAGCAGATAGCTCTTGACTGCTCAGGCACAGTATCCCATGATCTGGGCGAATCGATTTAAGTGAGTGAATTTGGGCGAGTGTAAATGGGCTATGTGCACTTAATAGCACATAGCAAATATAGAGAGAGTGCGTGTGTAGGGAGTAGTCATTCTGCAGTATAGAGGGGTGTGTTGGTTGAGCCAGTGCTGAGCCGGCTGTCTGATGTAGTGGTTAGTCACTACCTCTGTGTGTGGCAGACCCAGGTTTGGGACTGGCTGTAAGGTGTTGTTTACTTTTATTTTTTTTTCCCCCTCCCGAGTTTGCCCTTTCCCCAGTTGTCATCCCCCCTTCCCGAGTGGATTATAATAGAAATGGGTGGCCGTGGCGGCTTGGTAGGTACAGTTCACTCCCCGTAGAGCTTCAAAGCTGCAGTCGCTGATTGTGGCAGTCTGCATTGTGCTGATTGCCACTTTGACTTTAGGTGATGTGCAGTTGCCGTTGTGTTCAGCGCCATTTTTTTGTTGGTGCTGTTATCGCATGGAACCCTCAAGCACACTTGGTGCGTAGGAGCCACTGTCTCTGCATGAACAGTGTTGCATCTCCTGGGCCTCATAGCATAGCAGTGGCTGTAGAAACTGTGCCACTAGCCTGACTTCATGTGTAGATACCACAATGGACACCCAAGAGTCCAGTGGGATCCGTTGACGGACGTGTTGGAACAAATGATCCTCTTTGGGGGGGGGGTGTATCTCAGTCATCCGGTACCACCATAGTAAGTTCACAGTCGGTGAATGGGAATCCACATGGAAGATTATCAGCAGTACAACTGGGGCCACCTACGCCTTCTATGTCCACTGACATCACCAACCCTATATAGGGCTAGGCGGCCCCGCTCCCGCCTCAATTCTTTCCCACTGTTGACTTACAAGCACGGTCTCCGCAGAAAAGCTCTGTTCACGCCTTTTTTTGGCCTATGGCCTATTTTTGATCCAACCCTTACCTAAATCTCTTGGAGATTTTTTTTTCCTTTATGTCGGGAGTTAAACCTTTTACATTTCTCTTCCGTAAGTGCCACTGCGGAAGGAATATTGCATTCCTCAACGAGCACTCTGTTTTCTGTCTGCTGTCTTAGGCCTGACCACAATGCCTCGGACTGTGAGATCTGCTAGCAGTTTAATCAGATCACTCTTAGGCGACGCAGGAAGGCTCTAAAGATCTTCATGGAACACGTAGTCATCTCTGAGTCTGTGTCTTCCAGGGCACTGGCCACCCAGTCGCTCTTCGGTTCCAGGAGCTCCAGGGCCTCTCAGGTCAAAGACAAGTCCGGGGGTTGGAAAAGACTGGGACTGCGACTGTTCCCCCAGGCGACCATCCCGTTCCCAGTCAGCTTCGCCTTCGGGGGACTTCTTGGCAGCCGCCACGATGAAGAGACCAACTGTCCAGATCTTGGTTCACTCCAGGCCCATACTGACAACTCTTCGCTCGACACCCAGGGCGTTCGGCCATCCACCTCCGGGGTTGTCTTCCCCTCCTCTGTTGATGACGGGCTCGTCGACGACTACCCCTTTGAAAGCCTACACCTTCTCCAAAGGCTCTGGGCTCATTGGGTCAGCCAGCTGGCTCATCTGCCACTGTGCCGACGGCCACTCCTCCATTGTCGGCATCTGACTTGGAACGACTTTCTTGTCCATTTTCCTAATGTGCTGGTCCAGCAGTTTGTGGTCCTTACCAGGCCGTCGTGGCCGGCATCCTCGTCGACACCTGTTAGTCGGCCCAGGAACCTACCCAGGGGTCTTCGACGGCACATACATCGACAAATCATGAGGAGGATGTAGACATTGGAGAACCAGCATCCTGACCTCATTCTTACAGAGGAGATGGAGGAGGAGGACCAGTACCTCACTGCAGACGAGTCCACTGCCTCTTCACTCAATGAAGACTCTGTTAAGCATACCCCCAGGTCCCCACCTGAGGATGCGACCTTCTTCAACATCATGAAGCAACTGTCTTCCACTTCCATTATGGGTTTTCAGACAGAGGAGGAGGATGCCACCAGAAAGGATCTGGTGGCCTACCTGGAGATCCCAGAATCTTCCCCCTAAGATTATTCCTCCCATGCTTACGGCACTCAAAAATGCTACCATGACAGCCTAGCACAGACCTGACAAGGTGCCAGCTATGCCCTGCGGTGCTGACTGGCTCTATAGTGCCCCTCAGGGTCTTCATCACTTTGCTGCCCAGGCTGAAACTGACTCAGTAGTCATTAAGGCAGCACATGAGGGGTCTAAGGTGCCCAAGTACCTTAGTTTCCTTCCCTCAGACAAGGAGTCCCATAGGATTGATCTTTGGGGAGGGGGGGTGTATGCCTTCTCTACCCTAGGTTTGAGGATAGCCAACTACCTGTCACACATGGTGAAATACCAGAACATCACTTGGAGAAAGGGCAAGGCTGTGGCCCAAGCCCTTCCTGATGGTGTCCCGAAGTAGGAATTACTTCAGTGGTTCCAAACTGCTGAGGACGTTGGCAAGCATCTCCTGTGGGCTATTTGACTTGTCAGATACTGTGACCAGGGTGGCTGCCACTGGCATATGACTTCATAGGCATTCATGGCTCTGAGTTTCTGGGTTTGCAGCTGATGTGCAAAACAAGGTGCTCAATGCCCCCTTTCATGGCCCAAACTTTTCGGTCCAGATGTCGAGGACCTTATAAACTCTCTGCAGGCCTCAGGCATGGCCCTTAAGTCCGTCCACTCCCTCTACCACACTCAGCCGTGTGGTAGGGGACGTCCTAATTTTCATAGACAGGCCAGTAGGCCAGGCTGGGGCCCCCATACTCAAGGTAAACGTAGAGCCCAGTCTTCCTTGTCTGCCCCCTCCAGTTCTGGAGCCGGCAGCCAAGCGTCCCAGAACAGCGGGACCAGCTTCCACAGCTGGACCCACCTCAGTTTGACTCCACCCCCAACCGGTACAAGCCAGGAGGTGGTGGTCGGAGGAGAGTTCTCCCTCCATCTGAATCCATGCAGACCCATAACTTCAGATGCGTGGATCCTGCAGATCATAGTGCGGTCATACCCTAGAGCTCATCCAGCAGCCTCCAGACACCCCCCACTACCCTCAAATTACCCCCTGCTTATCTACCTGTTTTCTGAGAGGAAGTTCAGTCTCTTCTGCATAAGCAGGCAATAGAACTGCTGCCACAGCTGCAGAGAAAATGGGGATTCTATTCCAGGGTTTTTCTGGTCCCCAAAAAGACTGGAGATCTGAGGCCCATTTTGGACTTGAAAGACCTCAGTCTCTTCATTCAGTACAGAAAGGTCTGTATGGTAACTTCTCTAGGCCTCGTGCCCTTCCTCAAGTCTGGATATTGGCTCTGCTCACTGGACATGCAGGACGCTTACCTGCACATTGCAGTCTTTCCTCCTCACAGGAGATTGCTCCACTTTGCCTTTCAAGGAGAGCATTACCAGTTCAAGGTATTGCCCTCTGGCTTATCTTCTGTGCCGTGTGTCTTTACCAAGTGCTTAGCAGTGGTCACAGCAGCCCTCAGGAGGGAGTGACTGTATGTCTTCCCTTACCTGGACGATTAGCTTCTCAAGGCCCGTTCCAGGGAACAGCTGTTCACTCTGGAGTGTACTCTCCAGCTCTTTCAGTCTCTGGGCATAACAGTTAACTTGCCAAAGTCTGTTCTGGTACCATCCCAAAGACTGCAGTATATCGAGATGGTTCTGAACTCCGGGCAGGGAAAGTCATTCTTACCTGAGAACAGGGCCAAATGCCTTATAACTCAGGCTCGGATAGTAGCTCAGAGTCGCCACATTCCCGCCAGGCTATACCTCAGGTTTCTGGGCCTGATTGCCGCAGCCATTCCAACTGTTCCACTGCCCAAGCTTCATATGCGCACCCTTCAGTGGACCCTCCGGGTGCAGTGGGACCAGCGCACGGACGAGTTAGATCAATAGTCCTGGTTTCCTCCCCAGTTTGCAAAGTATTGCAGTGGTGGATGGACTCCTCAAACCTCCTTCAGGGAGTCCCCTTCCAAATTACCTCACTGCATCAGATTTTAACCACGGATGCAGTGGGTCTTGATTGGGGGCACATCTGGGTCCTTTTCAAACCTAGGGCCCCTGGCCCCAGTGGGAGGTCACCCTGTATATCAATGTCCTGGAAATGAGTGGTGCTCTATGCCATGCAGGCCTTTCAGGAGCACCTAACCCTGGGTCAGCTGTTGGTGCAGTCTGACAATCTAAGTGTGGTCTGTCACAGACTCACTCAGCAGGTCAGGCCCTCTGCTCCCACAGTGCCAACCTCTGAGCACAATATTGTGAACAGATAACAGACAGGGTAACCCTCCTGTCTGCTTGTGGGTCTGAATCACCTTTGGTCTCAAGTTCTGGGGGGATTCAAACTGAACCTTATGCTAGCGTACCCAAATGTACAGGATCAGATGATCTGTTCTTCAGTGGGGATGCCAGATATCTTCCGCCTAAGGGCACCTAACCAGGTATCCAAAATGAACCCTTAAAACTCTTTATATAAAAAAAACAAACAAAAAAAAAAAAAACCTTAGGTATATTCTTAGCTTTTCATAGTTTAGTAACACCATCAAGCTCTGAATAGTTTTTGACAGTCTTAACTCTCTATACGTTACATGTAAAAATAACTTCGAAGACACACCCAGGCAGTCTTTCAAAATATTTTTACTAAAATGGATAAAAATATGTAAAATATAAACACAGAACAATGTATCAAAGCATACAATCGCTTAAAAGAAAACCAAAAACTACAAACTCCGACCAACAGTTACTTTTTCTATCTAATGTATTACCTCTATAGTGCTTATAGTTAGATCTTCCCTTGTCAAGTCTTCACCATTCATTACTTCCTGGGTGTAAGCCGGAGGCGCGCACCCGTCACGGGAGCTTTTTTTTTTAAAGTTTGCACTAACGGCACCGCCCTCGAGAGTGGCGTCACGCGGGCGGCGTTAGTAGCGACCGACTCCTCCTCCAACTCAGTTCTGTTTCTCCCGCCGTCGAGGCGAGCAACCTGCTTGAGAGCATCTTTTCCCACTGCGTAGTTTGGGCCGACTCTCTACTTATCGCACTCGACGCCATTCCGTAAGACTGTCTTTTTCTATCATACGGCCGGGTGTGTTTTTCCCACTGTGTTTTTCCTTAATAGTTTAGCGTGATGTCGGTTCCTGGAGCTAAGCGCTTTCGAAGACAGGCGCGCCCCTATGCGTCAGTGCTCCTGTGCCAGCATTTCTCCGTCGGACCTGCATGACGTTTGTCGCCGTTGCCTGGGACCCAACCATGACATGGATTCATGACGCCTGTTTCTCCATGGACCAGAACCTTTAAGTCCGCTGCTCAAGTTTCAAGAAGCCCCGCCGACCTTCAGGGACGAACACGCCGCTCAAGGGACTCTCAGATAAGGTCTCTAGGCCCTTCCCCGGTCCCCTCCCGGGCCTATACGGTCCGAGGAGGAGGAGGGGCTCCTCGTTTTACTTGCGAGGAGGAGGCCCTTCGCGGTAGCCGGGGAGCCGTAGTCCCTCCGGGCCACGACGCCGACACCGCTCGCGGCATCACTCCTCGAGGTGCAGGCTCCCCCCCGTGTGGAGGCCCCTCGGCTCTTGGGCCTGGCACAGGTGGACCCTCGATGCGCCTTCGGCGCTGTTTTGGATCCGGCACGTTCGCGGTGCCCGGTGATAATGGCGCCATTCCTGGCGCGTTTTGGATCGGCGGTGATCAACGGCGCCCGGCGTTGGATCCCTCGCGATGATCAGGCGGCGCCATTGGCGGTGCCGCTTATGACTAAGCGCCGTTGTGGCGCGATGGTCATGCGGCGCCGTGGGCTAATCTTGCCTCCTCGTGGTGCGGGTCGGTTTCGGGAGCGGTGCAGTTTGTCCTTCCAGCGCCGTGGGGTTGGGAGTCGGGCCTGGCTGCTACCAGCATTGGGGGCGGGGGGCGCCGCCGTTGAGCGCAGGGCCGTTCGGCGAGCAGTGGCCTCTGGGACCCCTGGGGTGGCCAGCATTGAGGTCCTGCTGGTCTCGTCTTCCTGGAGGGCGATGGCTCAGGCGTGGACCCATCCTGGCACCACTCTTCAGGGTCTGGGTCCCTGTGGCTAGAGGTACCAGGCGGCGAGCGGGCCCTCCTCTGTCCCCTTCCATCGTCTCCTGAGGCTCCCGGCTGGGGTGGCCTGGGGTCCCAGGGGCAGGCGTGGGGCGATGGAGGCTCCTCTCGGAGGCGGTGACGGCTACCCCAGGGTGCTGTTGCCCTCTGGGACGGGAACGCTGCTGTCGAGGAGGAGGGCCCTCTCAGAGTCTGAGGGTTGAGGGCAGAGGGTCTGGCTCTTGTCTTCTTTGGCCACCTCGGGGTGGTGGCCAGGAGCATGAGTGCAGAACCCGCCCCTCCCTCAGGGCTCTAGGGTGCCCTCCTGGCGCGCTCTTAAGCGGACTGCCCTTCTGGATCCATGCAGTCCCGCGTCGCGGAGGTTCTCCCCTGGGCTCTTCCAGGCTCCGCTCCCCAGAGTTCCGTCCTGCAGCCTGGTCTGTTGTCCAGGATCCCTCCAGCTGGGGCTTCGTTCCCTGGATTCCAGAGCCCTGGCAGAGAGCTGTTGCATCCTCGGAGGTGCCCCTCTCCTATCTCTCTGCCTTCACCACCCCCGCTCCCAGGCCATGTCGGTCCTACGGGTCCGTTATCCTGGCAGCAGTTCAGGGGTTCTGCGGCGGCCTTCCCCTCATATGTTAGATACATGCATGAGTGGGTCTTTCGACTCTCCCCACCGCCGCAAGAGTCCGCTGGACATTCCAGCTCCCATCATCCGTCTCCTCCTCTGAGAAGGAACCCCTGCTCATCTTTTCCTCCGATGCTGATTTCACGGAATACACCGTTTCCTTTCTCGAGGATGGTGAGGGATCTTCGATTTCCTATGTTCGAGACAATCCCGAGCAGAGCGAGAATTCCTTGGTGAATTCAGTGCCCAGCATTTGGTGGTACCTTCCTGGCCTATCCCCTTCCAGGCGTCTATCCGGTCCTGCAGTCCCAGCCGCTTCTTCCAGCCCGGCTGACTGTCGCGTGGTATTGTGCACCTCAGAGTCTCTAGGTACCCTTCCCAACCCCCTCTGGTTTGGTCTACCTAGACACTTCCGGGTGCACGCTGCTCACGCACGACCGCCCACCGTATCCGGACTCTCCAGTTCGACTGCTGGAGCGAAGAGTGTTCTCTTCTCGTGCGGTTGCCTGTATTGCATCTCATCAGGCTCACCACGCTGCCTACAACCGGCATTTGTGGTCGATGATGTCCCAGCTGTGGCATCAATGCTGTGACACGAGCAAACCAGACAAGCGTTGCCCTCTCCGCGGTAGGCCTGGAGCTGGCAAGACACCAAGCAAGGGCATCTTCGACGCGGTGAGGTGGCTTCCAGGCTTATGGGACAGCGATCTGCATCAGGCGGACGGCATGGCTTCGATCTCTCTAGGTTGTCACCCTGGCCCGGCGTAGGGTGATTCGCTCACGCCTTCGGGGACCCGCTCTTTCCTCTAGAGCTAGGAGACTTTGCAGGGCTTCCTCCGTCTCCTCGTCCTCGGAGGCACCTCCTAGCTCTTCTCCACTTAGGCTTTCTGAATAAGCCAGGGTCTTCTCCTTCTGTTTCTCACCAACAGGGCTGGGGTCTTGTTCCCTCAGGGTATTTACCTCTCTTCCCAGAGGGGAGCTTAGTACTCACTCAGGAGTAATGAATGGTGAAGATTGACAAGGGAAGATATGAAAATTACGTACCTACCGTAATTCTTGATCTTCTCTTGTATCTTCACCATTCATTACTTACACCCACCCACCATTCCCCTCAGTGGCCTCCTCCTGTGGCTTCTCCACCTCCCTTCTCCTTCCTCTCTCTGCAAAAAAAAAAAAAAAAAAGAGGGAAAATTACTCCAGTTTTTTCCCCCCCAAAAAAATAAAATTGTTTTTATATCTATATCCTTAAAGGGGGATCCTTATTTCTCCAGAAAAATTATTTTCTCTAAGATTCTTGGGCCTTTTTCCTGGAATTGCGATATGGTGGTCAGGCTGCACAACTATCTCTTGCCATACCTTCTGGCAGATACTTCTGGGGTTTTTAGCCGGACTCTGGCTATACAGTTTTGATCCTGCAATTCCCTGCTACCAGCTGTTAAGCCCTAGAATCTCAAACCCCCTTTATTTTCTTGCTCTTCAGAGCAGAGGAAGGCATGCGACTATTTTTTCTTTAAAAAAAAAAAAAGAAAAACTGAGGGAACTCTCTCCGACTGCTATAAGGCAATCTCTAATTTAAGGTCATGCTCCTAAGCTGACAGGCTATGCTCTGTATAAAAAAAAAAAAAAAAAAAGGAAAAACAAGGGCGAAGAAAATCCTTCTTGTAATATTTTGATGATTGGTTTTTCCCTTCTAGTGTCCTCCTGGACAGTTTTACAGAGCAGCAGTGCTGACCATGACCAATCTTCAGCAGCCTAAGCCTCTGGCCTGCCTTGGCAAGTCCGGCTGAGTTCCATTTCTATACCTATAAACCGCCTGAAAGGCCTAGATTTTCCATTTCTAAACCCTTGAGCAGCTCTCTCATGCTGCCTGGGATTTATCCTTCCCTCCTCGGGTGTCCTCCGGTTAAAGGCCTTTCCTCGGCCAGGAGCCCGAAGTGGGGATCAAGGACCATGGCATGTTGAAGATGAGGACTATGCCCTCCTGAGTCTGTCTAGCGGGTTCGGTGAACCTTCTCTTCAGCTCCATCACCGGGGATTCTTGCTTCCCTGTTAATCGAGCCTTAAGCTATCAGCTAACTATGCTCGTTAGGTATTCTGGTCCATTCAACATCCCATCTTTCTCTTCTCTTCTTTTTCTTCTTCTTTCTTCCTTATTATCTTCCTTCTCTCTCCTCCTAGAGTCGCTCAGGTAAGGAGGCCCTGCGGTCCCTAGGTTAGGGATACTCTTATCTCCTCTGTCCTTCCTCCATCGGCTTATTCCTTTTTCAGTTCATTCTTCCTTACTTTGCTATCCCTTAGCTATTTTGCCTCGCTATCTCTATCTCTATGCTTTCTTTTTGCCTCTCCGGCTCCTGGGAACTGAGTTGGAGGAGGTCGATGCATACTAACGACACTTCGCGGCCTTGTAACGTCACTCTCGAGGGGCGGTGCGTTGAGTGCAAACTTTAAAAAAAAAAAAAAGGCTCACGGACGGTGCGCCCGGCTTACACCCAGGAAGTAATGAATGGTGAAGATACAAGAGAAGATCAAGAATTACGGTAGATACGTAATTTTCATATCTTGTTTGAGCCCAAAAAGATATGTCACACAGATCAAACACAAGTCCTAGTTTAACTCTCACACACCCCTTCTGTGATGTCATCTAGCTCCTCCTTTTAGAATATAAAAATATACAAACAATGATCTTCCTGTCAAGAGATATTTTTAAATACCGTGGCTTCAGCAAAAACTAATTTCCCGAATGATGACGGTCTTTAATCAGTTCTTTTATTTGATCTTGTGTGGTTCCTGTTCCCAAGGCATCAAAGCTTTTTTTTTTTTTACAACTTTAGCACCATGATGAGATGACTTGTTTTCCCTCTAAGACATTATAAAAGTTTACGAGCTCTATATCCTGGCAGCTGGGCCAGTTCTAGTTACAGGAGACCCTTAATTAAGTCTCTAGTTTTTTAATTACCTCCTGGTTTCAGGTTTATTCACTTCACTGACTGGGGGGGAGGAGATACACCCATATCACAGGATGTCTCATGTGAGAGACTCACATACCACATTCTGTAGTACAAATACTCATAGAACAACCATAAGCAGCTGGTCAAGCGACAGTCCTCCCCACCTTGACTGAATTTGGGGGCTCTATCCCCTGCATGGAATGAGCTTCCCAAATCAGTTCACTCCTCAAACAGATGCAACAGGCCATCATAACAGTCTACCTTTAGTTTTTCCCATTTGGGTCAACCAGACCAGGGGGTTATGGTCAGTTTGTACCTCAAAATGCTGCCTGTATAAGCATTGTTCTAACTTCTTTAGGGCCCACACTATGGCAAGACACAGTTTTTTCCACAGTAGAGTATGCCTGCTCCCACGGAAGTAACTTTTTACTGAGGTACACTACAGGGTGATCTTTCCCTTGGTTGGATGTCTGACTCTGTACTGCTCAAATACCCACGTCTGAGGCATCAGTCTGGACTATAAAGTCTGCTATAGTCAGGATTTGTCAACACAGGAGCACTGCACAGTGCCTCCTTCAGTCTGGTAAAGGCTTTTTCACAGGCTGGTTCCCAGGTAATTTTCTTGGGCATCTTTTTCTTTACCAGGTCAGATAGGGGAGCAGCCAGGGCACGATAATTGGGTACAAATTTCCTATAGTACCCTTCTGTCTCTAGAAAACTCCTGACCTGCTTCTGCGTTTCTGGTCTAGGCCATGCCTTGATCACCTTTATTTTTACTTGGTTAGGACAGAGCTGTCCCCGGCCTACAACTTGCCCAAGGTATGCCACTTCAGCCATGGCCACCTGGCACTTTCAGCTTTGACAGTGAGCCCGGCCCTCTGTATCTTGTCCAGCACTTCCCTAAGGTGAGACAGGTGTTCCTCCCAGCTGGCACTAAAGATGGCAATGTCATCCAGGTACGCCATGGCGTACTCCTCAGCACCATTTAACACCTAGTTCACCAACCTTTGGAAAGTGGCCAGGGTGTTCTTCATTCTGAAAGGCATTACTTTAAATTCAAATAAGCCAATCGGAGTGATGAAGTTCGACCTCTCCCTAGTTGTGTTTAACTCTGCCTGCCAATACTTCTTTGTCAGATAATTGTAAAGTATGTCGCCCCTCCCAACTTGTCCAGGAGTTTGTCCGTCTGGGACATCGGGTGGGCGTCTGACTTGCATTAAGTCCACGATAGTCCACAAAGAAACGAGTAGAGCCATCTGGCTTGGGCACAAGGACTGCGGATGAGGCCCAGGGGCTGTGGCATCTCTGGATTGCCCTTAAATCCAGCATCTCCTCCACTTCCCTCCTAACGTCCTTTTGGACAGCCTCCGACACCCAATATGCTGTCCGCCATATGGGCATCTGTGTCCCTGTCTCCACATCGTGCGTTGCTAAGGAGGTTAGTCCGGGCTTGGCGATAAACAGTGGGGCAGAGTCTGCTAAAACCTCCCTTGCTTCCTGGATCTTGTCTGGGGCCAGCTGGGGAGACAATTTAACTGCCTCCACAGAGGACTCCCACTTGCTTTCTTCCATCAAGTCAAGAAGGGGGTCTCCTTTGTCTGTCCCCTTCCCAGGACTACATACTGAGAATACCATGTCACCCTATTGGCATATGTCTTCATCATGTTGACTTGGTACATTCTTTCTGTCTTCTGTCAGGTAACTCTTATATAGTTCACGTCATTTACCTTCCTAACTACTTTGATCCTGCCCACTCAGCCTGCAGCTTGTCTTTCCGTACCGGAATAAGGACCATGACTTCTTGACCCACCGTGTACGAGCGAGCGCTGTCTCTGTGGTCATACCACACTTTTTATTTCTGTTGGGCAGCTACCAGGTTGCTCTGGGGTGTCCCTATAAGCTCCTTCAGCCTTTCCCTAAACCTAAGGACGTAATCCACTGTGGGAGTTCCCTGGGTGGCGTGCTTGCCTTCCCAGTGCTCCCGGATCAAGTTTAGGGACCCACGAACCCAGCGTCCATGTAAGAGTTTGAAGGGGGGACATCCTGTAGACTCTTGGGGCACTTCCCTGTATGCAAACAGGTGTGGAAGGTATTTCTCCCAGTCCCTCCCATGCTGTTCAGCAAACGCTTGGAGCATTGACTTCAGGGTACCGTTAAATCTTTCCACAAGCCCATTGGCTTGCGGGTGATGAGGTGTTGTGCGCCTCTGCACCACCCCACACTTCTCCCACAAACATTTCATCAGGTCCGACATGAAGGAACCCCCTTGATCAGTGATAACCTCCTGCGGAAACCCAACATGGAAGAAAATCCCAAGTAAGGTATCTGCCACTTTCTGTCCTCAGTAAGGATAGGGCGACTGCTTCTGGATACCGGGTGGCATAATCCACCACAGTCAGGATGAACCTCTTCCCGGAGGAGCTGGGGGTATTTAAAAGCCCCATGATATCCATTCCCACCCTCTGGAACGGCTACTCCACTATGGGCAGTGGAATTAAGGCAGCTTGGGTTTTATTACCTGCCTTCCCTATTTCTTGGCACTGGCAGCAAGACCTGTAATACTCCTTCACCGGCTGGGTGAAGTTGGGTCTATAGAAATTCTGGGCCAACCGCTGCATAGTGCACACGATTCCTAGATGACCAGACAAGGGAATATCGTGTGCCATCTTCAGCAACTGCTCACGATACCCCTGGGGAACAAGCTGCCTGCCTATCACCCTTCCCTCTGTCTTTACAGCCTGAGTATACATCAGTCCATTTTCCCAATAAACCTTATGTTTATCGTCACCTCCCTGTGCTCAGTCAGTCTGCCCAAGCTCTCAGCTTCTCTAAACTAGGGTCACTTTTCTGAGCAGCTGCAAACTCCTTACACATTCCCAAGGCATGGGACAGGTCCCCTCCAGTATTTAAACCTAGGGTCCCTGTCACTAGCGTCAGGGCACTCGGGATCACTGTCATCCCTAACCCTCCGGCAATGGGTCACCTCTCCTTCTTCGGAGTAACCCTCCGTAGCTGTGAGGTTAACTGCTACTGGGGAAATTTCTACCCCCTTTTCATTAGTCTCCACATCAGGAGACACAGGCTGAGGAATGGGCCTCCCAGGGATTTCCACACTGGCTTCTGTGGGGTTCAGGGGAACTACAGTTTCCCCTTCCCACTTGGCTACGGGTAACTGTGTGTGTATGTGTGTGTGCACGCACGCACACACACACACACACCATCCCCTGTTTGAGATTGTTGCCTAGGATGATGTCAACTGCTAAAGTTTTGGCTACAGCCACCTGTTGTACAGTTCCCCCTGTTTCACCCCAGTCTAGAACACTAGCGAGTGGCAATGTTTTCTCCTCACCAGTGAAGTCTTGTACAGTTACAAATTCATTAGGTATAAGCTGACTAGGCTCTACCAGATCCCCTTTTAACAATGTCAGGGATGCCCTTGTGTCTCATAACCCTTGTGTCTTTACCCCATTCACCGTGACTGGTGCATGTGTTCCCTCATGTTCACAGACATGCTTCCAGGGACACATAAAAAACCTACTTCTTTCCTATCCCCATGTGTATTGCTCATCCTTTTGGGACACTGTCTGGCAATATGCCCAGTTTCTTTATAAAACCAACATTTGTTTCTTTTCTCAGAGAACTTTTTTCTTTGAAACCTGGGGCTAACTGGTTTTGGTGGAGGCAGTGAGGGTTTTAGTTGCCCTGAAGGCGCACTCTTCCCTTTCTGCGCTACCACGCCCAGCCCCATTCGCTCTCAGAGCAGGTCTGCTCTTGGCATAGCGGTCCGAGAGTTCAACAGCCTCTTGCACTGTTTTGGGATCTCAGGCCTCCAGACAGGTTTTCAGCTCTGCTGGGCATGCCCAAAAAAACTGTTCTAACAAAATAGCTTTTTCAGTTTTATCTACAGAGTTTGCTTCAATTCCTTACCACCAACGTTTTAAAAACTGACTGTTTTGTGGCTAGCTCCTCGTAGCTCATATCCGGGCTTCTCCTGAGATTACGGAATTTAGCTCTGTATGCTCCTGCAGTTAAATCGAACCTCTTTTTTTTTTTTTTTTTTAAACAGTGCAGCTTTGTTTGCTGTAATAATTACTGTCCTCATTGTCCATTTGACCCAGTGCATCCCAAGCTTTCCTGGTAAGTAGTGGGGATAGCTGGAAGCTCCAGGACCGTCTGAGTTTTAGCCTGAATACAAACTTTTTCAAAGGAATTTAAAAAGGCACCCATATCCTCCCCCTCTTTAAATTCGGCTATCAATTTGGAATTCAGTTTGTAACCCAGTCGTATAGTTCCAGTTAAACCCAAGCCACATACCTGCCCAGATGCTGGTGGTTGGAGTCGTAACTTCTCCAGTTCATGTCACCTCTGGCACTCACGCTTCTCATGATCCGCCTCTTGCTGTTCACGTTCAGTCTCTCAATGTTCTTGCTTCTCCTTCTCCTCTGCGGCTCGCTGACGCTCGCGCTCAGCCTCTCACTGTTCTCGTTCAGCCTCACTGTTCTCGTTCAGCCTCTCACTGTTCTCGTTCAGCCTCTCGTTGTTCTCACTCCCTCTTCTCCTCTGTGGCTCGTTTCTTTCGCTCAGCGTCTCTCTGGCACTCCAGCTCCATTCCACGCAACTCGGTCTGCAGCCTGAGTGCTTCTGGCTCCAGAATGCTGGTGACCTTCCCCTGCTGCTGTGGCCCTTCGCTGGCACTGGCCCTGCTGTCGTCCTCACCGGATCTGGACACTGCACTGGCCCCTGCACGATCAAGGTTTGGTCCCTTAGTCAGTCAGTGACTCTATGCTCTGGGCATCTGCTGCCATCAGGGCATCCATGAGGTTCTGCTTGGTGTCTCTCCACTCATACAGGACTCCTCTATCCTGGCACAACTGCCTCAATTAGTCTACAGTGTGCCTGCTGTAGTTGAAAGCCATCTTCTTCCCTAGCTATGGCTACTCTAACTTGCACTTTAGGAAAAAATAAAACTGGTAGGAGCTTGACTATAAGCAAAATGTTATAGTTCTGTTTCTTTTATAAAAATAAATCCCTGCTTTTTTTTTTTGCAAGTGAGCTGTACAGTAAGTATTAAGCTGACACACTGAACAGTTAAAGCTTGTGTTACCGAATTTATCTGCAACTCTGCCAACCAGTCTGTCTCAGTTGTGACGCTTGGCCAGCTGGTTATAATTGTTCTGTGATTTTGTAATGTAGAATGTGGTATGTGAGTGTCTCGCATGAGACATCCTGTGCTATGGGTGCGCCCCCCCCCAGGTCAGTGAAGTGACAGCCTGAAACCAGGAGGTAATTAAGACTATAGAGACTCAATTAAGGGTTTTCTGTAATTAGAACTGATCCAGCTGCCAGGATATAGGGCTCGTAAACTTTTATGACGTCTTAGAGGAAAAACATGTTATCTCACCATGGTGCTAAAGTTGTAAAAAAACAAAACCAAAAAAAAAAACCTTTGATGCCTTGGGAACAGGAACCACACAAGATCAAAGGAAAGGCTTGATTAAAGACGGTCATAATTTGGGAAATTCGGTTTTGCTGACGTGACAGTATTTAAAAAATCTGACTTATTGTTTGTATATTTTTTATATTTTAAAAGGAGGCGCTAGATGACATCACAGGGGTGTGTGAGAGAGAGAGACACAGTTAAACTAGGACTTGTTTGATCTGTGTGACATATCTTTTTGGGCTCTTAAGAAACAAGATCTAACATAAGCACTATAGAGGTAATACATTGGATAGAAAAAGTCTTAACTGTATGTTGGTAGGAGTCTGTCTGTAGTTTTCTTTTTTCTTTTAAGTGATTGTATGCTTTTTGATATATTCTGTGTTTACATTTTACATATTTTTATCCATTTGGTAAAAATATTAGTTTGAAAGACTGCCTGGGTGTGTCTCCGAAGTTCTTTTTGCATGTGACGTATAGAGGGTTAAGACTAACAAAAACTGTTCAGATCTTGATGGTGTTACTAAACAGGGAAAAAGTAATAATATACACGAGGTCTTTTATAGAGTTTTAAGGGTTCATTTTGGATACCTGGTTAGGTGCCCTTAAGCAGGGCGGGACTCACTTGTATCCCCTTTGCAGGAAGGGAATGAGAGTGTGGTATTGGGCTCTGAAGCACAGTCTAATGCGCTCTGCGGTTTGCATGCCAGCCATCCTAAACACGCTTGCAGACAGTCTCAGCTGGACTCAGTCCAACATGCATGAGTGGGAGCTTTTCTCATCTGTTGCAGAATATCTGTTCGACAGACGTTGTCATCCAGAGTTGGACCTTTTTGCATCCCCACTCATTGCAAAACTGCCCAGTTGTTGCTCACTAGATCCAAGGCATGGAGTTTTCTGGTGAGACGCTTTGTCCCTCTCTTGGAGCGGGAGGTTTCTATACACATTCCTTCAGTTTACACTAATACAGAGGGTGCTTGTCAAGCTGCAAATAGAGGGGGCCAGCAGGTCCTGGTAGCTCCATTCTGGCCCCACCAGATATGATTCCCTCTGCTTCAGCAGCTGGCAGAGGAGTCTCCGGTTCCCCTTCCTCTCTGTAGGAATCTGCTGTCCCAGGATCAGGGTACCCTGCTCCATCCAAACCTCAGGTCCCTCCATCTGCATGCGTGGCTCCTGAGGACGGAGCCATTGCCAGGTTCGGGGTCTCTATTAGGGTAGCGGTTGTACTAGTGGCTGCCCGCAAGCCTTCCACCCGTACCACATATGCCATGAAGAGGAAGCGGTTTGCCATCTAGACTGCTCAGCATTTCCTTGACCCTTTCACTTGTCATGTGAAGCACGTCCTGGACTACCTGATATCTTTGTCAGACTCTGGTCTCCAGTATTCCTTCCTCAAGGTCCACCTTTCGGCCATTTCGGTTTTCCATGAGCCCACGGGTGACCGCACTGTTGCTCAGCTGGATGTCTTCCGCACCTTCCTTAGGGGCATCCTGCTTCTGAAACCCCATTCTAGGGACGTGGATATGTTCGATCCACACTTACTGGCAGGTTCCTTGCCGCTTTAAATCTTGCCGGAAGGTCTTCAAGCTGGCTCCTCCCACCCACCCGGGTGGTAAAACTCCGCCCCATGATGCCAGATCTTCCTTACCGCTTGGAAGCCCAGGTTCCCTTCTCTGCGCTCTGCGTTTTAGGCCTGGATCCAAACTCTTCAGTTAACCTAAAACTAATTTTAAAATTTACACGACTTTGGTCTTTATCTTCCCTCGCGGTTGCGATAGACAAATCGACTCCTGGATTTCATCAGTGCCCCTGTGGACTGAAGATGGCCCGGACCGATCCGCACTCCACGTGCATCTACTGCCTGGGGCTTGAACACGATTTGCAGGCCTGAGACTTGTGCAAGTCCTTTTCGGCCCTGGTCTTCGAGGATCGCGCTGCCAGACTGCAACTTGGGCGCCCCGAGAAACGTTATCCTCCAGTCAAGTCGAAGGAGTCCCATTGGGCGGTGTCCGAGGCTGTGGACTCGGCTAAACAGCTCGAGCAGATGATCTTCCTAGAGGAGGAAGCAGCCCAGGCCACAGCATCATCTTCATCAGTCGCGGCATTTATCCCGCTCTCTTTGGGCTCCTCCTACACTGCTTCTTTTAAGGAGCTTTGCCAATCCCTCTCCACCAAGGGAGAAGGGCAATTGGGACATTCCTCTCGGTCCAAAAAGGACTCCAAAGGTAAGCCCCACCGTCGACGTTCGTGGGAGTGGGAGAGGTCCCCTTCCCCGGATAGTCGACACGCTACTTCAGTCGAGGTTGCGGCAAAGGCCGCTGGCTTCACGGTGTCCCCGTCAGGTCAGTTGGCCGAGACACTCGTTGACGCAGTCGAGATTTTTCTCAACCCATCGGACGGTTTGTCGACTGGAGAAGCAGACAACCTTCTTCACCGGTTCCCCTGGTGGAAACCGAGGATTTGCCTGTGCCTCCTGTGCCGGAGTCCCCGGTTAAGGCCCCTAAGCCAAGGGAGGAGCGGGTTTTCCCCGGCCCCTCTCTGACCCACCCTCGGAATCCCCGAAGGTCTCTGTCTCGAACCTCTTCCAGGTCCAGCCGATCCCGCCGACGTCGGTGGTCTCTGTCTCGGCACCATGGAAAGTGGCGGCGCCGCTCTTTGGAGGCTAGGCTCCGGCGCAAGTTGCGTCGGCGCTACAAGGATTTAATGTGGCAGCAGCTCTTATTGTCCGGGAACAAGCAGACTGTCACCTTCCCCGCCCATTAAGTGGCTGTCACCGGAGCAGCCGAAACAACCCCTCATAGTAGTTGAGCCGAAGCCGGCACTGGTTGTTCGGCCGAAACTGGCTGCACCAACCATTGTGGTGGAACCTCCGCCTCCACAACCGAAGACTGGGGCCCCGACCAAGGATTCTCTGTCTGGTCAGGAATTGCCCCATAGGTTGTCAGTCACCCTCACTCCCGATCAACTTTGGCAGGTGGAGGGTGACTCAGGCGCTCGGCAGCTGTTCGCAGACTCCTCGGAGTCTGATGGCGGCGACTCCTTGTTCTCCAGGCCGCTTGACTTGGAGTCCACTGGGGGTCAGTCGGTGGACGAGAGCCCATCCTTTTTCCTTGAAATACTTTGACTTATCTCAGGGTCCACTGGGATGAAGCTCAAACCCGTTTCAAAATGGGCCAAGTATCCCCTCATGGAGATACTGGACCGGGGGGATTCCCCTAAGGAGGCCTTCCCGGTGGCCGAAGCCATTGTTGGCCCGGCCCAGGAGCTCTGGCAGCAGCCAGCTTCTTGTCCAGTACCTTAGGCCAGGATGGCTCGGAAGTATGCTGTCCCCACCGGTTCACTCTCCGGTTTCTCAGAGCACGCCTCTGCAGGGGGGGCTAGTGACCGACAGCGTTTTCCGGCATTCCTGGAACGCTCGGGATGTGGACAAGCCACCCGATAAGGAGACCAAGAAATTGGACTACTCCGGGCAGAAAGTCTATGTTGTTTCCTCCCTAGGCCTTCGTCAGGCTAACTTGGCCATCCTGATGGCACACTTTACACATGCCCTTTTGGGCTCCCCGGATGAGGTGATTCCTCTTCTCCCGGCTGACCTTCAAACGACGGTCAAGCAGGTGCGGGATCAGGGAAGGGCGGTGGCCAAACAGCAGCTCCAAACTTCCTTGGATATCGCTGACTCGTGTGCCCGGTCAGTAGCGGCCGCAGTGGCCATGCGCCTCAGAGCTTGGCTGCGGATCTCCACCTTTACGGCAGATACCCAGCACAAGCTGGCAGACATTCCCTTCTTGGGTACCGACTTGTTCAGTCCCGGGGTAGAGGGTCATTTTCAACGGATCGAAGTCCAATGCCACCTTGGACTCTTGTCACATCTGTCCAGAAGGACAAAGGCTGCCGGCAGCAATGTAAGCCCTTTCGTCCTTCAGCCCCTGAGGCATGTCCGGCCCAGCAACACCAGCATCAGGGCCAGCAAGCTCGCACTTGGCACTCCAAAGCCAAGCCTGCTGCTTCCTCCAGCAGGAAGCTGGGAGGGAAAGGCCCAGGCGGCTCCTCTGCCGGTCCTTCCTCCAAGCCTGCCCAGTGACGGGTTGAGGGGTGTCGCCCCAACCTCGTCACTCCTCCCAGTGTTCCCCCCGTGGGGGGGCGGCTCCGTCACTTCCTTTCCGCCTGGTCTGTTATCACCACGGACCGTTGGGTGTTGGAAGTGGCAGGCAGGGTTCTGTCTCTGGATTTCGAGCAGTCCCCACCGTATCGAGCCATCGCCCCATGGGGCTACGGGTTCCGCAGCCTCTCTGTCGGCTCGTCGAACCGACACTGCCCTGCTCCTCTAGAAGGAGGTGATCAGGGAGGTGGCGGATCCTCCTCCAGGCCCAAGGTTTGTGTCCAGGTACTTCCTGGTCCCAAAACAGACAGGGGGCTGGTGCCCCATTCTCGACCTACATGACCTAAACAAGTTCCTAAGGTCTCGCACCTTCAGGATGGTCACTCTGGCGAAGATCATTCCATCCTTGGAACAAGGCATGTGGTTCTGTTCTCTGGACCTTCAGGACACGTTCTTTCATGTCCCAATCCGTCCGTCTCACCAGTGATTCCTCCATTTCAGGGCAGAGGGATCCCTTTACCAGTTCCGGGCCTTGCCTTTCGGCCTCTCTCCAGCTCCCAGGGTCTTCACCAAATGCATGGCAGTGGTGACAGCATTTCTGTGGCGCCGAAGGGTCTGGATGTACCCTTACCTGGACAACTGGCTGATTGCAGCTCCCTCCAGGTTGGAGGTGGAGCGGTCCAGGGATCTGGCCCTCCAGGTCTGCTCTTAGATTGGCCTCCTCATCAACGAGGCCAAATCGGAACTCATGCCATCGCAGGTGATTCAGTTCATCGGAGCAGAGCTCAACTCTCTTCGAGCCAGAGCATGGCTCCTAGCGGACAGGGCCGAGGTCCTTTTCTCCTTTGCCCAATCGTTTCTGGTTGGGCAATTGCGCCCTGCCCGGGACTTCCTGCACCTTCTGGGCCTCATGGCGACCTGCACCAGCATGATCCATTGGGTCCGCTGGCATATGCATCCCCTGCAATGGGGGCTGGCCCACCAGTGGTCACATCGCTCTGGTCCCGTGGACCAGCCAGTGACAGTGACCCAGGATATGTGGAACGGCTTCCAGCTGGTGGCTCGTTCCAGCCCATGTGCAGGAGGGTATCCCGGTTGTCCGCCCCGAGCAGACGGTCACTCTGACAACTGACGCCTCTCTGGGTTGGGGTGCCCATCTGGAAGAGCACAGAGCCCACGGACTCTGGTCCCCTCAGGAGTCTCGATGCCACATCAACCTGCTGGAGCTTCGAGCGGTCTGACTAGCCCTCACCACCTTCGCTCCATTTGTACGGGGTCAAGTGGTCCAGGTCCAGACGGACAACACCACGACCATGTACTACCTAAGCTGTCAGGGCGGGATGCACTTCTTGCCTCTGTGCAAGGAGGCTGTCCGCACTTGGCCTCTCGTGAGCAGCCTGGAGGCGGATCTCCTAGCCATCCATGTGGCAGGAGCCTCCAACACTCTGGCCGATGCCCTCAGCCGGATAGGTGCTGCATCTCACGAGTGGTCTCTCCTGCCGGGGGTAGTACAAGATCTGTTCTCCCACTGGGGCACTCCTCAGGTGGACCTGTTTGCCTCCAAGGAGAATGCGAAGCTGAGGCTGTTTCATGCCCGCCCCCCTTAGCAGGACTCACTGCAGGGGGATGCCTTCTCGAGGCCGTGGACCCTGGGCCTCTTCTATGCCTTCCCTCCATTTCCCTTGATCCACTAGGTGCTTCTCAAGGCAAAGAGGGACAAGGCACAGGTGATTCTGGTAGCCCCAGACTGGCCCCGCCAGTTCTGGTATCCAGATCTCCTCAGCCTCAGCTCCAAGCTCCCGGGGCGGCTTCTAGCCTGCCGGACCTGATCTCGGTCAACCAGGGAGGTGCTCCACCTGGACCTTCAGTCCTCCCCCTTGACGGCCTGGTTCCTGAGCGGCTAGAGTTCCAGGCCTTGGGTCTTTTTGGCGAGGTCCTCAGTGTTGTTGAGGCATCCCGTAAGGAGTCGACCAGAAAATGCTATGCCTTCAAATGGAAAAGATTCTCCATTTGGTGTTAGGATAAGGGGTTGGACCCTTCCTCCTGTTCTTTGGCTAGCATTATGGACTGCCTGTGTTCCCTTTCTCAGCTAGAGCTTCGGTCGACGACCCTTAAGGTGCACTTGGCAGCCATCTCTGCTTACTGGGCGTGGGCCGGGAAGCAGTCGGTGGCACAGGAGAAGGTGGTTGGGCGCTTTTTCCAAGGCCTTGATCACATATCCCCTTCAATGCGAGAACATCCACCTTTGTGGGATCTACTGCTGGTATTGGCTAAGCTCATGGCCAAGCCATTCGAACCGATGCACAGGTGTGATATCTCTCACCTGTCATGGAAGACCGCCTTCTTGGTGGCTATCAAGTTAGCCAGAAGCATGGGAGAGCTCCAGGCGCTTTCCGTCGTGTCTCCTTATCTGGTGTACCACAGGGACAAGATTGTCCTGCGCCCCCAACCGAAATTCCTTCCGAAGGTGGTGTCAGAATTTCACCTTAACCAGGTGTTGACTCTGCTGGTGTTCTACCCCAGTCACACCTCGGAGGCCGAATATAGGCTCCATACTCTGGACCCTAGAAGAGCGCTCTCATTATAAGGAGCGGACGGCTGAAGTTCGGGGAGAGGTTCGCCAGCTGTTTGTCACCTACGCTGAAGCCGCACCTGGCAGACCTGCAGCCAAGCAGACGATAGGCAAGTGGGTCACCTCCTGCATAGATCTCTGCTATAGGTTGGCGGGCATGGAGCCTCCTGAAGGGATAAAGACTCATTCTACCCGCCATACCACTGCTTCGGTGGCTGCTTCCAGGAATGTCCCTGCCCAGGAAATATGCAGGGCTGCTACCTCGAAGTCAGCACACACCTTCATTACCCATTACCCCATCGACCTAGAGTCACGCCGGGATGCTGGTTTTGTGACACCTGTTCTCCAGTCCTTATTTCCCAAGTAGGGGGTGCGCGCCTTGCCTCCCTCCTCACGGAGAACTGCTAGGTGTCTGCCAGTAGGTGTGGATTGAATAACATCTCCACGTCCCTAGAAATACAGGTTACTCACCTGTAACAGGAGTTCTAGGAGTGGTATATGTTGTTCATCCACACAGCCCACCCGACCTCCCCAGCTTCGACACGCAACCTGGTTCCAGCGGGCTAGATCTGGTGTCATGGGGCAGAACCGAGAGTTTTACCACCCTGGTGGGTGGGAGGAGCCAGCTTGAAGACCTTCCGGCAAGATTTAAAGCAGCAAGCAACCTGCCAGTAAGTGTGGATGAACAACATATATCACTCCTAGAACTCCTGATACAGGTGAGTAACCTGTATTTCCATTCTCCTGTCCCGGCTTGGGACTTGAATTTTTATTTTGGAAAAGTTGCCCATGTCTCCTGATGAACCAATCGCGACTTGCGATTTGCGTCATCTCTCGTGGAAAGCACTCTTTTTAGTTGCCATTACTTCCGCTCGAAGAATTTCAGGGCTTCAGGCCCTTTGGTGCGAGGAACCTTATTAGATTTTTTAGAGACGGTATCTTTGCACACAAATCCTAAGTTTCTTCCTAAGGTGGTTTCTGAGTTTACACTCCAGTCTATCCACCTTCCTGTTTATTTTCCCGGGCGTGCCAACCTAGGGGAAGCACTGTTCCATGCGTTTGATGTGCACAGAACTTTGAAGTATTATCTACTCAGGACTAAGGAGTCCAGAAAGTCTAATCAGTTATTCGTTTTTCACCCCAGGTAGAGAGGGCGCCTCAGTTTCCAAGCAACGTTTATCCAAATGGTTGGCAAACTGCATTGTGTTGTGCTATAACATGTACAGAAAGGAGTTGCCTGGAATGGTCAAAGCCCATTCCACCAGAGGCATGGCTATCTTGGTGGCTTGTTTCAAACGGGTGTCAGCCGCTGATATTTGTGTGGCTGCCACCTGGAGTATAGTCCACACTTTCTCCAAGCATTACTGTCTGGACTTTGCCTCTAGAGCCCCTGCTGGTTTCGGCAGGGCTGTGCTGCAAGGACTCTTGTCTTGCGCTTATATAATCCCTTGACAGGTTTAGTTTACTAGGTCTTCTGTCTTGAGTTTTTAGAAGATCCTTGGCTGGGTAGGTTATTTCATGCCTCTTGCCTTAAATTTATGGAGTTCCAGCCTCCCAGCTTATCTATTCCTGCCTGTCACTGCTTGGTACTCCTTCCTACGGTGGTACCTGATGACTGAGATACCCCCAAAGAAGATGAAACAGTTACACAAGAACTTACCATAACAGTAGAGGGGATCTGTCATCCAAGTATGCATTCCTTCCCACTGTCCCCCTTCTTAGGGCTTCTGTTCAGGACCTGTATATCTGTTGTTTCTGTCCTTTAATCTAGAGCTGGGTCCCTCTGTCTCTCCTCGGTTCCCCAGGGCATGAGCCTTGCTCTCCATCTTTTGGGGGGGGGGGACTGAGGAGGGAGCAGGGCCACTTATGCCTATGTAGGGTTGGTGACGTCAGCTGACATCGACAGCATGGGTGGCCCGTTGTATTGCTGAAAATCTTCCGTGTGGATTCCCATTCACTGGCTGTGAAGTTCCTATGGTGGTACCTGATGACCAAGATCCCCTCAAAGATCTACTGTTACGGTAAGTTCTTACGTAACTGTTCTGTTCTCATCACATCTCCATTACTTGGAACATTGTTATAGTGGATGGACCGTGAGGATTTACTGAATGACATTCCATTCTTTGTACCAGCTCCTGTACAAATCCTCACCACAGATGCCTTGGGTGCTCATCTCGACTTCTTACCAAATGGAAGGTCGTGGACCAAGGTGGAGGCCAAGCTGCAACATAAATGTTCTGGAAATGAGGGATGTTCTGTACAGCCTCCAAGCTTTTTAGAATAATCTCTGCCCTAGTCCTCTGCTAATCCAGAAAGACAATGTCAGTGTGATGCATTGTATCAATAAACAAGGGGGCACTCACTCCTATCCCCTGTGCAGGGAAGCGGTGAAGGTTCTGTCTCATGACCTTTAGCTGTCTGCCCTGTTTCTAACAGGTCTCCAAAACTTCTTGACAGACAGGTTACGCATGTCCCAGTCAATTGGTCATGAATGGGAACTGCTGACCTCCGTGGTAAACTACCTTTTCGCAAGATGGGGGTCGTCCAGAGTTGAACCTCTTTGTGTCCTCACACAGCGTAAAACTGCCACTTTCCAGGGATGTGGATATGAAGTATCCACACTTATTGGCAGTGTCCTTTCCCTGTAAGATGTGCCAGAAAGTCTTCAAGTTGGCTCCTCCCACCCACCTGGGTAGTAACTCCCTAGGCTCCGCCCCATGACGTCCGAGCTTCCTTTCCGCTGGAAGAAGCAGGTTTCCTCCTTACCACTCCTGCGTTGAGTAGGCCCTAGCGCTTAACTACAAACTGAATGCTGGACTCCAATCCCACTTACCCTGATCAAATTAACATATCATTCTTGTTGATTGTTTTATTATGATCGTTAATTTTATCACCCAGTATACAAAAATCGTCTACGTTTCGGGTTCATTACCCTTTCTCAGGAAACTGGTTTCTACAATAAAAATATACAACAAACATTTTTTAACATGTTTAAAGCATTATTTTAAATATAATTAATTTCATTTATGCATATTCAAATAATACAGAACCACAATAGAGCCATCCTATTGTACCCCACGTATAAACCAAAATTATCACCTTTTTCAGTTTTTGTTGAACTTTTCTTTATGTTCTCATGTTTGACTCCCTCCACTGTGAAGCTACTACAAAAAAGCAAAGTAATGCTAGACCTGTTTCAAAAGGTGTATTATGCTCACTCGTTTCACTGACTCCAACAATAAAAAAAAATGCTAAACTTTTCTGAACTGTTTCATATCACACTTGGTTTCCATGCCACATTAATAAACAGCGTTTCATGTGCCATCTGTAACAAATTCATGCCAAACGCATTATATGAATGTATCTCCAAACTGTTCATTTCAGATACTATAATATGTAATTGTTTTTTAATAGACATTAAAGTGTCTTTAGTCAAATATCATTAATTCTGACCATAAATTCATACAACATTCTGACCTAAATGGCCATTCACATCTATCTGTGCTGTTGCTGTGTATATAGCGCTAATGAACCCCTTTTTTCTACATTAAGCTAAATTATCTCATTATTACTGCTGGTCATTTATAAGCTTATCAGAGTCCTGTAGACGTATATATCTTTAGTTTTCTGCTATTTACAGACTCTGGCTCCACAGTTGTATTTTCGAGGGAGTAATTTCCTCTCAGGTGGTGATTTCAATAAATTGTTTAGAGAAGCAAAACTTGATTATTTTGAAACTAACAATCCAAAATTCGGACTTAATGAAACAATAGAATGGCAACCAATCCTTTGAGTCTTTAAAGGTTTAAAGTTTTTGCAGCTGGAACGGTGGAAATGTTAAGATGGGCAATCGCAGGATACAAGTAGTGAGAGGTGCAGCTTGGACTTGAAGAGGCCGAGTGTTGGAGCGGTCTCTATGTTGCTGCCAAAAGAGTTGAGCCAGTTGGATGCCCGATAGGTGAATGATCTTTGTCCTTGGGTCATGTGACATCGTGGGATATGTAGTAGATGAGAATTGGATCTCCTTGTAGTGACGTTCCTATGCCTAGGCTTAAGGAGGGCACAGACACCAGGTGGGGCAAGCCCTATTATAATTTTCTTGGCCGTGATGCAGGTTTGGTATTTTATGCGTTTGTCCAGTTGAAGCTATCCAGATTGGGAATAAAGGTCACGTGTGGGTACAGCGATGTGAGCCAGTGATGAGACGACAGACCTTATTCAGGGAGGTTGCGATACGTTTGAGAGCAGTGGTAGTTGCAGACCCATATATAAGACCATAGTCTATGATGCTGACGATGGAGCTTTGGACGGCCACTGACAGTGCTTCTGGGGTTAGGTGTGTCCTGTGCCGGAATAGTACGCCTAACCTCGCATTGGCAGACTTTGCAACATTGCTGATATGGACAGCGTATGAGAGGTGGGGATCTAGGGTGATGCCCAGGTACTTGAATGATTGTGTTTGCTCTTGGATGGCTCCTTGTTCGGTTGCAATGGAGAGGTGAATTTTTTTTTTTGTTGTGGGGGCTGCAGAAGACCATAGACTTGTTTTTTTTCTGATTGAGAAGCAGTTTATGATTTAGGAACCAGGATTCGATGGAGAAGGCCTGCTGAAGTTTATTTTGTAATTGGATTGGATCAGGGTCCGAGGTGAGGATCACAGCATCGTTGGCTTAGAGAATTTTGTTCTGGGCAGCTGTCCGGTAGTAAGTTTAAGAATAGGCTGAAGAAGAGGGGTCCCAGAATGGAGCCATGGGGGACTCCTGAGCGGACCGGTCTAGGGTCCGAGAGCGTATCAGCGATTCTTACTGTTTGGGACCGTTCTTCAAGGTAGCTCTTAAACCAGCCAATGGAGTCAGTTGACAGCTCAGTGTTCTGAAGCTGGACAAGCAGGAGGCGGTGACTGACTGTGTAGAAGGCTTTAGTTAAGTCAATGTAGATTGAGCCTAGTAGTTAACCGGAGTGAAGTACGTTGTGGATTGCGCTGGTGAATTCAGGTAGGGCTGTGGAGGTGCTGTGACCTTTGTGGAACCAGTGTTGTTGCTTCTTGCTTGCACAGGATGTTGTACGTATCCAGGTATTCTGTGAGCTGGTCTGAGACGATGCGTTCTAGTGCCTTGCAGAGTGGGGGTAGTAGGGAGATAGGTCTTTAGTTATCGTGGGCAGTTTTGTCACCACTTTTATGGATTGGGGTGACAGTGGCAGATTTCCATCTGTCTGGGAACTGGTTAAGGCTGAGGGAGAGGTTGAAAATTCTGGTCAGAGGACTAAGCACTTCATCAAGTGTGAGAGACAGAATTTTGAGATCAAGGGAGTCATTACTGAATCTTTATTTACCAAGGGCTTTGGTTACATATTGGCGTACTTGGTGAGCTTTGACTGCTTTGAAGTAGAAGCGAGGGGAGCTGATTGGAGTAGTGTTCATTGCGGACAGGGGCTTCACCATCTTTGAAGTAGTTCTGGGGTGGGACAGCGCTGAGATCAGTAAAGGCTTTGTTAAAGTTATCCGCAGTGGTTTTTGGGTTGAGGGTTGTGGTTCCATTGTTGTTGAATATTGATGGGGAGATTTTGGGTGGATTCCCGGTGAGTTCCTTTATGTTCTTCCAGAATTCCTGACCATTGCCCCAGGAGTTTGTGAGGGCATGCTCATAGCAGGTTGACTTCATTTGCCGGATGGTTTTGGTGCAGTCGTTGCGGGCACGTTTGTAGTTTTGGATGTCGTTTTGCCTTCCAGAGTTTCTGGCCAGCTCCCATAGGTGGTCTCTTGTTTTTAGCATCCTGACGAGGTCACATGTGAGCCAAGGGTTACTGAGTGATTTGACTTTAAGTTTCTTAATAGGAGCATACGTATCAAAGGCCACAGTGAAGATGCTTATGAAGTGGTCAAGGGCAGTGTTTACGTTGTTTGCATTGAAGATAGGGGACCAGTCTTGATGGAGGAGGTGGGATTTGAGTCGAGGAAGGTGACTACTGGGTAGAACCCTGCTGGTGATAGTTTTTGGTGGTTGTTTGATGAATTTATTTGACCAGGTGCAGCTAACAGGGGAGTGGTCACTGAGAGAGTCAGGGAGGACATTAGTGTTAGGTATCCGTGATGGGTGACTGGTAAGGATCCAGTCCAAGAGTGTGCTGGTGCCAGTCCTGTAATTTTTCCTGGTTGGTGAGTCAAGCATTTGTGTGAGGTTCGCCGCAGCAGTGGTATCCCTGTGTGCACCAGCATCAGCCGCAGGCCAGTTGAATTTGAAGTCGCCTAGGAGGATGGATTCGGTGTCCGGTGGGAGTGACTTTACAAAGTCAAGAACAGCTGTTAGACTAGTTCCCTGTTCTTTGGGAGGGATGTAGATGGTGGCAACAGTGAGGGTTTTGTTTTGGGCTCCGAGGAGGATTCTCACTGGCAGTATCTGAGCAGTTGTGGGCTGGAGTGAGGTAATGATGTGGTGCCCCTGTATGGAGTCTTTTAGGTAGAGAGCGCAGCCCCCACCTCTTTTGGAGAGGCGATCCAGCCTAAAGACGTTGTAGCCAGGAAGGCTGATTGCATGGTCCAGTACTGATGGCGTTAGCCAGGTTTCGACAACTGCCAGGATGTCGGGGCAGTGCTGGCTGGTGAAGGCCTGTAGGGCATCCATTTTAGGAAGGAGGCTGCAGATGTTGGTTGATATGAATAAGAGGGCACGCGGAGGCTTGCTCAGATTAATGGCTTTAGAGAAGAATGGGCCAGGGTTTGGGTGCACGTTGCCTGACAGGATTAGGAGGAGGAGGACTAGCCTCAAGGAGCTGCGGCGTATTTCTTTAAGGGAATGCTTTCACCTGCTAGCATCTCGGGAAATTGCCGAGCATCGACGATAGTGGGCGGGGGTAGATGGGGACCAGTGTGGGTGTAGGACAGTTTCATGGCGGTAGGATGGACCCTGGGCAAGGGGCAGTGACCAGTGTGCAGCATGCCTAAGTGGAGGAAGGATGTAGGAATGTGGAAGCTATGGGGGAGGGAAGGAAAGCAGGCTTTTGGGGCGTGCAGTAGGGGAGGAAGACGGGCAAGAAGAAATAGAATAGGGATAGGGAACGGAGGAGGCGCGTGATTAAGGTAGGATTCGGGGTAGGTGGAGGGAGGGGGTTAAGACAGGCTGGCAGGGCTAGGAGAAGGGGGTGGAAGAGCAGTAGCTGGATCAGTGGGAAGTGAGGATACAGCCAGGAAGGCCAGGCAGCCAGGGGACTGTCTTTCTGAGGGTATACTTTGTTCTTTCATTAAAAAAAAAAAAAAAGAATATCTCTAGTGGCAGGTCTGTATAACCTGCTAATGGAAAACTAGCCCAAAAAAAAACCTTCTATTAGACACCTGAAATGTGCTTAGTTCTATCTAAAATCTAGTTGTAAAAAGTGCCAAGTGGCAAAAGCAGGGGAAAATTCCTGGCCAATCAGAGCGGGTTTGCTGGAAGTGCCCGTGTTCCGAGTTGATGATATTTGACTAAAGACACTTTAATGTCTGTTAAAAAAACAATTATATATTATAGTATCTGAAATGAACAGTTTGGAGATATATTCATATAATGCGTTTGGTATGAATTTGTTACAGATGGCACATGAAATGCTGTTTATTAATGCGGCATGGAAACCAAGTGTGATATGAAACAGTTCAGAAAAGGTTAGCATTTTATTGATTGAGTCAGTGAAATGAGTGAGCTTAATACCTTTTGAAACAGGTCTAGCATTACTTTGCTTTTTTGTAGTAGCTTCACAGTGGAGGGAGTCAAACATGAGAACATAAAGAAAAAGTTCAACAAAAAACTGAAAAAAGGTGATAATTTTGGTTTATACGTGGGGTACAACAGGATGGCTCTATTGTGGGTCTGTATTTAAATACATATAGATGAAATTAATTATATTTAAAATAATGCATTAAACATGTTAAAAAATGTTTGTTGTATATATTTATTGTAGAAACCAGTTTCCCGAGGAAGGGTAATGAACCCGAAACGTAGTTGATTTTTGTATACTGGTTGATAAAATTAACGCTCATAATAAAACAATCAAGAATGATATGTTAATTTGATCAGGGTGAGTGGGATTGGAGTCCAGTATTCAGTTTGTAGTTTTAAACATAAGCAATATACTGGCTATTATCCCTTCCCAGAACGAAAACTAACTACCTTTTTTTTTTTCTCTCATAAAAAATTTTTTTGAGGTAACTGCTGCACTGGGAAGGTCTCTTCTGCTAGGCCCTAGCACTCTTAAATCTTCAGATTTCTTCCAAGTTAAAACTTCGAGTTTGGTTTTCATTTCGCTCTTCAGTCGTGACCGAGATGGACAATCAGTCTGCTTCCGGGTTCTGTTGGTGCCCTTACGGGCAGAAGATGTCCATGACCGATCCGCATGCCACGTGTCTCATACCTAGGGTACGACCATGATCCCCAGACCTGTGACTTCCATCACTCCTTTCATCCGGCCGTCCTGGATGACCATCTCGCCAGTCTCCAACTGGGCTGCTGGAACATCTGCATCCACCAGTCAAATTCAAGGACACCTGTCGGGTGGTCTCCGTGGCTGCTGGGTCCACTGAACTGCTCGTGGCCTTTGAAGAGGAAGCAGCCCAGGCCACTGCCACCTCCTCCTCCTCTTCAGCTTCTGCATTTGTGCCGCTCCAAATGGGTTCCATGTTCACGGGCTCCTTCAGGGACTTGTGCCATTCCTTGTCCACCTCTGGCCATGGCTTTTCTGGGCACAGATCCTCAGGTAAATTGAAAGTGTCAAAGAGGGAATGGGCTCGATGGAGGTCATGGGATCAGGAACACTCTTCGTCGAGGGCCTCAGATTCCCGCGTTCCCACAGATTTGACCACTAATTTTTGACCTTGGCCGCGGGATCCTCTGTGTCCCTATTTGGGCCTGTTTGTTAAAACACTGGTCGAGGTGGCTGAGAGATTTCTTGAGTCAACCAGTTATTGGCCGAAGAGTTCGACACCTCCTTATTGAGGACTCCAGTCCTCACTGACCGTTGTAGGGACTGATCAGTCTGCTGACCTGTGGCTTCTGGTCCCCGGCATTCACTGGCCCCCTACGAGCCCAGTCACCGGTCCCCTCGGTGGTCGAGGTCTTAGTCCTCTTCCTGTGGGTCGAGCCGGTCCCACTGTCATTGGCTCGCTCATTCTCTGCATCATGGGAAGCAGCGTTGCCGCTGTTCTTCGTCCTCTTTCTCTGGTGAGGAGAGGCTTCAAAGCAAGTTGCATCAGCACTACAAGGACTTGATGTGGCAACAGCTGATGTTGACTGGTGCCAAATCGCCCTTGGTTTCGATGCCTGCAATCACCTGGCTTTCGCCTGAGCGTCCAACTCTGCCAGCGGAACCAGTAGTAATGGTTCCAACTTGGTCGGTTCCGGTATCTCCACCAATTTACGGTGGAACTGTTCCCAAGACAGCCAAAGGTTGGCGCTCACACCAAGGAGTCTCTGCTGGCCAGGGGCTTCCCCATCAGCTGTCAGTCACCATTACACCTGACTGTCCACGGAGGGTCAGTGGAACTTCGGGCAGTCGACCACTCTTTGACGACTCTTCAAAGTCTGAGGGTTCCTCCCTTCACTCTCATCCTGTCTACATCAGTCATTGAGGGATCTCTCAACTGACAAAAGCCCATCTTCCTTCATGGACCTTCTCTGCCTGGTCTCGGAGTCTAAGGGTATGAAAAAGGAGCCTGTCCAGAAACTGGCTTGCAACCTGTTGACTGAGATCCTAGACCAGGGGGACTCCTTCGGAGGCTTTCCCCATGGTAGAGACCATTCTTGGCCCTGCTTTGGAGCTCTGGCAGCACCCAGCTTCCTGTCCTGTACCCCCTGCCCAGATGGCACGCAAGTATGCGGTGCTCACCAGATCCCTTTTGGGATTCACAGTGCACCCCTTGGCTGAGGGGTTGGTGACTGACTCTGTTCCGGTGCTCTGGCAACACTGGGGATATTGACAAGCTGCCCAATAAGGAGTCCCATGAAGCTGGACCATGCGCCAAAGATCTACGCTGCCTTCTCGCTTGGCCTTCATCAGGCGAGTTGGCCCTTTTCATGGCCCACTTTTCCCATGAGCTGCTGGGCACCCAGGATGAAGTGCACCCTCATCTGCCGGCGGACCTTCAGACCACAGTCAAGGAGGTCCGGGATCATGGACGGGCCATGGCCAAACCGCTGTAGACTGCCATGGACTTTGAAGACTACTGTGCCCACTCCACGGTGACCTCAGTGACCATGTGCCACAGGGCTTGGCTGAGGATCTCAACCTTCACGGTGGACACTCTGCACAAGCTGGCAGATGTCCCTTTCCTGGGCACAGATTTCTTCGGGCCCAGGATCGAGGGTCACCTTACTCATATTGAGAAGTCCAGTGCCACCTTGGACTCTGTGACATCTGCCCAGAAAGACCCCAAGGGCTCCAAGCAGCACAAGCGGAATCCCTTTCAGTCCACCTCCATTCCTGCAGCTAAACCAGCCCAGCAACAGGCTGGTCAGCAGGCTCAGTCCTGGCCACCCCAGCCTAAGTCAGTGGCCTCAGTCGTCCGTAAGCCGGGAGGGAGAGGCTCCAGTGGCACCTCAGTTGGACCCTCCACCTCCAAGCCTACTCAGTGACTGGATGAGGGGAAGGGGTGCCTTACTCATACCCATCACGCTGCCTCTGGGTCCTCCTGTTGGGGGGCCAGCTCCACTACTTCCTTTCTGCCTGGTCCACTGTTACCACGGACAGATGAGTTCTAGAAGTGTTGGGTCAGGGTCTGCCCCTGAAATTCGAGCAGTACCTTTCTTGCCAAGCCCATGCCCCACGGGAGGACTTGGTGTCCACAGACATGCTCTTAGCTCTGAGAGGACCTAGCCCAGCTCCTCCACAAGGAGGTCATGGTTCCTATCACAAATCCTCTGGAACACCCAGGGTTTGTCTTCAGGTACTTCCTGGTGCCAAAACGGATGTGGGGCTGGCGCCCAGTTCTAGATCTGCACAACCTGAACACGTTCTTCAGGCCCCGCATCTTCAGGATGGTGACCGTCACAGATCATATCATCTCTGGAGCAAAACGTGGTCTTCCTCACTGGATCTTCAGGCTGCATTTTTTCATGTCCTGATCCATTCGTCTCACCAAAGGTTACTCTGCTTTCGGGCAGAAGGAACCCTCTTCGAGTTCTGAACCTTGCCTTTCGGCCTCTCCTTGGCCCCCTAGGGTCTTCACCAAATGCATAGCAGTGGTGACAACCTTCATGAGTCACCAAAGCATCCGCGTGTACCCCTGCCTGGATGACTGGCTGATCACGGGTCCCTCCAGGCAGGAGTTGGAGTGGTCCAGGGACCTAGCCCTCCAGACCTGCGCCCTTCTTGGCCTCCTGGTCAACAAGGCCAAGTTGGAACTGGTGACTTCACAGGTGATAAACTTCATTGGGATAGAGCTTGGCTCTTCCAAAGCACGGCTCCCAGCGGGCAGGGCAGAGGCTCTCTCCTCCTTCTTTGCCCAGTCATTTCAGGTTGAGCAATTCACCCTGCCTGGAACTTCCTGCGCCTGCTGGGCTACATGGCGGCCTGCACCAGTGTGGTCCATTGTGCCCGCTAGAGAATGTGCTCCCTGCAGTGGGAGTTGGCCAGTCAATGGTCTCAGCGCAAGGGGCACTTTGAACAGCTGGTCGCTGTGACCCAGCAGACGGGGATGCCATCCAGTGGTGGCTGGTCCCAGCACATCTGCAGGAAGTGATCCAGTTTGTCCACCCGGAGCTGACGGTGATCCTGACGACTGATTCTTCTCATGGGCTGGGGTGCCCACCTGGGGAATCTGAGTCCACGGGTTCTGGACCCCTGATGAGTCCCGATGACGTATCAACCTGCTGGAGCTCCGAGCAGTTCGGCTGGCGCTGACTGCCTTCACTCCCCACATTCGGGGTCAAGTTGTCCAAGTCCAGACAGACAACACCACGACCATGTACTACCTCAACAAACTGGGTGTGACGCACTCCCTGCCATATGCAAAGACGCTCTCCATGTCTGGACCCTCATGCGCAGCCTGGAAGCAGACCTCATAGCCATCCATGTGGCAGGACTAGGAGCATCCAGTCAGCTAGCAGATGACCTTAGCCAGGTGGGTGAGGCATCTCACTAGTGTTCTCTCCATCCAGAGGTAGTTCACAGTCTGTTCTCCCAGTGGGGCACCCCTCGGGTGGACCTGTTCGCTTCCAGGGAGAACGCAAAGCTGAGGCTGTTTGTGCCCTCCCTCCTCAGCAGGGAATGCTGCAGGGGGGATGCCTTCTTGAGGCCCTGTGCCTCTTTTATGCTTTCCCTCCACTCGATCCACAAGGTGCTTCTCAAGGCCAGGAGGGACAAAGGCACAGGTGATCCTGGTGGCTCCGGATTGGCCACATCACTTCTGGTACCCTGATCTCCTTAGCCTCAGCTGCAGGATCCCGATACATCTTTCCCTATGCCCGGACCTGCTTTCCATCATTCGAGGGAAGTACTCCTCCCAGACCTTCAATCCTTGCCCCTGACGGCCTGAATCCTGAGCGGCTAGGGTTCCAGGCCCTGGGTCTCTCCGAAGAGGTCTTCACTGTTATGCAGGCATCTCTGAAAGTCGACCAGGAAATGCTATGCCTTCAGGGTAAGAGGTTGGACCCCTTGTCCTGTCCAGTGGCTAGCTTCCTTGATTACCTTTGGTCCCTCTCTGTCAGGCCTTTGGTTGACCCTTAAGTGCACTTGGCAATCATCTCTGCTTACTGGGCGTGGGCTGGTCAGCAGTCGGTGGTGCAGTAGAAGGTGGTCTGGTGCTTTCTAAAGGGCCTTGACCACATTTCCCCTCCGGGGTGTGAACCACCACCACCACCATGGGACTTGTTGCTGGTTTTGGCAAAGTTTATGAGCAAGCCATTTGAACCGATGCACAGGTGTGATATGACCACCTTCTTGGTGGCTATCGCATCAGCCAGAAAGATTGGGGTGCTCCAGGTGCTTTTGGTGGAGTCTCCCTACCAGGTCTTCCACGAGGACAAGGTTGTCCTGCACCCCAACCTGAAGTTCCTCACAAAGGTTTTGTCAGAGTTTCACCTTAACCAGGTGATTAATCTCCCGGTGTACTTCAGTCACTCCTTGGAGGCCGAGCATAGGATCCATACTCTAGACCTGCGGCAAGCACTTGCCTATTATAAGGAGCACACAGCTGGAGTTTGGGGAGAGGTTCATCAGCTGTTTGTCAACTATGCTGAAACTGCACCTGTCAGAGCTGCAGGCGATTGGTAGGTCGAGCACATCCTGCATTGATCTCTGCTATAGGTTGGGGGGGTAGGGAGCCTCCCGTAGAGCTATGGGCTCATTCCACCCGCCATACCGCTGTGTTGGTGGCTGCTTTCAGGGACGTCCCTATCCAGGAAATCTGCAGGGCTGCTACCTGGAGGTCAGCACACAGCTTCATTTCCCATTAGCACATTGATCTAGAGTCATGACGGGATGATGGTTTTGGGTCCTCAGTTCTCCAATCTCTGTTCCCTAAGTAGGGGGTGTGCACCTTGCCTCCCTCCTCCTGGAGAACTGCTTGGAGTCTGCCAGTAAGTGTGGATAGAACATCATATCCACATCCCTAGAAAAACGGGTTACTCACCTGTAACAGATCTTCCACGGAGCGGTCTCTTGCAGAAGGTAATAGATTGGGTCATCTCCAGATGTCACTGTGGCGTACGGCAGCTCTTCTAGCAGTCTTTTCCAGGGGCTGCCCACACATGACATCAGCTTCCTCTTTCCTATATATATATATGTGTGTGTGTGTGTGGGCAGTCACTGGTATCCTCAGTTCATTTTCCTGCCGTCTACAGCTCGCACGCAGCAGCTAGAGAAACTTCAGAACAGCAGTCGTTGACGAGAATTTGAGCAACCAAATGAATGTCCAAAGAATCTTCAAGCAAGATAGCACGATTACGTTCTTGCCATTGCGGTAGAAAAATCTACCGCTTAGACAAACCTGCTACTTGCGTGAGATGTCTGGGACCCGCACACTATACCAGTTCCTGCTTTCACCGTCAGGACTTCAACCAAGCAACCCATCATCGACAGTTGCTTGAAATCAAACATTTAATAGAGCAGAAATTCTCTCATATAGAGAATCAGGGGGCTCGTCCCAAGAGTCCCACCCCCCCAAAAAACTGATTCTCATCGGCACAAAAAGTCGTCCTCCACTCCATGACCAAGCGCTCATCGGCCGGCCTCACAGGTGCCCCTCCATCAGCAGCGCGTTATCAGCCTACTCTTCTGGGATCTACCCTCGTCCAAGCGCTTTTTAGCACGTTGGCGGCGGTTCTAGCGAACCCTTTATAGGTTCTGTGATACTCTGTCAGCCAGAGCTCCTCTCCCATCTAAGCGTCATTTTCACTGCATAGCACTCTTTCCCCGCGGCTCCATTGATGATGAGCCACATTCCAAGGGAAGACCTATGGCTTTGCTATGCTTACTGCCCTCCACCCTCACAGGTGGGTACCTATAGGGTCAGGCAGATTGGGATCGGGACCCTGGTCTTTATCACCCAGGGCAAAGATCTACTCAGGTTGCGTCACCCCTCCATCCTCCCTTGGTTTCCCGAAGCCCCCTCCAAAAAGAACTAGAAGCTTCTACTGTAGTGCAGCATGTCTTGCATGCCATGCAGCACCTCTGCCCTCCAATCCAGGAGAGCTGAGCCATCCATCCCGTTCACCCAGACCTCCGACTATACAGTTTCATGGTGACACGGATCCTGTCCCACCCTGGTGGCCTCCTCCTTATATGGAAGACTATTTATCAGACGAGCCTGACTTCCCAGCTGATTTTAGTGGAGATTTAGAGGACGAGGAATTCCAGGAGCTGGATTTCCAGACCCACTCTCCTATATCGGACCTCTCCTCATTTGAAGAGGATTTGCCTAGACATACAGCTGCCTCTCCTCCAGATGACCCTTCTTTCCAAGAAATGATGGTCCAAATTCAAAAAGTCATGGGATTCTACACTACCGAACATGACAAACAACTTAAGGATATGGCAGAATACTTAGTTACCCAAGGAGTCGGTCTTAGGGGTACCCCCACTAATCCAAACTTACCAAAATGCTATGCTTGCAGCCTGGCACCAACCTTCTTCTGTCACGGCTGTTCCCCGTAAAGTGGATCGCATATACCAGGCTCCCCTGGATCACCCTTTTCTATCCACTATTCCTGAAGCGGATTCAGTGGTGATTGCTGCCGCTCATGATCGTACTAAACGACCAAAGCACATGAGCTCTTTACCTTTCCGATAAAGAATCTCGCAGGATGGATTATCTGGTGAAAAAGGGTATTTCAATCCAGTACCATGAATCTCAGGATCCTGAGTTATATGGGACACGTGATCAAATGCCAGCGTACACTCTGGTCATCTGCCATTGAATTAGTCAAACTCCCTCCTTACCAAGAAAGGGAATAGTTACTGGCTACAGTAATCACCTGCAACTCCATTTCCTGTCACCTACTTAGGTTGGGCTATGA